>OX411544.1:59607855-59972855 GCA_948146395.1 Fragum whitleyi | reverse complement strand
CCAGAAACTTTTTGAGGTATTCCAGCCAAAATGAAATGGGCTTGATTTAATTACTAGTCAATGGCACTTTAGGA
This sequence comes from Fragum whitleyi, assembly GCA_948146395.1. Taxonomy (NCBI): domain Eukaryota; kingdom Metazoa; phylum Mollusca; class Bivalvia; order Cardiida; family Cardiidae; genus Fragum; species Fragum whitleyi. The sequence continues at coordinate 59,972,781 of OX411544.1, read as the reverse complement.
AATATAGTAGATAATGACAAGGGAAAAAAAAAGAAACAGAATCTAGAGAACTAACATGAAAATGTGGGTTTCTTTCCGTTTATAAATTTTAAGCTAAATCTTATAACTAAATTCACACTGAGATTTTTTAAATCAACCCCCAATTGTTTAATCACTTTCATCCCCTGAAAACCAAAACCTTATTTAGATGTTTAATTTAAACATCAAAACTTACTATTAACCTAATATATCTGATTTAGTTTGGATGTAGCCAAAATAAATTAAGAATCATGTTTCTAACAACTGGACAATGCACCCTATAAAGAACTAAAGATATAGACCAAAATAATACATAAGCCAAAGAGAGAAAAAACACCAATTTTGTTGGGTTGTTTGAATTTGCTTTTATTTATCACTTGAATCTTAATTTAGCTCACCAAACCGAGTTCTTCAAAACCAAATGCAAATTATTTAATCCTGAAACTTTTTGAGCCAAAATAAATTTAGAATTATGTTCCTGCCAACTGGACAATGCACCCTTTAAAGAGTTAAAGATATAGACCAAAATAATACATAAGCCAAAGAGGGAAAAAATGCCATTTTTGTTGGGTTGTTTGAAGTTGCGTTTATTTATCACTAGAATCATAATTTAGATCATCAAACCGAGTTATTCAAAACCAAATGCAAATTGTTTAATCCTGAAACTTTTTGAGGTATTCCAGCCAAAATGAAATGGGCTTGATTTAATTACTAGTCAATGGCACTTTAGGAAATATAGTAGATAATGACAAGGGAAAAAAAAAAGAAACAGAATCTAGAGAACTAACATGAAAATGTGGGTTTCTTTCCGTTTATAAATTTTAAGCTAAATCTTATAACTAAATTCATACTGAGATTTTTGAAATCAACCCCCAATTGTTTAATCACTTTCATCCCCTGAAAACCAAAACCTTATTCAGACGTTTAATTTAAACATCAAAACTTACTATTAACCTAATATATCTGATTTAGTTTGGATGTAGCCAAAATAAATTAAGAATTATGTTTCCGACAACTGGACAATGCACCCTATAAAGAACTAAAGATATAGACCAAAATAATACATAAGCCAAAGAGAGAAAAAACACCAATTTTGATGGGTTGTTTGAATTTGCTTTTATTTATCACTTGAATCTTAATTTAGCTCACCAAACCGAGTTCTTCAAAACCATATGCAAATTATTTAATCCTGAAACTTTTTGAGCCAAAATAAATTTAAAATTATGTTCCTGCCAACTGGACAATGCACCCTATAAAGAGTTAAAGATATAGACCAAAATAATACATAAGCCAAAGAGGGAAAAAATGCCATTTTTGTTGGGTTGTTTTAAATTGCGTTTCTTTATCACTAGAATCATAATTTAGATCATCAAACCAAGTTATTCAAAACCAAATGCAAATTGTTTAATTCTGAAACTTTTTGAGGTATTCCAGCCAAAATGAAATGGGCTTGATTTAATTACTAGTCAATGGCACTTTAGGAAATATAGTAGATAATGACAAGGGAAAAAAAAGAAACAGAATCTAGAGAACTAACATGAAAATGTGGGTTTCTTTCCATTTATAAATTTTAAGCTAAATCTTATAACTAAATTCATACTGAGATTTTTGAAATCAACCCCCAATTGTTTTCTCAGTTTCATCCCCTGAAAACCAAAACCTTATTCAGACGTTTAATTTAAACATCAAAGCTTACTATTAACCTAATATATCTGATTTAGTTTGGATGTAGCCAAAATAAATCAAGAATTATGTTTCCGACAACTGGACAATGCACCCTATAAAGAACTAAAGATATAGACAAAAATAATACATAAGCCAAAGAGAGAAAAAACACCAATTTTGTTGGGTTGTTTGAATTTGCCTTATATATCACTTGAATCTTAATTTAGCTCACCAAACCGAGTTCTTCAAAACCAAATGCAAATTATTTAATCATGAAACTTTTTGAGCCAAAATTAATTTAGAATTATGTTCCTGCCAACTGGACAATGCACCCTATAAAGAACTAAAGATATAGACCAAAATAATACATAAGCCAAAGAGGGAAAAAATGCCATTTTTGTTGGGTTGTTTTAAGTTGCGTTTCTTTATCACTAGAATCATAATTTAGATCATCAAACCGAGTTATTCAAAACCAAATGCAAATTATTTAATCCTGAAACTTTTTGAGATATCCCAGCCAAAATGAAATAGGCTTGATTATTACTAGTCAATGGCACTCTAGGAAGAATAGAAGACATTGGCATAAAAAAAAAAGATACAAAACCTGGAGAATTTATACGAAAACATGGGTTCCTTTGAGTTAATTAATTTTCTGTTAAATCCTATAATTGGTCTTAAACTGAGATATTTGAAATCAACCGCGAATCGTTTTCTCAGTTTCATCCCCTGAAATCCCAAACCCAGTTATTCAGATGTTCAATTTAAACATTAAAACTCTTACAAACTCACTAAATAAATCAGATTTAGTATTCATTGAGCCAAATTTAATGAGAAATATGTTCCTTCAAACTAGACAGTCAATATGAATCATCTTTTTTCTGCCTTAAATAAGTCAATTGAAATCAAATGCAAATTGTTAAATCTGTTTGAATCTTCTACATTCTAAAATCTTTAAGAGGTATAGAATTGAAAACTATGAACAATTAGAAGAATTGATGTTGATGGCCAATGTAAAAAAAAAAGCCAAAGAGGAAAAATGAAAAAAAAGTGAAAAATAATTTCTTTCATACTTTGTTTTCTAAGCTGCCAGATTAGAGATTATAAATTATTATATTATTCACAGCATAAGTTAAAGAGTTATATGTTTTAAGATGAAATAGAATTAATCTATTAGAATTAGGTTAGGGGGCCCCCGAATTAGTAGATTCAAATAGCAGTATTAGATAGAGTATTAGATAGTTACAAGGTTATTCTTTCTCTTATCTGGCAGCAACATTGGCAGATTAGTTAAACTTAATACAATTGATTAAATGAAAGAATGCAATTTAAAGGCTTGCAATTAATAATCACCAAACCAAGCCAAAGGCTCTAATTGCCTTAATCAGCCAAAATAAGATCTTGTTCAAACAAAAACGAAGGCCTAAGCAGTGTTTTGAGAAGCTGGGATCCCTGAGCTTCCCTCAACTACTAGGACCCTCGGTTCTGGCATTACAAGTCTCCACCTACAGTAAACACGCGAGTCCATTTGTGTCGGGTCTAACCATTTACTTCATGGACTTGAGCTGACAATTCCTATCCCCCCGCCCAACTGGAGGCCAAAACATACCTGCAAGACCGTAGAGCAATTTTGATAGGAACCATTATATTTAAACCTAAAAGTGTATCTTAAAAGGCATGTTTAGATAACTTATCTTGAATAATTAACAAACATTTCTGCAAGAACACTAAGCAATTTTGGTAGGAACCCAATGCATTGACTAGTAATGAGTATTAAATGAATTGTATAAATCATCCGCAAGAACAGTGTAATTTGGTAAGAACAACAATAAATTGACAGAAATTAACTAAATAGGACAGAGAAATTTTGGTAGGAAAAAAAAAAACATTGATACAGCCAGCTTCATATGCAAGTTTAAACTATTGAGCTATTGAATTATTGACTTATTCATCCTCGTGAAGACGTATAGCTATTTTTGTAGAATATGAAGTACATTGACCAGCTAAGCCTTCTTTGAAGGTTTGGATGTATGTCTGCGAGTAAACATTGAGTAAATTGGGTAGGAACCTAGATACATTGACTAGTAAATTTTGAATGCATTACTTAAAATAATAGAGCAATTTTGGTTTGAACTGCAATTCATGACTCGAAACATTAATCTTAAATAATTGACCAGGAGAACCCATAGACATTATCTTAAATAACTGACTAATATATCCGTGAGAATACATTGAGCAATTTTGGATTTAAATGCAATTCAATTTTTTGAAAAAATATCTTGAATATGTGACAATCAGAACCCAAAGACAACATTGGAAGAAACTGTGATGCATTGTCCAGAAAAGAATATTTGCATATCAATTTGAATGAATTATTTCAACTTATTGAATCAAAGACTGAAAAATAATGGCTTTTTGAGCCCCCCCCCCCCCTCCCGAACCTTGTCAAAGGCACTGATTGCCTTGAACAGCCTAATTAGGATGTTGTCTAAACCAAAAGCCAGGCCCAAGTATTGATGGGCTATTCAACCCTTTCAACAACTTGGATCCTGGGTTCTGGAATTACAAGTCTCCACCTACAGTAAACACGCGAGTCCATTTGTTAGGGGTCTTACCATTTACTTCATGTACGGCAGCCGACTATTTCTATCCCCCCGCCCAGCTGGGGGCCAAAACATACCTGCAATACCAAAGAGTAATTTTGATAGGGACCATTTTATTTAAACCTAAAGTCTGTCTTAAAAGGCAGGTTTGGATAACTTATCTTGAATAATTAACAAACATTTATGGAGGAACACTTAGCAATTTTGGTAGGGAACCAGATGCATTGACTAGTAATGAGTATTAAATGAATTGTATAAATCATCCGCGAGAACGGTGTAATTTGGTACGAACAACAATAAATTGACAGAAATTAAATGAATAGGACAGAGAAATTTTGGTAGGAACCAAAAAACATTGATACAGCCAGCTTCACAGGCAAGTTTAAAATGATAAATCTTGAATTATTGACTAAATCATCCTCGTGAACACCTATAGCAATTTTTGTAGGAAATGAAGTACATTGACCAGCTAAGCCTACTTTGTAGGTTTGGATGTATGTCTGCAAGAAAACATTGAATAAATTGGGCAGATACCAAGATACATTGATTAGTAAATTTTAAATAATTCACTTAAAATAATATAGAGCAATTTTGGTTTGAACTGCAATTCATCAACTCGAAACATTAATCTTAAAAAATTGACCAGAAGAAACCTAAGACATAATCTTAAATAACTGACTAATATATCTGTGAGAATACATAGAGCAATTTTGGATTTAACTGCAATTCAATTTTTTGAAAAATATATGTTGAATATTTGACCACCAGAACTCGAAGACAATATTGGAAGAAACTGTGATACATTGTCCAGAAAAGAATATTTGCATATCAATTTGAATGAATTGTTTCAAAGACTAAAATTTTATGGCTTTTTGAGCCCCCCCCCCCCTTCCCAACCTTGTCAAAGGCACCGATTGCCTTGAACAGCCTAATTAGGATCTTGTCTAAACCAAAAGCCAGGCCCAAGTATTGATGGGCTATTCAACCCTTTCAACAACTTGGATCCTGGGTTCTGGAATTACAAGTCTCCACCTACAGGAAACACATGAGCCCATTTGTTAGGGGTCTTACCATTTACTTCATGTACAGCAGCCGACTATTTCTATCCCCACGCCCAGCTGGGGGTCAAAACATACCTGTAATACCAAAGAGCAATTTTGATAGGGACCATTTTATTGAAACCTAAAGTCTGTCTTAAAAGGCAGGTTTGGATAACTAATCTTGAATAACTAACAAACATTTATGGAGGAATACTTCGCAATTGTGGTAGGAACCCAATGCATTGACTAGTAATGAGTATTAAATGAATTGTATAAATCATTCGCGAGAACAGTGTAATTTGGTAAGAACAATAATCAATTGACAGAAATTAACTAAATAGGACAGAGAAATTTTGGTAGGAACCAAAAAACATTGATACAGCCAGCTTCACAAGCAAGATTAAAATGATTAATCTTGAATTATTGACTAAATCATCCTCATGAACAACTATAGCAATTTTTGTAGGAAATGAAGTACATTGACCAGCTAAGCCTACTTTTTAGGTTTCGATGTATGTCTGCGAGAAAACATTGAATAAATTGGGTAGGAACCCAGATACATTGATTAGTAAATTTTGAATGCATTACTTAAAATAATATAGAGCAATTTTGGTTTGAACTGCAATTCATCCACTCGAAACATTAACCTTAAATAATTGACCAGGAGAAACCATAGACATTATCTTTAATAACTGACTAATATATCCGTGAGAATACATTGAGCAATTTTGGATTTAACTGCAATTCAATTTTTTGAAAAATATATGTTGAATATTTGACCACCAGAACTCGAAGACAATATTGGAAGAAACTTTGATACATTGTCCAGAAAAGAATATTTGCATATCAATTTGAATGAATTGTTTCAACTTATTGGATCAAAGACTGAAAATTAATGGCTTTTTGACACCCCCCCCCCCCCCCTCCCGAACCTTGTCAAAGGCCTGGATTGCCTTGAACAGCCCAATTAGGATCTTGTCTAAACCAAAAGCCAGGCCCAAGTATTGATGGGCTATTCAATCCTTTCAACAACTTGGATCCTGGGTTCTGGAATTACAAGTCTCAACCTACAATAAACACGCAAGTCCAATTGTTAGGGGTCTTGCCATTTACTTCATGTACGGAAGCCGACTATTTCTATCCCCCCGCCCAGCTGGGGGCCAAAACATACCTGCAATACCAAAGAGCAATTTTGATAGGGACCATTATAATTAAACCTAAAGTCTGTCTTAAAAGGCAGGTTTTGATCACTTATCTTGAATAATTAACAAACATTTATGCAAGAACACTAAGCAATTTTGGAATTACTTAAAATAATATAGAGCAATTTAGGTTGGAACTGCAATTTATCTACTCGAATTTTTTATCTGAAATAATTGACCAGGAGAACCAATGGACATTATCTTAAATAACTGACTAATACATCTGTGAGAAAACATAGAGCAATTTTTGATTTAACTGCAATTCAATTTTTGAAATATATATCTTGAATATTTGACCACCAGAACCAAAAGATAACATTGGAAAAAACTTCGATGCATTGTCCAGAAAAGAATATTTGCATATCAATTTGAATGAATTGTTTCAAAGACTAAAATTTTATGGCTTTTTGAGCCCCCCCCCCCTCCCAAACCTTGTCAAAGGCACTGATTGCCTTGAACAGCCCAATTAGGATCTTGTATATAAACCAAAGGCCAGGCCCAAGTATTGATGGGCTATTCAACCCTTTCAACAACCTGGATCCTGGGTTCTGGAATTACAAGTCTCCACCTTCTGTAAACAAGCGAGTCCATTTGTTAGGGGTCTTACCATTTACTTCATGTACGGCAGCCGACTATTTCTATCCCCCCGCCCAGCTGGGGGCCAAAACATACCTGTAATACCAAAGAGCAATTTTGATAGGGACCATTTTATTCAAACCTAAAGTCTGTCTTAAAAGGCAGGTTTGGATAACTTATCTTAAATAATTAACAAACATTTATGGAGGAACTCTAAGCAATTTTGGTAGGGAACCCAATGCATTGACTAGTAATGAGTATTAAATGAATTGTATAAATCATCCCCCAGAACGGTGTTATTTGGTAAGAACAACAATAAATTGACAGAAATTAAATAAATAGGACAGAGAAATTTTGGTAGGAACCAAAAAACATTGATACAGCCAGCTTCACAGGCAAGATTACAATGATTAATCTTGAATTATTGACTAAATCATCCTCGTGAACACCTATAGCAATTTTTGTAGGAAATGAAGTACATTGACCAGCTAAGCCTACTTTGTAGGTTTCGATGTATGTCTGCGAGAAAACATTGAATAAATTGGGTAGGAACCCAGATACATTGATTAGTAAATTTTGAATGCATTACTTAAAATAATATAAAGCAATTTTGGTTTGATCTGCAATTCATAACTCAAAACACTAATCCTAATCAATTGAACATAAGAAACCATAGACAATATTTTAAATAACTGACTAATATATTTGTAAGAATACATTGAGCAATTTTGGATTTAACTGCAATTCAATTTTTTGAAAAATATATGTTGAATATTTGACCACCAGAACCCAAAGACAACATTGGAAGAAACTGTGATGCATTGTCCAGAAAAGAATATTTGCATATCAATTTGAATAAATTGTTTCAACTTTTTGAATCAAAGATTTAAAAATTAATGGCTTTCTGAGCCCCTTCCCCCTCCCGAACCTTGTCAAAGGCACCGATTAACTTGAACAGCCCAATAAGGATCTTGTCTAAACCAAAAGCCAGGCCCAAGTATTGATGGGCTATTCAACCCTTTCAACAACTTGGATCCTGGGTTCTGGAATTACAAGTCTCCACCTACAGTAAACACGCGAGTCCATTTGTTAGGGGTCTTACCATTTACTTCATGTACGGCAGCCGACTATTTCTATCCCCCCGCCCAGCTGGGGGCCAAAACATACCTGCAAGACCAGAAAGCAATTTTGATAGGGACCATTTTATTGAAACCTAAAGTCTGTCTTAAAAGGCAGGTTTGGATAACTTATCTTGAATAATTAACAAACATTTATGGAGGAACTCTTAGCAATTTTGGTAGGGAACCCAATGCATTGACTAGTAATGAGTATTAAATGAATTGTAATAATCATCCGCGAGAACAGTGTAATTTGGTAAGAACAACAATAAATTGACAGAAATTGACTTAATAGGACAGAGAAATTTTGGTAGGAACCAAAAAACATTGATACAGCAAGCTTCACAGGCAAGTTTAAAATGATTAATCTTGAATTATTGACTTAATCATCCTCGTGAACACCTATAGCAATTTTTGTAGGAAATGAAGTACATTGACCAGCTAAGCCTACTTTGTAGGTTTGGATGTATGTCTGCGAGAAATCATTGAATAAATTGGGTAGGAACCCTGATACATTGACTAGTAAATTTTAAATAATTCACTTAAAATAATATAGAGCAATTTTGGTTGGAACTGCAATTCATGACTCGAAACATTAATCTTAAATAATTGACCAGAAGAAACCAAAGACATTATCTTAAATAACTGACTAATATATCTGTGAGAATACATAGAGCAATTTTGGATTTAACTGCAATTCAATTTTTTGAAAAATATATGTTGAATATTTGACTACCAGAACCCAAAGACAATATTTGGAAGAACTTTTGATGCATTGTCCAAAAAAGAATATTTGCATATCAATTTGAATGAATTGTTTCAAAGACTAAAGTTTTATGGCTTTTTGAGAACCCCCCCCCCCCTCCCCAACCTTGTTAAAGGCCCGGATTGCCTTGAACAGCCCAATTAGGATCTTGTCTAAACCAAAAGCCAGGCCCAAGTATTGATGGGCTATTCAACCCTTTCAACAACTTGGATCCTTGGTTCTGGATTTACAAGTCTCCACCTACAGTAAACACGCGAGTCCATTTGTTAGGGGTCTTACCATTTTCTTCATGTACGGCAGCCGACTATTTCTATCCCCCCGCCCAGCTGGGGGCCAAAACATACCTGCAAGACCAAAGAGCAATTTTGATAGGGACCATTATATTCAAACCTAGAGTCTGTCTCAAAAGGCAGGTTTGGATTACTTATCTTGAATAATCAAAAAACATTTATGGAGGAACACTTAGCAATTTTGGTAGGAACCAGATGCATCGACTAGTAATGAGTATTAAATGACTTGTATTAATCATCCGCGAGAACAGTGTAATTTGGAAAGAACAACAATAAATTGACAGAAATTAACTAAATAGGACTAAGAAATTTTGGTAGGAACCAAAAAACATTGATACAGCAAGCTTCACAGGCAAGTTTAAAATGATTAATCTTGAATTATTGACTTAATCATCCTCGTTAACACCTATAGCAATTTTTGTAGGAAATGAAGTACATTGACCAGCTAAGCCTACTTTGTAGGTTTGGATGTATGTCTGCAAGAATACATTGATTAAATTGGGTAGGAACCCAGATACATTGTCTAGTAAATTTCAAATGCATCACTTAAAATAATATAGAGCAATTTTGGTTGGAACTGCAATTCATGACTCGAAACATTAATCTTAAATAATTGACCAGAAGAAACCAAAGACATTATCTTAAATAACTGACTAATATATCCGTGAGAATACATAGAACAATTTTGGATTTAACTGCAATTCAATTTTTTGAAAAATATATCTTGAATATTTGACCACCAGAACCCAAAGACAACATTGGAAGAAACTTTGATGCATTGTCCAAAAAAGAATATTTGCATATCAATTTGAATGAATTGTTTCAAAGACTAAAGTTTTATGGCTTTTTGAGACCACCCCCCCCCATCCCCAACCTTGTCAAAGGCATCGTGACCGGATTGCCTTTAACAGCCCAAATAGGATCTTGTCTAAACCAAAAGCCAGGCCCAAGTATTGATGGGCTATTCAACCCTTTCAACAACTTGGATCCTGGGTTCTGGAATAACAAGTCTCCACCTACCGTTAACATGGGAGTCCATTTGTTTGGGGTATTTTACTTCATGTACAGCAGCCGACAATTTCTATCCCCCGCCCAGCTTAACTTATTGACAAAATAGATTAGGTAATGGATATTATCATCTGAACAGTTAAAATTACACAAATAAATTGGGTTGGGAACGGATGTAGCCAAAATAAATGAGCTAGTTCATTTGTTCGAATTGCATTTCACGCCGATTTCAATGATCTTTCAGTTATATCCCGAATAAATGATAATTTTGTATTTGTTAATTAGAAAATTCACATTACAAAAATCTAAATATAAACTAAAATAATACATAAGCCAAAGAATGACAAAATACACCATTTTTGTTGGATTTGATTTAGAAGGGATGTTGCCAAAATAAATAATGTTTGTTTGTAACTTTCAGTTATATCCTACATAAATGGAATTTCATTCTTGATTATATAAATTTATATTATGAAGAATTTCAGATATAGCCAAAAAAATACAAAAGCTAGAGAGTAATGAAAATGCATCATTTGGTTCGAACGGATTTAGAAAGTATGTAGCCAAAATGAATGAGTTTGTTTTTTGCTTGAATGGGGTTTTACCCAAATTAAAACATTCTTTGTTAGATCCAAAATATACAAGAATTGGGTTCTTGTAAACTAGAAAAAATACCGAGAGTATGAAGAATTTAAGATAGACACCAAAATAAAACAGAAGCCAAAGAATGAAGAAAATACAAAATTTTGTTGGATTGGTTTTGGAAAGGATGTTGCCAAAATATATGAGTTTATTCTTTGCTTGAATGGGGTTTTCACCGATTTTAACAATCTTTCAGTTTTATCCTAAATAAATGAAAAATTTGTTCATAATATTAGAAAATACACACTATGAAGAATTTCAGATATAGACCAAAATAATACAAAAGCCAAAGAATTAAGAAAATACACAATTTTGGTTGGATTGGGTTTGGAAAGGATGTTGCCAAAATGAATGAGATTATTCTTTGCTTGAATGCTGTTTTACACAGATTTCAAAAATCTTTCAATTTATCCTAAATAAAAGGAAAATTTGTTCAAAAATAAATATCTGTTTGTTTGTTTAAATGGGGTTTTATGCTGATTTCGTTTAAATCTTATTTAGATGTTCAATATCTAAACTCCAACAACTTTACTAAATAAATATTAAGGATGTAGTCAAAATAAATGAGAATTCTGTTCCTGATAACTTGACAATGTATGCTATGAAGAAACTAAGATATGGACCAAAATAATACATAAGCCAAAGAGGAAAAACACTCACACCATTTATGTAGGTTGTTTTAAGTTGTCATTTTTGCCGATATGAATCCTATGATTTACTGCCTATTTATTTAAAATCAAATGCAAATTGCTAAGTCCTAAATCTTTTGTTGAGATATTTGAGCCAAAATGAAATATGACCTTGATAATTACCAGTCAATGCGATTGAGGAGGAACTAAAGATTTTGGCTGGGAAACTGATACAATAACCAAAGAGGAAGAAAAACCAGGAAATTTGGGGTTCCTTTTTGTTGATTTATTTTCTGAATCCTATAATTTGTTCAAACAGTAGTTTTTGAAATCAACCGCAAGATTTTTTTTCATCAATTTTATCCCCTGAAATCTAAAATCTTATACAGACGTTCAATTTCAATATCAAAACTCTTACAATTTAACCAAATAGATCAAATGAAGTATGGATGTAGCCAAAATAAAGGAGAATTTTGTTCCTGATTACTAGACCATGCACTCTTTAAAGAGTTTGTTTGTTTGTTTGAATGGGTTTAACGCCGCTTTCAACAATCTTGCAGTTACTAGTATATCGCGGCGGCCGGAGCACCTAACAATGGATTCCTGGTATTTCTTTCACCTGTACTACCATTACACCCTTTCCTAGCCTCCGACTGCTATTTCACATAGGTTTACGATTATCTACCCATTGGTTCTTTAAAGAGTCAAAGACCAAATTAATACATAAGCCAAAGAGGAAAAACACTTACCATTTATGTAGGTTGTTTTAAGTTGTCATTTTTGCCAATATGAATCCTATAATTTACTGCCTTAAACCAAGTTATTTAGAATCAAATGCAAATTGTTAAGTCCTAAATCTTTTGTTGAGATATTCAAGCCAAAATGAAATATGGGCTTGATGATTACTAGTCAATGCAATTGAGAAGGAAGTAAAGATTTTGGCTGGGAAACTGATACAATAACGAAAGAGGGAAAAAAACAAGGAAATTCTGGGTTCCTTTTTGTTGATTAATTTTCTGAATCCTATAATTTGTTCAAACAGTAGTTTTTGAAATCAACCGCAAGATTTTTTTTTCATCAATTTTATCCCCTGAAATCTAAAATCTTATTCAGATGTTCAATATCAATATCAAAACTCTTACAATTTAACTAAATAGATCAAATGAAGTATGGATGTAGCCAAAATAAAGGAGAATTTTGTTCCTGATTTCTAGACCATGCACTCTTTAAAGAGTCAAAGACCAAAATAATACATAAGCCAAAGAGGAAAAACACACACACCATTTATGTAGGTTGTTTTAAGTTGTCATTTTTGCCCATATGAATCCTATAATTTACTGCCTTAAACCAAGTTATTTAGAATCAAATGCAAATTGTTAAGTCCTAAATCTTTTGTTGAGATATTCAAGCCAAAATGAAATATGAGCTTGATAATTACTAGTCAATGCAATTGAGAATTGAGGAAGAACTAAAGATTTTGGCTGGGAAACTGATACAATAACCAAAGAGGGAAAAAAAACAAGAACAGGAAATTCTGGGTTCCTTTTTGTTGATTAATTTTCTGAATCCTATAATTTGTCTCAAACAGTAGTTTTTAAAGTCAACCGCAAGATATTCAGATGCTCAATTTAACCATCATAATTTACAATTATCAAAATAAATCTGATTAAGTATAGATGAAGCAAAAATAAATGAGATTTATGTTCCCGATTTAGAAAATCTATATGAATCCTCTATTTATTTGCCTTAAACGGGTCATTTGAAAGCAAACGCAAAGTGTTTCATCCGTTAAATCTACTACAGTCCTAAATCATTTTGTGATTGAGCTTGATAACTAAACAAAAAATTAGAAGAATTGTTAATGTTAGCCAAAGTATGAATAAAAAAAAAAGGAAAAAAAAAATAAAAAAACTGAAAATTAATTTCTTTAATAATTTGTTTCTTAAGCTGCCAAATTAGAAATTGAATATCATTATATTTTTCACTTCATAGGTTAACAGTTAGATGTTTTAGGTTGAAATAGAATTAATCGACTAGAATTAGGTTAGGGGGCCCCCCGAATTAGTAGATCTGTGTAGCCATATTAGATAGAGTATTAGATTAAGTGTTAAGATTATTCTTTCTCTAATCTGGCAGCAAAAGATTAGTTTAGCCTTATCCAAATGATTAAATGAATGAACACAATTTAAAAGCTCATCGATTACTATTCCCCTAACCCAGCCAAAGGTACTTATTGCCTTGATCAGCCCAGTACAGATCTTGTTTTAACCAAAACCAAGGTCCAAGAAGTGTTTTGAGAAGCTGGGATCCCTGAGCTTCCCTCAACTTCTAGGAAACTCGTTTCCGGCCTAACAATTATCCACCTTCAGTAAACATGCGAGTCCATTTACTAGATGCATGGACAACAGCCGACAATTTCTAACCCCCACACCGAGCTGGGGGCCCTTAATTTGAAAGATTATCTGCAGATAGTGAACATAATGTGCTGTAACTCCAATCCAATGACTCATAAAGATAAAGGTAAATTTGCAGATTTGAATTTCATATCTGCAAGACCATAGAGCAATTTTGCTAGGAACCCTGTTACATTGACTTAATAAGTATATCTTAAAGGCAAATTTAGATAATTCATCTTTATTAATTGACAAACATTTCTAGATTTGGTAGGAACCCAATGCATTGACTAGTAATGCTAAATAATTGAATTAAATGATTGAGTAAATTTCCACAGTGTAATTTTGGCAGGAACCACAAAATATTGACTTAAGTTGAGCTAAATAAAAACAGAGCAATTTTGGTAGAAATCCAAACACACTGACAAGTGAAGCTTCATAGGCAAGTTTAGTAAAATAATTTGTCTTGAATAATTGACTAATACATCCGCAACAACATGCATAGCAATTCTGGTAGGAAATGGATTACAATTGACTAGTAAAGCCTACTTAGTAGGTTTGAACATATTATTTTGAATAATCAACTAAAATAAAGTTACATGGGAGAAAACATTGACTTATTTTTTTAGGAACCTAAATACATTGACTAGTAAAGCTTGAGTACATTATCTTAAATAATTGACTTATATATCTAAAACTAAAGAGCAATTTCATTTGGAACTAAGATTCATCGACTTTAATAATTTATCTTGAATAATTGACCAAGAAAACCCAAAGAGCAACATTGGTAGGAACTGCAATGCATTTGTCCAGAGAAGCAATATTTGCAGATTGGTTTAAATCATTTCATTTTATTGAATGAAAGAATGAAATTTCATGGATATTGATTTTTATTCCCAACCCGATCGAACACACTGATTGCCTTGATCCAAGATTGATAAAGAATAATTAACATATCCCAAAGAACAGAGACATTTTGGTAGGAACCCAATGCATTGACTAGTAATACTATATAAATGAATTGAATAAATCATCCGTGAGAACAGTTCTTTTGGTAGGAATCGAAATACATTGACATTGGTGAAGCTAAATAGAACCGAACAATTTTGGTAAGAACCCTAAAACATTGATATTGAGCGAGCTTCATAGGCAAGTTGAAAATGATTTATCTTGAATAATTGACCCATTCCTCCGCTAGCACAATTATAGCAATTTTGGTAAGAAATGCAATAAATTTGACTACTTTGTAGGTTGAATATAGTATTTTGAGTAATTAACTAGCATATCAGTGAGAGCACATTGAATAATTTTGGTAAGGTTTGAAAATCTAGTCTAGAATAATTCTGTAATATGTCGTGGACCTTTTTAAGAATCCCAATATAATGTCCAGTAAAGATATTGGCAGACTAGAATAACTAACTTATTCGTAAGGTTCTCACACAAACCAAAAACAGAAAGGCCAAACTGCAGGGGAATTTCTTACTTTCTTACTTTCTTAATTAACAAACGAAAAATCAATAAATGGCCAAATCACATTATCAGTCCTCACAGAAAACCTCTCCAGCATCAAGCAAAAGGTTCCCAATTCAAACCAACACAAAATAAGGCCAAACTTGACCCCTACCAGAGCAACGTAAACTTTCAAAAGCTGAAGCTACACTGACATGGTTCAAGCTTTAGGATTAACCACTCTCTGTCCAGCACTTAATCGAAACGAAATAAAAAGAGCTGGATGCATGGTTTTAAGAATAACCTCGAATATTCTCTTGGACAATGAAATTAAATTACAATTTAACAATGCTGAGGATAAACCTATCAGGAATTCATGGTTAGGAGCTCTCAATTGATATGACTGAAATATCCTGTTAAAAGCGACATTTAACCCCATTCAATTGATGATTTTTATCTGAAAATACACTTTTTTGTATTTACAACCAGAAGCAGAGTTAATAAGATATTCGTGAGAACATGAAGTGCAAAAACCCTAGGAACTACAATACAGTAAATTACAGGTTTTTAGTAAAGATTTATTCGCAAGTTGGAATGTCATGTCAAATATCGAGACGTCATGGTAAGCTCTTACATGATATAACTGAAAGTGTTAAAAGTGGTGTTAACCCCATTCAATAAATCACTATTATATTTTCTATACTGTTTTTTACTGCACTCAGGAGTAGTGGTAGGTATATGGTGTAATGTGGATAATTATTTTTCTTGAAGCTTTATTTGGAATTTTTCAATCTATGACGATATCAATTTTGAAAAATGATTAGCAGATAGATTCCAATATCTTGATGCCAAAGAGAAAAGACAATTAGAAATAGGTATCCATGAATGAATCGAAAATGTAATAAAAAGTACTTAACATATATAGCCTGTCGGTCAATAAGGAACTCCCACCAAATCCCCTGCTGTCAACCACCTTTTCTGCCATCTATAGACTGAAACTATAAAAAATGCCATAAAGTAAAGGGTGTTACTATACTGATGTCAGGAAAAAACGTCTCTGAGAAAATATGGCATTTCTCTTTTGATAAGCATTTTACAAAAAAAAAAAATATAGGATAGCTTCAATTTAAGGCCTATACATTAAGGGTGACTTTTAAAAATTTATTTTAGTTATAATTATAGTTATAAAGATATATTTTACAAAATCACTGATTTTACATAATCACTGTAACATACACTGCCTAACTCCCCTTTCTGCAATTAATGGGGAATAGAAAATCATATTATTGGTTTAACCCCTAGAGACCCTGCACATGGAGACCTGGGGCCCGTTTTACTAAACTTCTTACGACAAAATTGATCGTAAGTCAAAACCACAAATCGTACCTGGTGTTTTTATTTATTGTTAGATTCTGTATTGCAATATCTCATTGGAATCGTCTGAAGGAGACGATTCCAATGAGATAATGCATTGCAGAATTCCATATTTAGTTACTACTGTAGAATCAACTTGAATTTTTGACTTGCGCAAAAAATGATCTTAAGATGTTTAGTAAAACGGGCCCCTGGAGACCAGCACATTGACCAGTACCCTGGGATAATTCTGGCTCAGAATATCATGATCAAAAATATCTCATTCAGCAAAATCTAATGTAAAATTAATTACGAATAATTGTTGAGAAATTTTGCTAAATACTTCTTTCAATTACATTCTACTTTGAGATGTTTCTCCCATTAAGCCATGCAGTTTCAATGGGATCTGACAGAAAAATGAGAGAATCACTCAATATCTCACCCAAAACAAGAGCACCGCCTACGGGTGTCTACGCTCGGCTGTCGAGTGCTGGATGGTGGGAAAAAAATTTAAGTCAAAAAAGGGGCACAATTTGCACAAAATGAATCTAGAGTTATCCCCCTTGATAGTATAGGTTGCTCTTTTGATGGTGAACATGTGTGCCAAGTTTCAAGTGAATGCCTTCAGTAGAACCAGAGATATAACAAAATGTCAAAGTTTTTGCATGACGACGACAACGACGACGACGACACGGAGGCTATAGCAATACCTCGGGTTTTCTCTGTAAACAGCCGAGCTAAAAATGATCCCTGCCTACCCCACGACCGACAGGCTAGCAACCAGATCACATTTTTCAACATCATTTAAAAGATTTAGGCTAAATAAGAATGCGATAAATGTAAACGGATGGGAAACGAAAATATGACAGACCTGAAAGAGTTCCAGTAATGCACGCCGAAGCTATCGTCCGCGTCAACAATGTAAAAAGTATGAAATACACGCCAACCCTGAGAGTTTCTATTCAAGTGAGCTGTTGCATCACAATGGTAGACGTGTGCAAAAATAGCACGTGACTGTAACGATTTGCCGCCAAAAATGAAATCAAAGTACTGATAGTAACGATGCAAGGAAATGTACACATTTTAACAATTAGAACTACCAGAAGTATTCAAAGTTAGTCTGATGAAGGATAATTGATATCCGTAATTTCAATTCCCTGTTTCCATGATAAACACCACGGATAGAAGGAATTGATAAATGGTTTATCCTTAAAGTCGATACTTCACCTGCCCTGCGTTCAGGTTGACAAAACGGTGCCAATTTTACCCCTCTCTACAAGCAAGTGCAGATGCAAAGCGGGGTGTAAATGTCACACAGATTGCACCGTTTTGTCAACTTGAACGTAGGGCGGGTCATTCAAAAAGAGTTACAGCAAAATATTAAACGGTTCGCAGGTTAAGTTTTCGAAAACAGACAGACAGGCGGACGGACGGATAGTCAGACAGATAAACTGACAGGGGGACGAACATCGATACGGGGGCAAAATTGTTTCCCTGAAAAAATAAGTTATTGTTACTTACTCTAATGAAACGTATTACTCGGCGTCAAATATGTAACTGTTCGCCCAAACCGTCGAATGGATCTAATATACACCGAGAAGTCATCTCATGGTCACGGCTCAAACAAGCGTGCATAGCCCCAGGGTACTTAAAACCAAAACTCGCTAATTTCACCTGTGATTTGTATTCAAATGTACTGTTATCACTTGCCTCGAAGCATTCTGCCATTTAGTGGATATTGTCCTTTAATCCCCAAATCGCCCTTTTTTTCAAAATCAACAAAAATGTTCGGGGTTGTTTTTTTTTTTGCACTTGGTCAGGGACTCTAAATATACCGTGATTAGGTTGAATGCAATATGAGCCTGTGCGTGAGATTTCCAACATTTTGAAACGTGTTTGAGGGGAAAGCATCAAGCAGCGTTGACGGCCATATACTGCAAATATAGAATTACCTAAGGGTTTACAAAAGCATCGAAGCCATATCTATCTACAAAATGCACAGAAAAGACTCTGGACAGACTGTGCAGATGCACAGGCTGGTCAGAGTCTTTGCTTTGCGCACACCCAAAATGTTTGCAATCTTACTCACAGGCTAATATAATAACCGAATTTCAGTTATAACGCGATGACTTGTACATTTACTAGTTTAGTTTCTAAAATAATAATAATTATAATACTGAAAAAAGCTTTCATTCAAGTGCCTAACTTTTTTACGAAACCTTCTGCTTTGATATAAGAGAAAATGTCATCAAGCTATCAAAATTGCGGATCCAAACCAAGGGCGTAACTACCGTTACACACATTACGCAAGCGCGTAATATAGGTAAATCCTCCTTCGAAAGCTGTCGTTGATGGATAATCATAACTTCAAATCTACAGCTTATTCAAACTGTTGTTACGATGTTTTGATTATTCATACTTGACAAACAGAGTAATATTTCACAAATGTTTGGCGAACGTTTACATTTTGATCTCAGTGACGGTAATCAAATTTGCATTTCCTAAAATATATTCAAAATTTGGTCATCTGGCGAGCTAAATCTCGTAACTACAGCTTCCACAAGGCGATTCACCACCCCCTTAATAGAAGGGAAATATGTATTTCAGCACGTAAAATACTATCATACCGAATATATGACCTGTCACGCCAAAAGGGACCATCTGGAAAATGCGTAAGGTGTCGAGCCTTGCCAGACTACGCGGATTGCGCGCCAAATTCTTTTTAAAAATATTTTTAACGCTGTTCACAGATGGGTCTTTTCCCCCGTGATGTTTAATTTTATTACCCAGGCGGATCCAATTGAAAGAGGGTTCCCCTCTCTAGTATTAAACATTTTGATTGAATTTCTACATGAAAATGAAATAACAAGACTATTGAATGGTCTTCGTTTGCATAGGCGTACCAAGGATTTTATAATTTTTACGCACCCTGGATACCACCAACATGGAATATATAGGATAAAGGCGACTAAGACAAAAAAATGCATGTCCTCCGTCCGAACCCCTTTTCTATATATAATTTGAGCGCATGTGAAAAGCGGTACACAATTACCAAACGATCAAAAACGTTTTCGCATCCTAAATAAAGGGTATATTTCTTTCGAAAATTATCAAATAGACTCTCCCATTTCTCTACTGTGACAACTTGTAGGACGAGTTCAAATTTTGTGATGGTGATCATTTTGGGCAACTTGTCCTCTCCTCTGGCGTTTGTTTGTTTCAGGTTTGTTTGTTTGTTTGTTTGTTTGTTTGTTTGCTCCTTAATACAAAAGTGCAATTTGGACTTATATTCATATTCATACTTTTAATAAGCTATAAACATCTACAGTGTTTTCAGCACAATAGCAATACAATGAGAGAATATTTTAACAAAGATCGTGAACAGTGAACTTATATTCAATGAAAAAAAGAAAATATTTAGCCTCTTTTAATATGAATTTAACATGATTTATCCCAATCAACGGTTTATTTTCTTAAATTTGTCTACTTATTGAATAAGTCCAGTGCAATAGTCCAGCAAATCGTTTGCTGGGAATATGTCTAAATCTTTAAAGGGAGATAGTCACTGTCGTAATGTTGAAGTTTCTTTTCAGTAGTTGTTTCCCTTGAAATCATGGAAAAACGTTTTTAAAATAGAAAATACACTGAGCGACTTCAAAAACGCAACAAAGTAAATTTGAAATTTGAGCACGGAAAAAGTAGATTTGTTTTAACTATTTTTTTCTAAGATCATACAAAGTTGACTTAATCTTTATTTGATCTCACGCTTTGGTTAGTTTCGACATAGCAATCTTCTGTCCACTCTTTTTTTGTCTTTGCACTTTTCACGGCTGATTGATATAACAAATCAGAAGTGCGAAGGGTAATAAACGACAGACATTTCAAAAGCCGTTAAAAGAAATGAAATCAACTCACCCACTTTGAAAAGACTGTACAAAAGGGAAATTGTTCCTTAAATTCGGAACGTAGTTAACCTCGGTTAGACTAAAAAAATATTGATTTATTCCATTTATATTTGAACATCTGAAAGGTGGGACCTTGCCAATAAGGAGTTTCAGAAGACTTTACGTGTTAAAATGACGTTATTGTCATGCTGTAAACGCGCTCAAAATGTCATCTCAGTGCTAACAGACATGTCTGCTAAGCCGGGTAAAAAGCGTGAACGGGCTTTGTCTGCCAAAACCGCATTCACGTGAACAACGTTTGTGGTTCTACGAAAGGAATGGAAAAGCAAGAAAGTGGCGTAATTTCTGGTAAAAAAAGACTATTTTTTTGTGTCGTCTTTGAACCAAATGTGCTTAAACGCAGTATTGATGATTTGTTTGACCTCTTCATTCATTCAGCTTAACTCTGAAATTTGTTTGGCTATCGTTTGATTTGGAAAGAAAATATCGTCCTAACAGTAAGGCTATGGATACATTTCAACTTTCGTGGGTATGTTTAAAATTGTCATGGTATTCGGAATACAAGTTAATGTTTCAAATTGACATTGAAATATGCAATAGTTGCGTGCATATTTCAACAACTCCATATTTGGAAAGAGAGGGGCGTTTAGTCGTAATGAGTGTATCCGTCTTATTCTATTTAAATCGTGCAACATGCTGTCAATAATATAAAGGGCAGGAAAAAGACTAAGTCACTTAAACGCTAACAATTGAAAATTAAACGATTTAAAGAGCCGAAAGGAGGGAGCGTAGACTACGACTATATTTGGACAATCTATTAGCTGTACAAAATACCTATATAGCCTACTAGTCCGGCAGAATAATGGCATATTTTACTTGAACCTGAAAGTAGGATTCAATTTTTTCTTGACTGATTCTTGTAGCCAATTTTTTCCCTAACCATCTAAATGATGACATCTTGTCATCATTGAGCATTTTGAAAAAACCGAGATGGCAGCCAGGACTATCAAAAATCAAGCCAACAGCTCTGTAGATCACTAAGGTTATTTGTTAAAATCGATTTTAGCGGTCAGTTTATTGTTAAGATACTGGCCTGAAGCTATGTAATAAAATAAAACATGACCTGACATTGGAAATGAGTATGGTAGTCAAAATGGCAGCCAAATAGAATCACTAAATAGTTTTTAAAGTATTTCTCGATCCACGTGAAATATAAGAATCTTAGAAATGAGTTTATGGCTTTCTAAATAAACTTTCGTAATCTACTCTATGCCACTCAAATATCTGAATAGTTACACCTCTTATCAAGTGTTATGTCAATTCTAAATTTTGAGATGGCAGCCAGGTGCAGAAGATCTTTACTTCATTACGGACGGACAGACGAAGCGGCGGCTATATGCTCTGCCTTCGGGAAGCATAAAAATTCTCTAGTGTAACTCTTTAAAATAACTGAACGATGACCTTTGACGGGCAGTAAACTGACACCGTTACCGGCCCTCCGTAGGATTGGGGGGGACCTAGGCAAAGGGGGTAAAAGGAAATACTCAATTTTTCTCCAATATTCTTTCACAAATGATTTCTTCATTGTAGCTTAAACAGGTATTTCTTTGAACTTTATACCGCATAAAGATGGTGGTTGATATGGTGAAAAGCCGATCAAGAATCTGTGATACAAATTGTATTGAGAGCCAAAATTGTAGAAAATTTGAGCAATTGCCTTTAGTCAGTGATAATAAATTCGTAGGATTACATCATCTGAAGAAAAAAATAATCAATTAATCTCTACTTTACGACTAAAATTGAAATCACTAAGTTAATTTATGTGTGTATGAATCTAATTACCGACAATTTACAATTTTATATGACGTGGGGTTTAAGTGAAATAGTTTGTTTGTTTGTTTTGAATGGGTTTTACGCCGCTTTCAACAATTTCGCAGTTATATCGCGGCGGCCGGAGCACCTAACAATGGATTCCTGGTATTTCTTTCACCTGTACTACCATTACACCCTTTCCTAGCCTCCGACTGTTAAGTGAAATAGTGTCTCCCTGGCAAAGTGAAACGGTGGTTTACTTAGACAATACATGCTGTTTTTGTATTAAGTTAAGTTAGGTTAGGTTAAATTAACTTAAGTTATTTTCACTTAAGTTTAGTTAAGTTCTAGTTAGATAGTTAGCGGGCGGATGAGATTAGTTAGTTAGTTAGTTAGTTAGTTAGTTAGTTAGTAAGTTAGTTAGTTAGTTAGTTAGTTAGTTAGTTAGTTATAGTTAGTTAGTTAGTTAGTTAGTTAGTTAGTTAGTTAGTTAGTTAGTTAGTTAGTTAGTTAGTTAGTTAGTTAGTTAGTTAGTTAGTTAGTTAGTTAGTTAGTCGGTCAAATGAATACCTTTAAAAATTGACTACCTTATTTCTATGTTAAAAAGAACGATACCCCTTGAGTTGAGTTGAGTAACCACAAGGATATCCGTAAAGCGTTATCATACAAATATCTTTACTGAAATAGAACATCACTAGATCATACCGGCATCAAAAATACCTTTCTCGGCTACGTGTTTGGTCTTTCCTTATAAGAATTCTAAAGATTTAATTCTATGTTCAAAATTATAAAAATATGGTGTGTCCGGACAGCTTTCGTATTGCCATGAATTACAAGGTTTGGGTAACATATAGCCTGGCACGTAAAATGTAAGAAAACTTTATTCTGTACTCAGTATTTCAATTTTTGACTTGGTTGGCCTGTTTAGCAAGCCATAGAAAACAACACTGTATCCTGTAAATTGCCTTGGAAAAAGATAATCGAGTTAAAAACCGAACAACGTGTATACTACGTAGCTCTTTGTGATCAAGCGCGCAAAAATAGGTCTAGTATACGCCATCAACTATTGTGCGACACGAAGTGCTTTGTATGTTCAAAGTAGTGCTTGCATATAACTACGCTGTGCTAAATTCAAAGCGCTGATAGTACTGAAGGCGAAGGCACTGAATAGACGAAACAACACACAAGGTCAATTTTCTGGAATATAACCTTGTTCATTCACCTTATTCTTATCATGTATTTCAGATATTTTCTTACTTATCACAGCCAAAATCACTGCTGTGTTAAATATACATAGCTTTTATATTTGATCTTGACGGATGACCTTGCTTATAGGGAAAAGAAGAAAATGCTGCTAACTAACACTTTCTCTTTTCTTCCTTATATTATCTACCCTTTCTGCTACAAATTTTACTAATCTTCCCACATATTGTATGTAATCTGCAACCCTTTACAATTTGGACCTGTCTTAACATATGCTGTCGTGTAATAGAATTATCTAAATTAGAAAAATTCAAAGCCTTGTCACATCCTTAAACCCTTCAACAGACGACAAAATTTAAGACTGGGCCAACTTGGAACAGATTGCCGACAACAAATCAACATGAGTGTAATTTGATAATTATCTAGGATTGAAATTAAAAAATAATGGGGTATGAGTATAGGGTGACCATATTGTGGGAGAAATTGACCCTATCAATTTCTTGTGTTCCTACAGTAAAATACAACTTCTTTATGGAATTCAATTCGATGTAAAAGAAAGAGCCGACGAGCTTGTGCCCTAGAAACCTACTACGATTGTTAGACGAAATGAAAGAATCGATAAATTGACTGACTAGTAGTAAACCAATCAACTCAACTGAAATTATAAAAACGCGAGTTGCGCCTGTCTGCAATGTGGTATCGGGCGTAGGAATCTATATCTTGGGAATTAGTTGTTTTGGGCGGACTCAGCGCTATTTATTGAGCATATGGTCTGACAATTTTCCTTAGAAGTGAGATCGGAACATGGCTTACGATCCCTAAAGGTAAACGGATCCCCTGGTTTCCCTCGCCTAAAAAAGCCTTGCTAAGAAGATGCAAAAATTGGAGTTCACGCCTTCAAATGTCACCTTGCCCTTTATGGAGTGACCCCACCGGACTTTTGGCCTTCTTTGTTCTATATAAAATTGCACTCTTTTCCGGTGCTGTGGTCGGTTCCACAGAAAGGGTTGACCTTTGACCTCTTTAGCCCCTCATCTTCGTTCAATGTCCTACCTTAAAGTAAGAAAAAACCTCGAGAAACTCCCTTCAACTTTTGCGATACCCTAGCTTAAGTAGAGGTACCGTCTTTTTTCCACCCATGAAGAGGACAGCTACTTTGGGTACGACCCCCACCCGTTATCCGTCCTTTCGCAAAGGAAATCGTACACAGAGAAGGTCAAATCAAGCGTTTAATCAAAGAAGAGATGCAAAACTAGGTGAAAAGAATAAAAATGAGCACACGGGTTACTATTTTACCCTCAAAAATAACGTTTCAATGTCGCACTACTTTTTCTAAAGGATCTACTTTTACCATACAATGACCTCCGGAAGAAAATTCCAGTGAGGTCACTCCTTATAAACCAGGCCTTCAGCGCTTTATGCGCTTTGATTAGCTCTGCGGTCTGTCCGTCTTATGTGCGACAGTCTGGCTGTCCGTCAGTGTGTCCTTGCGTCCGTGCATAAATCTTTCTTTAAAAAAAATTCTCCTCCTAAACAAATATGCGGATTTTAACCAAACGTAGTAGACTGAATATTCATTGGCCTGTGGCCCTCTAAAAAAATTATTTAAAGGTCAAATGAAAAGCGTTTACAACCGTTTCTTTATGTATTCATAAGTAAAAATTAAATACGATGCAATAACCAGAATAAAAAAATGATTTTTTATAACTGTGAATTTCACGATTTTCCTTAAACACACCTGTAGCCGGTCCTCGATAACTTCTCGATCACGTGACTTAGGCATGTGACGTCACCGCGAGGGATAGGTAATACTGGCATAGTAAACAATTTGTCAGCGGCTACGTATTTTAGATCGATTTATGATAAATTCCACTCGAAAAAGTACTTGAATTTTGCATTATTGTGTTGCCCCTGGATGTCGCAAACCTAAATCCTTCGGGAATTACTCTCTTTTCGTTCCCGTTAGATCAGGGTAGGAATCTAAAGAAACGAGAAAGCATGGACCGATAATAGTCCAAAAATAGAAGAGACTCACCGAACACCATCTCCTATGGAAAAAACTTTATCAACATCATTTCACCAATTATTGTTTTGGTGTGAACCGGTGACTAGCAAGTATTGAAGATTTATAGTAAACCGCCAATTACGATCGCCAATCCGATCGCCGGAATGTGTTAACTGACAATCAATTTAGGTGTTAGAGACAGTTTTAACTTAACTAATATCAATAGCATGACACCCTTTTGATAATATCATGAATGAATGATCGATTATCATCCTCTTAAACATTTGAGATTACCTTTCGGAGAAAACACAATTACGGCGACAGTTTTGTTCGTAGAAAGCGTAACTACAGCTTGAATTAAGCCGTGGTTACGGGGTTTCTGAACTGGGTTGACGATATACTGTATACGGTTACAATTTGAACTATTAGAACGGGAACTCTACGAAATCCATTATTTCCACTTATACATTGTCACATATATTGTTTATTATGTTCATACTTATGTATGCCATGTACAATGTTTTGCATTTCGACGATGAACCATTATGTGTTCAAGTCGTTATTCTACATAAAATATCTGTTCTGTTCTGCTAATCATTGACGCATTAAAATGACGTGACAGCTCAAATTTCCTAGAGTCAAATTGCACCATTTTGCTTTCCTGAGCATTAAAACCTGGGGTCAGGGGACGTTTTTATGCATAGTTGAAGGGACCAGGGTAAACTCTATTTCGTGTATGATTTGCATCAGTAGCAAGAAGTAATACTCAAAACTTAAAGAAATAAAATGACCTCAAGATAAAAAATTATAAATGAATGAACAAAAGAAAGAATGAATAAATGAATTGGTTGATGAAAGAATCTACGAACGGATGGAACGTTAATGAATGAACAAAAAAATTATTGATGTCATTTGTCTTTCTTTCTTTAGACCAAATGGGAATTTTTCGTCTTACCCAATATTTTTTATAGTGTAGGCGAAATGGGATAAGACAAAGGGATTAAACCACAAAACTATGTACTGATTTTGTTATCCTCATATAAAATAGATTTTTAGAATGTGATTGATTAAAAATGACCGTTTTTACAATTTCTTCTCTTGACACCGATTTGGCATGAGAAACGTTGTATACTCAGCTTTCTCAAATGTATAGTTGCACTGTTTTGAAGCATGTCGAAAAAGTGCTTTTTGTGTATGAGATGAGATTGTGACAACTGGAATTTCTCGCTTTTTGCGTGATAGTTTGAAAATATATGTGTCAAAAAAATAAATCAGTGATATGGGTAATTGATTGGTGCATTGTCACGGATAGATCAAAGAGAATTGTCATGTGGTCTGTATATAGACAGGTCCCACTGTCGACCATCATAAAAGCCTTATAATACATGAGTCGACAGTAGAACCAGTCTAGTCGGTATATTGACCAAAATAAAGGCGACACGCACGTGTGATTAGGGGCCTATCAATATATGACATGGACAATTGATTGGTGTATCGACACGGTCACATCAAAGAAACTTTGACACGTGGTATGGAACGTTGCCTAAGAAAAGACGATCTTTATGACACTTACACATGTGATTTGCGGCTTATGAAAGGACTTTTGTTTATCGTTCTCCTTTATTATTCAATTCTTGCAATGGTATAAGAGTCTGAGGTGATATATAACTTTTAATTTAATTTATAAGAAATGGGATAAAGCGTAAACAGCTGTGACAAAAAATAAATGAACAATAAAAAGACCTGTCAATGAAGGTTGAATTATGGATAATTGTGATTGCATGGATAAACGATCAAATCGGCATTGAAATTCGAAAACACCGCAGAATAGGTAAGATATACATTATATTCTTTCCAAGCGACTAGAATGCCATAGATATAGTTTTAATACAGCTGCGTTTGCAACATTTTGGGGGCTAAAGAACAATTTGTATAGTTTCATAGCCTTTTCTGGTGGTAATCTTTAGAATAAAAATTTTCTTTGCACAGTTTTCGTAACATGATGACAACTGTATAATCATGTAAAGGGATAAAATAATTAATTTTTGATGTCATTGTCATATTTGAAAATTAATTAAAAGTGAGTAATCAAAGTGCTTGAAATTTAGATTTTTAATTTTTGTGTATTTAAAAATGGTTCCAACGCCAACCACTTTTTTCCCCCATATTTTAATTGACAAGAATGATCAATCGGGAATTCCAGTTAGCGTTGTAAAAATAAAAAAAACAGCAACAACTAAAATGGCAACGAAACTTGAATTCTCCACAAAAACATGTGACATATCTCAGGTATATCATTAACAAACATTTTATTGGTAGGTTTAAATTAAATGTTGCACAATTGATTAGACTCGGAGAGCTATTCCCGATTAGATCGTTGGGTCAGAATCGGGTACCAGTCAGACTCGATTTCTTCACCCTACATCTCTGACTCGGATTCAGACTTTGATGATACTACATCTTCAAAGCAATTGGCTCAAACGATCTCAGTTGAACATGTGGATAAGTGGGTAACAGGATAGATTTGTCTTCGTTTCATTTGAAAGTGGTCATATTTACGATGCTCTCTTTGTTTATCTAGAACGGGGAATCCCTCGCAGTGACGTAATAGCTATTGCGCATGTGCGTGTACGTATTTCTGGCCAGGTAAAATTTTCCAATAAATCACGGTCGCATTTTTGTCAATATCGTTCTTTTAAATGTGTTTTTTCGACGCGAACTTTTTGTGTCTCCTTATTTCATTCATAATTATCAGGAGATGTTTTAAACACACGTTCCAAAATAAGCTTTTCATTTGATCTTTAAGAAATTTTGTTTTACCCCCAAATATGGGCGTGGCTTATTTTCACTTTAAAATCTTTAAAAATCTCCTCCTCCAAAACCACTCAGTCGATTTCAATAAAACTTGGCATGGATGGTCCTTCGGTGACCCTTTTCCTAAATTATTAAAGAAATTTTGATTGACCCAAAATTATGAGCGTGGCAGCGCGAGGCATTCTTTCGCTTCATTTTCCTTTTAAAATCTTTTCAAATTTTCTCTTCCAAAACAAATCAGCCGATTTCAATGAAATTTGACATGGATTTGCCTTGGGTGACCCTGTACATAAATTGTTAAGAAGTTTTGATTGTCCCCCAAAAATGGGCTTGGTAGGGTGTTTTTTTCACGTTATTTTCAATTTAAACTATACAATCTTCTCTTCCAAAACCATTCAGCCGATTTCAATGAAACTTGGCATGGATGTTTCTTGGGTTACCCTTTACTTTAAAGCGAAAATAGGGCTGAAATAAACGAGAGCAGGGTAGATCTATAATGAATTTTTTTGTGCGATTATCGAGTTATAATCTACATTTATTTCTCAATAATTCATAGAAAAGCATAAAAGACAAAGAAAAAAGAAAAAACAAGAGGGCCATAGTGGCCCTTAATCGCTCACCTGAGTTTACAGTCTTTTACTTTTAAAAAAAAAGGCAGTGATCATAATTACATAACTTTGAAAGCGATGATAAAGAAATCCTCCAAACAATTGTTGTGGCACTTATTTGGTTATACAATGTAGATTGTATTGTACACAAATTTATTTCTGGTTATAGGCAATTGAAAAAACAACATGAATCTGGATATGAACTTTAATGGTTTTAATTACCAACATCACAAAAGATACTATCGTTTACAAAGATACAAAACAATAGATACAATCAAAAATTTATTTCACCCATTACCAGAGTTGATCATTGAATATGTTCATAACAAAATAATCTGCAGGCATATATCAATTTGAATACTTATGTAGAAAAAATACAGATATCAATGTAAGATAATATTTTCAAATGAATTGAACTTATAAGTATTTCATTCTTATAGTTTTATTTTCTTCTATCTACACAATCAATTTTAAATATTATATATAATATATATATACATATACCAAACATTTTAAATTTCAATTGATTGTTCAAATACATGCAAAACATGGTCAAAATATGCTAGAGATATGATAAACAAATTCTTTGTATTGAATTAAAAATATGGTCTAAAAAGAAGAAAAAGACCTATACAATGTATGAATTATGACAATTATTGAAGTTTGAATGACTGTTTTTTCACATCTTTTGATATTTTCTTGGAAATAGAAATAACAAACAAAATATAGAAGTAAAAGTTCATAATACAGTTTGTAACACTTTTTTTTAATTCTGACAAATTCTACAGTTGCCATTGTGGTACAAAAGCTTCTTAAAAGTTTGTGAAAACATAATAAAACATCTCTTTCAATGTTTTGAGTAAGCCTGTGAGAAAACCTTTCACTGCAATATTGACACAAATAGACTAGCCTTTAATATATTTCATGACAAACGCCCTATGTGATCAGCAGCACTGGCTTGGTTTGAAATCCTTGCCTCATGACACCTCAAAAGACTGGGATCCAAATCCATTACCTTGACTACCAAGACACACATAAGCTATCTTTGTGATCTTCAGTTACAGCTTGGTTTGAAATCTTCGCCCAATGACACCTCAAAAGACTCAGATTCAAATTAATTGCCTTACTACTGAGCCACACATAAATTGTCTTCGTGAAAATAGACTAGTCATTCTATTTTTAGAAAAATGTATTCAAATTACATACTTATTCATGTCGAATAACCTATGTGATCAGCGGCACTGACTTGGTTTGAAATCCTTGCCTCATGACACCTCAAAAGACTCGAATCCAAATCCATTGCCTTGACTCCTGAGACACACATAAGCTATCTTTATGTATAACACTAGTTTTATATGATTATAATAATTTCCATTTACAAAATATTTCATGACAAATTACCTGTGTGATCAGCAGTTACAGCTTGGTTTAAAATATTAGCCTTATGACACCTCAAAAGACTAAGATCCAAATCCATTGCCTTACTACTGAGCCACACATAAGGTTATTTTGTGTATTAGACATTTAGTAACATAACTAAACAAAGATACATTCTGTATGAACAAAACTTATGAATTCTATATCACACAGTGAAATAATTTTGATTGTTTAAAAATGATAATTTGAAATAGTCCTTAATTTAAAACAAGAATATGCATTGTAATGACATTAATTCACCTTCATTCTTTTCTTCAACAATTCTAATTTCCTATGACACCTGATTATTGTAAAGAAAAAAAAATCACTCTATTCAGATGCTAAGGCTCCCAACAGCAGATGCTAGATATTCAACAGTTCTAAGTATAATAAGGGGTATATATGCAACGAAAGTACTTAAAAAGTCATGCTTCTTGATGAAATGAATTGCTCTAGTGGTATTAGGAGTATCCAAGATCAAGGTGAAAGTTTATCATGTCCATATACACCAACACCAGTTAAACAAAGCTACGCAGACAATGACAAATGAGAAATTATATGTACAAACTAAACTGGTTTCTCTGCAGTCCTCTCAAATTCCACTGATTATTACCCCGAATAATAATATATTGCGAGAAATTTGTTGTTACAAGCAATGTTTTCCTTTTTCTAATATGTTCTCTAAACACACAAAAAAACATTTCTGAAGTTTACTTATTTGAAAATATTTCTTTATATCTATATAATAGAAAATAGATACCCTTATCATGCTGAATTTAAATTTTGTTCAAATAAGCTTGGCACAAGTTCTCCCCACAATAGTGTAGTAGACAGAAAGTGGTGTCGGCTAAGATCAGACTGCATATTGTTGCAGGCTGATATTAGTCTATACCAACTGCCAAAAAATTGTGTACAGCATGAATACACAGTGAACAGTAAGGATTAAGTTTTGTCACCTGGTAATGAGTTACAGAAATCAATTGTTATTTACTCTAAATTAAGGTACATGCAACCTTTTCTAATTTGGACCATTACTTGATTTCAATTCTGGTAATGGGGAAAATGTTGTCAATTTTCAAACAAATATTTATTATTTATTATTTAACATTGGGTAATTATGATTTTCAAAACAACATGTGTTTGTAATCACTAATGCCTTTTGAATGGCTATTGTCTAAAAGTAAGAAGTTTGACCCCAACAATTGACATTGAACTGAATACATGATCTTTAAAGAAACAAATTGATGAGAGGAACCTTTTTGTCAAATATGAATAATGTAAATTAGATATTCAATTATGGAAAAAGATTTCTTTGTAGGTAATGTTTTTGCAGACAGATAGACTGATGGACACAGACAGACACCAGTAAAATTAGTAGCCCCAATCTATCAATGTGGGACATAAAAAATTGTGAATAGGAACAATTATTTTCTATGTTTGTGGCCACCAACATCCTTATGTCTAACCACCAGAAATACCAACCAATTTTAATGGTTGGTATTACAGACTGAATAATGGTGGGTGATTAAAACAGAATCAAGTCATTTCAACAGTATAAAAGTATACAATCTTGTGATCTGACCAGTATGTTTCTACAACACCAACTTTACCATGAGTGTTTGACAAAACCACATCAAGAATAGTCATGTAGTCTGTTGTTGGAGTTTAATTTAGAACTTTACATGACAATTTATCTTGAATTTCCTTCCATATTTCTTTATTTTCAGAAGAGTAGTTTAGGTTAAAATCTCCCATTATAACCAATGGTATAGTTTTGCTTAAATGTGGTATTAAATTACTTTCAAGACAAGTCATGAAATGCTGCTTTGATGTACCTGGAGATTTATACACAAATGCTACCTGAAAGTTTAGTGATCCATATTTTAAGCTAACTAATATGAATTCTATATCTTTAGAGCTGTAATTTGTACTTTGATTGACAATCACATCATTTTTTACATAGACACATAAGCCATGTGCAGGTCTTTTTCTTGAATGATTATCTTGATCATTCCTTATCAAATGAAATCCATCCAAGTTATAATCAGATGTCTGGTCTTCCCTGTGTAATCTAGTCTCTGCTAAGCCAAATATATGAGTTGAGATTAAATTTGGATCAGCTTTGATATCTTCATAATGTAAATGTAGAGATCTGCAGTTGTTGAAAGCAACTTTAAAGTGATCATTTCGATTCACTGATTCTAAAGGGGTATAACATAAATCAAGCCTAGCTTCTTTCAGTAACCTGTCCATTTCTACCTTTACTTGGTTATCTATTTTATATGCTGTTTCATTGAAATTAAGAATTTGAAGCTTTTCCATAGATTTCACTCTACTGACTGCAACATAATGTAAATGTGGAACTTTTCTTGTTCTTCTCTGTGACAAGTCTATTACAACACTATCTAAAGTAGTTCCTTGTGCCCTATGTACAGATCGTCCAGCTGAAGGTTGAAGAGGAAACTGAATTCTCTGAAATGTTTTTTTATTGTAAATGAAAGTCCTCTCTACATCAAAAATTGGTGTCCATTTTTCTTCAATGTTATTTTTGTAAAATCCTCTATTTCTATACTTTAATCTTGTTTCAATTCCAGCATTTTCATCATGAAAACATACCCATATGATACTAGGGCGATTTGTTTCAACTTGTCTATTTTCTATAAATTTCACAGTACAAGAGGCACCGTTAGCTAAGCCATCTTCTGTATTTATATTAACAGTCAAGTCATATATCATGTTTACAACAACAGTCAAAGAATGGTGTAAATTTGCAGTAGTGTTTGGGTCAGTTGGTAAGCTAGCTAAAGCATGGTCCTGTTTCTCTTTAGATAGAGTAGGTGCAGTTACAGAATCATGGGAAGGAATAACAACTTTCTCTGTATCGAGGGAACTAATTATAGATTCATTAAATAAATGCATGAAATAGTTTTCAGCAAAAAGATGAGGAGAATTAAGTTGATAATGATCTTGTTCTTTTGAAACAATGCATTGTTGTAATTTGGTTTTGTCCTCATTTGTTAAAGCATCTACTCTTAGCCTGTTTAATAATTCAGCAAACTCCTTATCATCTTTCTGTCTCATTATTTCTGTAAGTTCAAATACCTTAAAATGTTCCTTCCACAAATTAATTGATAATGACGATGCCCCTTGTGACAGATCGTTAAAAATCCAATCCCCACTTACAGGTTTTAGCTGGTAAAGGTCACCAACAGCTATTACACTTACACCACCAAATGGTATTCTTGTACTTCTCAGTTCCTGTAGTCTCTGATCAATGAAACTCAACATAGTACTGCTTACCATTGATATTTCATCAATTATTACAATTGACAAATTACGGTATTTCGATCTAAATGTATTTAGACTATCACATGTTAAGGCTTGATTAGACTGTTTATATTTCTGTTTAAAAGCTGAAGAAATAGTTGAGCCTCCAATATTAAATGCTGCTTTACCAGTGTAAGCACACAAAAGAATTCTAATACAATCTGAATTTTCACCTTCCTTCATATTAAGCATTCGATATAAGGATTGGTACAATGCTCTGATAACTACACTCTTTCCAACACCAGCTCCGCCAGACAGAAATGCATATAATGGCGCATCATTTGTCTTGATCCAGTGAATAACATGGTTGTAAAATTGCCTTTGCTTTGAATTTAGACATTGCAGAAGTTTTCGGTATTTATCTTCAGACAAAATGCTTTCATTTACATTAACCTGGGATGTTGAAACACACATTCCTATTTCTTGACCAATGTCATACTCTCTGTGTTCATTAACTCTATCTGGATTAAAGTATATGAATTCTTCAGACTCAACTGTCTGTTCCTCAGCAGTATCAGCTTCTACTTGTTGTGTACCAGGGGCAAGTTCATCAAATGCATCATATTCAGTTTCTACTTGCTCTCTTGCTAATTCAAGTTCATCAACATGATGCTCATACTGGCTGCATTTGTGATCAATTGTATGTTTATTACTTTCATAACTCTCTTTGCATGACTTATGAGAACCCATCAGGTCTTTTTCTTCATCTCTCCATGGATGGAATAATAAGATCTTTTCTCTGAAATGGTTTTCTTCATCTGATTTAATATTGAATCTCACATAACGTATAACTTTATTTGTTTTACGCCGTTTAATAGTTATCCCATTCCGGAGTCTTAAAATGGTTTCATCTGAACTGAATTGCTCATTGTCACTATCATATTCATCCTCATTATGTTCTTCTAAATCTTCAAATTCTGATTCATTTGGGTAAGTTATATCCAGTTGAGAAACATAGTCAGCTAAACACCAACCATTCAGGGCATTTGGTCTTCTTGCATACCTTTTACATACATTATCTGACATAACATCAGTTGATTGATCAGGTAACTCATCAAGTGCTGATTTTGATTTTAAAAGCTGAATACGTTTGTCAGGGGTAGATGTATTGATAAAAGTCACATCTCTAGTGCTTCTTGTTAAAGACATCTGAAGAACAAGGTAAACTGCTTCTTGAGCACTTACTTCTACACTATTTGAAAATATATTTCCTATGTGTCTGACTTGTCTTTTAATATCTAAATTTCCATTACGGGCTTCTTTTGCTGCAGCATACAGTAAATTACTCATACCTCTTTGAGATTTGCTTATATATGATACAATGTACATAGCACAAGCATATGGATCAAGGACAAACTGAATATCAATATTTGCTTTCCATGCTTTCAAAACATTTCTATTGTACATATTAACCCTGATTTCATTTGGTTGTCTCTATAGAAAAACTTTTGAAGCTGCTAGTGAACTGCGGATACATTTCAGATATTCTGCTTCAGGCATGTTTGCAACAGATTGTAGAAACTGTTCATAAGTCATATCATATCCATCTTTATCATCATTCATTTTTTTCTGAAGCTCTTTGTACTTCTTTTGATACTTATCCCTTTCTTCTTCAAGAGGATCTAACACAATTGTTGTTTGAAGAGGAGGTAATGGGTAACCAAATCGACAAATTTTATCTTGTTTTTTCCGACAAGTTCGTGAATGTTTGTGCACTTGAAGGTCAGTGAGCGATTTAATTTCATCCTGGGAGTTACTACACTGCAAGTATTTATCAACATATTCAACTATTTCCTTGTTTGTATTCATGTTGAATTTTGGTGCATTTTCTATCCACACAAGCATATGGATGTGAGGAGAACCTCGTTGTTGAAATTCTACTCTGTAGAAGTAATCTGTAACTTTACCAAGTGGTTCATGGTCACTTTTTAAGACAGTGTTAATGAACTCCTGAACTCTATGATCAAAATATCTTGAGCATGTCACAGGATCTTTCTGTATCAGGCTAATTTTTTGTTCCCATGTCAAATTTTCTAATTCCTCATCACTATAGTTCACATTTTCATTTAAATTTGCAAGCATCTTTAATAAGTCAGTCCATCTTGTATCAGCAGAAGACAGGGACATAAACCATGTTGGGAGACCAAGCTGTCTAATCATCGCAAATACATCTTTCTTCTTCATTTCTAGATAAGCAGGAGAATTACGAAGTTGTTTAAAAATGTAATACCCATTATCCTTTTTCACAAAATTTTCAACATAATGAGAATCTTTGGCATTTCCAGCTGTTATACTCTGGCCATCTGTTTGACATCTTCTCACAGCAAGATTCACCTTATCACTAAGCTGATTCATCTGTATTTTTTTCAGTTTGAAAAATATATTTGGAACACTATTTGCAGCACGCCTGTCTTTACTCCTCAATTCCCATTTTGAAATATCACTGTAATGAATTGGTACCTTTCTTTCTTCATTTTCCAATCTCCTTTTTCCACAAAAAATTGTTGGAAAGCAAAGATATTCAGAATCTCTGTCTTGAAAAATACTCAAAGGTTGTTGACCCTCACCAGGTGCAAATATAAATGAACAATTCCTGTTTTCCTCATTTGAATCCTGAATCATGGTATCAATATTACCAACATTTTCTTTGTCAATGTTTTCAGCATCTGAGTCATAGAGTTCTTCAATACCTTGCATTTCATTATCTCTATCTGAATCATCATATAATTTACAATCTTTTACAGTTTGTTATTCCAAATATTCTTCAGACATTTCATTTGAAGATGAAGTTACTTTTGCTATCCATTCATCATCTATGTTGATTTTAGAGTCTTTGTATAAGTCACTTGTTTTCATTAACCAATTAAGAGCAACTAATACCTTCAATGGTCTAACATTTTCTGAGAATGCACAAGATTTATACGAAATTTTCTTTTTTAACTTCACTGCAACAGTGACATTCTCATCAAAAGGTCTTGGTAAGACATTTACAACTGGTTGTATATCAATAGGAACATTTATGACATTTCCTTTGATAGATAGTTGGCGACCCCTAGGCAGTTCTCTTATTTGCATAAAAGGTATGCGTAATGCAATCAAACGCTCCTCTAGTGCATGCAAATCAAGCTCCCTTGGTTTTTCTTGCCAAAACATACCATTCATAACAGACAACTTTGGGACTTTTCCTTTAAGAATGCTATTCTTGCATGTATTACATACCCATTCTTTGTTAGAAACTGATTTCAAACCAGTAAGATATTTAGCCATAATATTGTCATCCTTATTTGAAACCTCTGAAACACCTTGCTTAAACCAGGTTTGATGACAACAACTACAGATGTATATTGGCCCAACAGCAACATTTTGATGGAAATTATCAATACAATCATCAATATTGGATCCATATTTTCTTTTCTTAGCAATTTCTATTTCCTGCTCACAAAATTCAGGGTCTTTCCTCTTCAACTTTTTTCCGCCAACATCAGCATTTTTTTCCTTTTGATTATTCCTTTTGATTGATCGCCAATTTTGTTTCTTTATACGTTCTATATCCTTAAAGTATGGATCTAATCTAGCTCTCTTTTTCGATGCATTTTGATAGGTTATCTCTTTTGCTTTCATAGATGGTGACCTTCTAGCCTTTCTCTTAGCTTCAAGTTCAGCAAATCTGAAATCATCAAGTTCCCTTGCCTTTTGCATTGATTTTCTAGTTCTATCCCTCTCTTTTTGTTTTTGTGCTGCACTTAATCTAGCTTTTCTTTTATCTTCCAATTCTTTTATCTTGAATTTCCTTTTCAATCTAGATCTGTCCATTGAATGTTTAGTACTAATTTTGTCTTTCTGTTTTTGCACCAAACTCTTTCTTGTCATTTTTTTCTGTTCTAGTTCCTTCAACTTAAAATCACTATTCAATCTAGATTTTGCCATTGATTGTTTAGTACTAATTTTGTCTTTCTGTTTTTGCACCAAACTCTTTCTTGTCATTTTTTTCTGTTCTAGTTCCTTTAACTTAAACTCACTATTCAATCTAGATCTGTTCATTGATTGTTTAGTACTAAGTCTATCTTTCTGTTTTTTTCCAAACTCAGTCTTGTCCTTCTTTTCTGTTCTTGCTCCTTTACTTTGAAATCACTATCTTGTCTAGCTTTGTTCTTTGATAATCTAGAACTAATTTTGTCTTTCTGTTTTAGTTCCAAACTCAGTTTTGTTCTTCTTTTCTGTTCGAGTTCCTTTACTTTGAAATCACTATCTTGTCTAGCTTTGTTCTTTGATATTCTAGAACTAGTTTTGTCTTTCTGTTTTTGTTCCAAAGTCTTTCTTGTCCTTCTTTCAAGCTCCATTAACTTGAAGTCACTATCTTGTCTAGCTTTTTTCTTTGATAATCTAGAATGAATTTTGTCTCTCTGTTTTTGCTCTAAACTCTGTCTTTTCTTTATTTTGATTTGTGATTCCCTTCTTTTAAATTCACTAGAAAGCCTTTGATTTCTTTTATAATTCCTTAGATACTCTTTTCTACTGATAAATCTAGTAGTTTGTTTCAAAGATTCTTTTAATTGTTGATCAATAAAATATTCATCTATTAGACGTTCCTCCTTGCTATTACATGACAAATCTATCTTGTTTTTTGTAGACTGCTTTTTTGATGTTGGACTGCTTAAATCTGTTACCACATTTTCATTAGAAATGTCTTTTTCCAAATCATTACAAGGTAAGAAATTAATGGGAAGAACTTCAAACTGTGATTCAAGGTCAATTCTCATACTATCATAAAGTGCATATAAGTAACAAACCAAGTCTTCAAGGCTAGCAAAAGAAAGAAATACAGATTTACCATCAGGATCAGACAGTCCATCTTTACCATGTGAATGAGAATCAAAAAAATAGAAATAATTGCGGTCTCTGAAAATAGCAGAGCAAATTGCTCCAGTCATGACTAAATTAAATCTTGAAATATCTAAAGAAATCAAAAGAGTTTCTTGCAAGGTAGGCAGAGCTGAGTCTGTATTTCGTTGAATTGTTAAACCAGATATCACATCTGACTTCAGTATTTTATATGCCTTATTTGGAACATTGACTACAGCTGGAATGTCTTCAAAACTAAGTAGTCTGTTGCTGAAACTACCCAAGTCATTAATAACTTTTTGATATAAGACATCACCCTCAATTAAAACATTATCCAATGATGTTGTGTCAGTAATGCTACCTGCATGAAACATTGCACAAACACAGTTCATTACACATTGACTTCCTCGAGAATTCTGACTGAATATTATTGTATCTGCCTGATGAAAGGATCCAAAAACAACTTTCTTTGCATTTAAAACATTAGAATAAGGTGTTGCAATTAAAAGATGTTCTAACCAATGATCCTGTATTTCTTTGTTAATTTCATTTATTCCATTACTGAAAATTGACCTGTTCTCATGCAAAACAGTATTTTTTAGATCTTGGTCTCTGAAAATTTCCAAATGATCATCTGCACATCTTTTATAAGTGTCCACATTCATATCATAATCATCATTTGGCAAATTCATATAGCAATCTTCATTTGGCATATTCATAAAGAAATCTTCATTTGGCAAAGTCACATAGCAATCTTCACTTGCCTGCACATCGACAGGACTTGGTACAGCTGCCTGCACTCCCACAGGACTTTGTGCTGCACCCTGCACATGGACAGGGTGCACTGCCTGCACATTGACAGGGCTTGCATATGAATGGTTTTCTTCATCTGTGTGCCTTGTTGAAGCTCGCCTCTCTCTAATATAAACTCGTCTCTCTGAAGCACGCTGGGAAGATGACTTTCTCTTTAGCCTGGGCATGATTAACCTGAAAAGAAAATTAGGAAATTTGTAATATCAGTTTAATCCTTATATTTCATTTCAAACAAATAGCTATTTCAATACCTTTTTAACCAGTCTGACTTTAAAGCAAGAAGTGTGGGCTACGATTAGACTACACATAAATCAGATTCATCTTAGTCTTTACCAAGATAAGATTTAGGTCCTCAAGACATATAAATTCATTTACATAAGCTTAAGATTTTGTTCATTATTCTTTCTCATTTCCTTTTTTATCATACTTTAAAAAAATCTAAAACACATACTTGAAAATATCAAAGCAATTATAAAATCTATGACAGTAAATTATGAAAATTGAAACCCAAAAGTCTACATTAAATCTTCTCTTTGAAAGTCAATAATAATAATAATAATTGTACATTAAACTTACAGTATGAAGAAAACAATAAAATCCGAATTGATCTGCAGTACTGATAGACAGCTCTCCTCCACACACTTTATCACAAATCACAATAATGTAAATAATCCAATGGGGAACTTCACAATGATTCACAAGGCACTTTGAATGTTACATAGAATTAATTGTCAAAATATCACAAATACATGTATATTATAATAGTTCTACATTAGATTTTCCGTCAATCTGAATTATTTGGTAACTTGTAAATTAAACTTTTAATCTGAAATAAGAATAATTGTACTGATAAGATATGTTCTGGAACACTAATGCCCATGTACTTAGGTTTAACAGCTTTTTTTAAGCTTGGTCTTGATTTATGATACTGAGCTATCAACTTGACATCAAATTAAGGGTGAAAACAAGATGTACTTTCATGCCAAATAATTATAAACATTTTACATAGAATACTTTTGCAGTAATAGAAAATGATGTTGTCTTCAGTTCACATGTAAATTTTATAGCTTAAGTTTTGGACAACAGCTGGACACTAGTGAAACAATATGGCCCTAAACTTATTGATGAGAGCGGAACAAAAATAAAGGTTTGATATGTGAAATAAATTATAAATTATTACTAAAATATTATTTACATGTCTAAGATATTTACACATTTGGAAACTTTGGAACTATCTTGAAATGAGTCTCTTTGATTGTTTTATCATGGAAAACATTTATAGTAGAAATATATTTAGAAAATAACTGTTGTTTTAATAATTCTAAATTTGGAAAAAAAATTAAACAGAATCAATAGCAAAAAATAGATATCAGGGAAAACGTTATCAACAAGGCGATATGACCAAGTCTGAGGCCCTTCTGATGCACAGGTGAGTTGATTTTCTGTTGGTCAGTATCACTTCCAGTAATCAATTTATACATCATAAGAATGATTACAAAAATATGATACAATTAAATCTATTTCGAACAAATTTTGAAGCAGTTTTTAACATTCACCTGGTACGGGTTGACGTCTGACATGTTTTTCTTTATCGTCAACATATATTTGTACCTAATTTTGTACAAATTTATATGTTAATGATAAAGAAAATACATCTGTGATGTAACATTGCCTCTAAAACAGGTAGAATAAAAATAAATCTATATTTGTTTAATTCAAAGAATCTCTTTTTGAGATGTAATAAATAGACTTTTTTACTGAGGCAATGGTAATGGGCTACTCGGGTACAGTGCTAAATTCATAATCAAAGAAATTGAATTGAAAAAATAATCCATCCTTGCTTTGAATGTAGTTCATCTGAATCTGAAATAAAAAAAAAGAGAAAACAGATTTTATAGAATGAGAATATAGATTTTATAGAATAGTACTTTACTGATAGTATGATTTTTAGGCTATATATAAATATTCAATAATACCAATTTTCTAGTTGATTGGTGAAAAAAAGTAACTTTCAGAGTGCATAAAAGGTTTTTTAAAGATGTTACCCCCTGACCTAGAATTGACCTATTTCTAAACTCATCCAAAATTTCATAAAAAAAAATCATATGACCAAATCTTCAAGTTCATTGGACAAAAAGTGGCATTCAGAAAGCGAACAAGTTGAGGTTTTTTATTAGATGTTAACTCCTGACCTAGTTTTTAACCTTGGTTGACCTAGCTCCAAAGTATACCAAAATTCAATCAAGAAAATCATTTTGACAAATTTTTATGTTGAGCAGGTAATAAAATGTTACCTTTAGAGTGCATCAAATATTTTTCTCAGATTAGACCCCGTTAAAATGTCCGAGATTTCATTAAGACAATCATTCTGACCAAATTTCAGGTTAATCTGGCAAAAAAATTGGCCTCTAGAGTGCATACAAGATTTTTCTAAGATTTGACCCCGTGCCCTAGTTTTTGACCCAAGTTGACCTTATTTCTAACTTGTTCAAGATTTCATCATGACAATCATTCTGATCATATTTCAGGTTGATCAGGCAAAAAATGTGGACTCTAGAGTGCATAAAAGGTTTGTCTAAGATTTGACCCTGTGTCCTAGCTTTTGACCCCAATTGACCCACATTTGAACTTGTCCGAGATTTTATGAAGACAATCATTTTGACCAAAATTCTAGTTATCAGGTAAAATATGTGGCCTCTAGAGTGCATACAAGGTTTTTATCTGAAATTTGACCCTGTGACCTAGTTTTTGACCCAAGTTAACCCAATTTTGAACTCGTCCGTGGTTTCTTCAATACAATCATTCTG
The DNA here is from genome assembly GCA_948146395.1 of Fragum whitleyi. NCBI lineage: Eukaryota > Metazoa > Mollusca > Bivalvia > Cardiida > Cardiidae > Fragum > Fragum whitleyi. Next base: position 59,930,480 of record OX411544.1, on the reverse strand, counting down.
ACCAAATTTCAAATTGATCAGGCAAAAAATGCGGCCTCTAGAGTGCATACAAGGTTTTTCTAAGATTTGACCCCGTGACCTAGTTTTTGACCCCAGTTGACCCAATTTCGAACTTGTCTGTGATTTCATCAAGACAATCATTCTGACCAAATTTCAGGTTGAGCGGGCAAAAATGTGGCCTCCAAAATGCATACAAGGTTTTTCTAAAATTTGACCCCGTGACCTAGTTTTTGACCCAAGTTGACCCAATTTCGAACTTGTCTGTGATTTCATCAAGACAATCATTCTGACCAAATTTCAGGTTGATCGGGCAAAAAATGTGGCCTCCAGAGTGCATACAAGGTTTTTCTAAGATTTGACCCCGTGACCTAGTTTTTGACCCCAGTTGACCCAATTTTGAACTTGTCCAAGATTTCATCAAGATAATCATTCTGACCAAATTTCAAATTGATCAGGCAAAAAATGCGGCCTCTAGAGTGCATACAAGGTTTTTCTAAGATTTGACCCCGTGACCTAGTTTTTGACCCCAGTTGACCCAATTTCGAACTTGTCTGTGATTTCATCAAGAAAATCATTCTGACCAAATTTCAGGTTGAGCGGGCAAAAATGTGGCCTCCAAAATGCATACAAGGTTTTTCTAAAATTTGACCCCGTGACCTAGTTTTTGACCCAAGTTGACCCAATTTCGAACTTGTCTGTGATTTCATCAAGACAATCATTCTGACCAAATTTCAGGTTGATCGGGCAAAAAATGTGGCCTCCAGAGTGCATACAAGGTTTTTCTAAGATTTGACCCCGTGACCTAGTTTTTGACCCCAGTTGACCCAATTTTGAACTTGTCTGTGATTTCATCAAGACAATCATTCTGACCAAATTTCAGGTTGATCGGGCAAAAAATGTGGCCTCCAGAGTGCATACAAGGTTTTTCTAAGATTTGACCCCGTGACCTAGTTTTTGACCCCAGTTGACCAAATTTTGAACTTGTCCAAGATTTCATCAAGATAATCATTCTGACCAAATTTCAAATTGATCAGGCAAAAAATGCGGTCTCTAGAGTGCATACAAGGTTTTTCTAAGATTTGACCCCGTGACCTAGTTTTTGACCCCAGTTGACCCAATTTCGAACTTGTCTGTGATTTCATCAAGATAATCATTCTGACCAAATTTCAGGTTGATCGGGCAAAAAATGTGGCCTCCAGAGTGCATACAAGGTTTTTCTAAGATTTGACCCCGTGACCTAGTTTTTGACCCCAATTGACCCAATTTTGAACTTGTCCAAGATTTCATCAAGATAATCATTCTGACCAAATTTCAGATTGATCAGGCAAAAAATGCGGCCTCTAGAGTGCATACAAGGTTTTTCTAAGATTTGACCCCATGACCTAGTTTTTGACCCCAGTTGACCCAATTTCGAACTTGTCTGTGATTTTATCAAGACAATCATTCTGACCAAGTTTCAGGTTGATCGGTCAAAAAATGCGGCCTCTAGAGTGCATACAAGGTAAATGTTGACGACGGACGATGGACGACGGACGTCGCACGACGCACGTCGCACGACGCACGACGGACGACGGACATTCACCTTACCACAATAGCTCACCTTGAGCACTTCGTGCTCAGGTGAGCTAAAAATGAGGGCGTTAGCATTTGCAGAGGCTCAAATAATGCTGTAATAGTTGAAGCATTTTAATAGTCTCTAAAAATGTTAACACCCGAAAAAACTGTAATTTTCTATTTTTTATTTTCTTATGCATTAAAGGAAATAAACCAGTATTTATTGATAAACAAATTTGAGAAAATAATTATTTGCAAAATTTAACTTGATTCGGGAATATGATCAAGGTTTTTAATTGTGCTCTACATAAATGTTAGACATGAAGAATTGTTTAAGCTTTTTGCTTATCATTGCGTGAAATACACGGAAACGAACTTCTAAACTGCTACATAGTTTTTTTCGAACAAGTAATATTTCCTTCCGTTTCTGAAATTGAAAATAGTCAAATAGGGTTAGATGAATCATTTAGAGAGAAACTTCGTTTAATTCTTACCCGAAAAATAAAAAAATATAATGCAACGAATTGAAGTGTATTCAAGAATACCCCTTGTTTCAAAATAAAATTGGTGGGTGGGGTGATTCTAATATTTTATCTCGTGTGAGAAACAATGCCATCAGAATGTTATTTTCGTCAATAAATTGATATTCTACACACAAAAGTAATCGAAATTTGTCAGTTATTCGATGAAGTTTCGAGTTTTTCTGAAACTGAAATTTAAAAATTTCTATAAAATGCGTTACTTTTACTTATGAAAAAGAGGGTCATCGCGTTTGCCTGTTTACTACGGACACCATGAACATCACTTCGAATCCATTCTTTCTTTAAGATAAGCCAAATTGAAAAGCTATTTGTATATAAAAAAAGCATATTTAATCAAATGACTACACATATTTTATTATGTCGCAAATGCAAGGTGGTCGTTTAGAACTTCATTTCAGTGTATTCAGCATCGAACTCCTAAACTATTTTCAATATAGGTCTTATTGATTTAATACGGGAAAAGTAACGCAAAGCGCCCGAAGGGCGCTTTGCGGCTTTTCACGCTTCTAGATAACGCGTGTAAAACATTGAAATAATCAAAATCAAAATTAAAAACATATTTCATCAAAGTTAAAATTTGTGTCGTAATGGCGGCCTACATGGAGGATGATGATCTCGCGAGATTTCGCCATTTTGTTTTATTATTTATTTTATTTTTTTCGTCAATTTCATTCCTGTCGATCATTATCAAAATTTAGATTGTAGTGAACGTTAAATTAGGATAAGAATCAGCCTTTCATGTAAAAAGATGCACGTTATAGCTTAGAATCTCGTCTGGATGACGTTTTCTTTTTACCCTTCGCAAATGACGTCATACCGCACTTGAGGAAATAAGACGCTACTTTTTCCCGCTAAAACAACGTCATAGTTCTTGCGTTTTAACGTCGGGGTAAAAAGCGAGATAAGACTTGAAAGAGATGAAATCTATAGCAATATTCCCGCCCGGGTTAAGACTTGAAAAAGATGAAATCTATAACAAAATTCGCAGTTTGATTTTTGAAACAAATGTAAATAGGGCTATTTTAGCTGAAGCTATGCGCGGCCATCATCTTGAAGGAATCGCATCCTTTAGGTTTTAGACCTGACGCAGTTTCTATAATAAGTGCGCCCATATTCAAAATCCCCCCCTTACATTTTTTTAACGAAGAAAACCAATAAGAATTGTATTGAGTATCTTTCACTCATTAATTTCTTCCGACGTTAGCACTCATCTAAATGACCGTGACTGTGGAAATCAATATAGAAATAAATGGGAAAAATCAAGTAGCCATCGATTGATAAATAGCCTAATTTGGTCTTCTGAATATTAGTTATCATGTGCATGTTTTGTACAGCACCATGGGAAGTTTATTTCACATTTTAAGTGCACTTATTTTGTCCAGTGATAATATCTTCGGAGTAGAAAAGGGCCAACAAAGGCTTCTATTTTCTTTGTTTTGTTCGCATATGACTTGAAAATGACAAAAAGCGGCCTTAAACCCCATTCAAGCGAAAAACAGAAAGAGCGGTCGGGACAGACAGACAGACACACAATATTGAATTTGATAAATCATTAATACGAGCTTTATTGTAAAATTCGGTAGCTTAAGTTGAGTAAATTAGTAAATCAATAATGGTTCTTTCTTCAAATTACTTTTCCCGTCTATAGGTTAAACCTATTATTATATTATTGAGAATGAGCAAATATTGTTGAAAAACACCAACGACATCAACGGCATTTACGACACGTGAATTTGCAATCGGGAACCCTCGGCGATTCTACGGAATAGACCTCGGGAATAATACGGGCTCATCCATGAAAGCGCGTCATTTCGCACGTGGGTTTATATGACGTCACAAATATAACTGAGAATGACGCTGCGAAAAACAAAATCTACGTAAGGCAAAAATCGGGCATACTATGATTTGAAAACAAAACGCAGTGTTTTACTGCGTTTTGTTTTCAAATCATGATATGCTAAAATAATCTCTATAGACGAGCTGAAAGCATTTAAGGAATTTGCTTTTCTTCGGGCGTATTAACCAAAGTACCACCAGGAGCCGAATTACCTAAAAATTGACCAAAAATTACTACACTTACGTCCGAGGTACCTTCCAGTTTACGGAAATGTCCGAGCGATATTCCGAATGGTGAATTTGATGATAAATTTACGTCATAAACGCTCGCTTCGCGCTCACGGTCTTCGGCCGTTCGCGAGCTGCGCTCGCTATTATAGGTTATTGAATTTATATGGGAATATATTGTGTCGGACGAGTTCTTTTGGCAGTGTGCCCGAGCCTGCGAGGGCAACTACGCCAAAAGAACGAGTCCGACACAATATATTCCCATTTAAATTCAATAACCTTTTTATTGTATACTTTGATATTGTTGGACGATATTCACTTCTTATTTATTATTTTTTTACATCACCTATACTTCAAGAACGATTTTGTAGTTAAATTTAAACCGCTTTTAAATAACAGTTACGCAATAGACCTTTTCCCGCAAAATCCTTTCCGTTATATTTTTACGTTCGGATGAATACATCCGTTGCTATGAAGTGACAGTGTAAACAAAAAAGACGGCGGACATTTTTTGTGTCGATTAGCATTTTCGATCTTAAAATACGCGCTGATTTCGACTTACTTTGAAAAAAAAATGAAATAAAGATATTTATAAAAACTTGTTCATTTGTTATTCTTACCAGTTACACGTTCTAGAACTGACTAAATCGGCGTACTTGATACCGGAGCAGACTAGCGATAGTCATGAAGGACGGGACGGAGTGAAAGACGAAATGAAGAGAACGATAGGGAGGAAGAGAAATAGATACTAGAATTATGACAAACACAAAGGGATAGGCATGAAATTGTTTTGAAATAGTTATGTTACAAAATAACAAAAGAAAATAGAATCAAAAACAGTTATTTGGAAGAAATTTGAGGGGGGGGGGGGGGGCATCTGAGTCGACGGAGATGGGGAGGGGATGAAGTGGTTTATTTCTCGGAAAATGTTTCAAATAGATGAAAACAAACACTGGTTAATTAACCTCTAGGCATTCAAAGAACTTGAAACGTATTTCTTTACTCTGACAAAACTATTTCTCGAATATTGAACGCAAAGGGAAAGCCGTTGATTATGGCGAGGTAGCATCCAAAAAGTAGTCCAGTCCATTTGTGCACGTGAAAATAATCTTAGTGCAATATCAAAGTATGCAATATCACAAAAAAGTGCACACTTTCCTCCCGTTCAAATACATAGAGACAAATAACAAAGTATATAATAAGACCCATTATCAGTCTACAAAAGAAAATATTGTGATCAGATTAAGAATATGTATTTGTGTGAAAATTAATTTTCAATGTTTCCACTATATAACATATAGAGAAATGACCTCCACCCATATAATACATATTTTCCATATTTTTGGTAGAATGATAAAGGGTCACTCAATGATCATTCATGTAAAATTTAATTGGTATCCATCAATTAGAATCTGAGAAAACTCACCTATTACCATATATGGAAATTAGCCACGCCCACTACGGTCATGATTTTCAACCGATTAGGATTCTTTGAAGGAATCTGATAGAGGGTCACCCAATAACAATTTCTGTGAAATTTGATTGAAATCCTTCCAGTACTTTAGGAAGAGAAGATTTTTAAAGTAAAAGTTTACGGACGGACGCACAGACGACGGACACCACGCCATGACAATAGTCCGCTGGCCTTTCGGTCAGTGGAGCTAAAAATATTAATTTATTTGGAATGAACATTCATTCATTCCATTAAATCTTTGTCTTATCATATCAGTTGATTCAGGCCTGTGGTGCAAAATCAACAACTCAATCAGCTCTAGTTTCCCCATCCAAAAGAGTTTTAAGACTCAAAATGGGTAATTAAGACGGGCGAGTGCTAGCGTTTGAAATAGGGAGTCACTGACCCATTAATCATTAAATTCTGGTGTATAGTCCGTTTGACTTCTATATGGACCAACCTTTTCATCAATTACATAAAATTGCGTTTGAATAAAGGTTTTGTATGTAGTAAAATCTTCAGCTTAATACCACTCCAAAAAATATTTTTTGAAAATAAAATGATTTCAAATTAATGATTTTGTCTATCTAGTTAATGTTAATATTTTCGCATTATCCGTTCTTAAACACGAGGGGTGATGGAGGCTGTTCAATAGTAAGAAAATGTCAACATATTTAGTAAAAACACGTGGTTTTATACTAATTTTTGACAGATGAAATGTCCATTATTCCTTATTTGGATATGCTAATTAGCATATCGACGGTCATGTCATCTTAAACTTAAATAGCACGTGATTTTTACCGTTAGTACTCGCCTTTTCATCAAGTTTTCCTCGTGAAATTCCCAACTACTTCGTTTAATAATGCTTTTTGATTGATCTTAACATGTAAATATAGGGTTCATCTCAGAATGAATAAAATCAATAATCAATTATCTGGTCAAACAGTTTCTGAAGAAAGAGAGAATATACACAAATTTGATATCTAACGGTAGCAAAAATCTTAGACAAACTTAATTATATTTAAAAACTCGATTTTATAGTAATACAATTCACTTAAAATCTTACTCTTTTGACTCGGCCCCTATGCAAATCAGTACTATTTTTGGTTATACAATTCGCTGTTCCGTTTAATACAGTAACGAGAAGGTATGATATGCTGAAAGTTAACATGTAGACGGACGGACAAAATCATTATTTTACATTCAAAAATTCTGAAAAACAAAATTCCTCATGGTATTAGCTGGAAAATATGATATGACAAGAAAAATATGCGTTTCATTAATTAATTTCTGAGATTTTCGGCGAAATGTTGGTCCATATAGAAGTCAAACGGACTATAAAACCTGAATTAAAAGGGCAAAGACAATTAAAAGAGCAAACCATGGGTACAAAGTAGGCATAAGATTTTGATAACCTTTTTCTTGTAAAGACAAAGGTAAGCAATCTATTTTATTTATTTATTTATTTATTTATTTATTTATTTATTTATTTATTTATTTATTTATTTATTTATTTATTTATTTATTTTATTTATTTTTTTTTTGGGGGGGGGGGGTTAAAACTCTGGTTTAAGAGTCAAACACGAGCCTGAATTAAGGATGCTTTATGACGCAGTGCAATGGTATATCGAGGTGAATGGGGCTCAAAGAATTAAAGAAACAACGACTAAGTGAAAGAATTAATCAAACAAATCAATAAAGTTACCTTGTCACGGGGGGTGATGTCCATAATCGGAGCCACCGGCTCCGCTTTCAAAATCATGTGTGGAACTTCCGCTCCACGTGGGGCTCCGATTTTGTAGATGTAAACATTTCACATTTTGAATGAAAAATGGGGTAGGAGGTTTGGATTTCCTCATTTATATAATATTTAATTCATTAATCATTAAAAAGTCGAATGCTATTCGACCAGTTACACATTTTGCAACGTAAACGTACCCAAAAAATGTAAGAACGCTCGTTGGTTTTTGTTAAAAATGATTTCTTCTGGGAGCAGTCTTGAGTCAGGAATGCGAAAACATGTGTTTTTTACCTCCAAAATGCAATATTCTGAGCAGAATTTATAAAGCAGACGATTGTTTTCAGTGTACACGAGTTTAACAAAACAACCACAATACTCTAACCCAATGTACCGTTCCTCATAATGATATAGATCAAAGAAAGTAGTTTGGTTCCGATTATGTGGATTGGCTCCGATTATGTACTCTGGCTCTGAAGTTGTGGAGTGTCTTATTCTTCTTCCTTATAACATCTTCTATATGAAATTTCTACTAGTTTCATGGGGCGCTTTTCATCATCATTCCTCAATGCAAGTTACGTTACGATTCACTTCTACATGTTTACTTTTATTATAATATTCCGGTTACTAGACAGTCAACTTCATTGATATTACTTAGAATAGTACATGTACGTGCCAGAGAATAGTCGGACTATAATCCAGGATTAAATGTGAAGAGATATAAAGATTACTTCGGAGGCTGTCAATGGTTTTTCTTGCTTATTAAACTTCGCACGCTAAGCGTTCCAATTTTAACAACGTCACTTCTAACACTCTTTCAACGTCGATAATTCCATGAAATTTTATCAGATATATTTTCCGAATGGTATCAAAAAAAAAAAAAAAAGATGTTGCGAAATTCGCGTTCATTTGATACATATTTCAAGAAATACGATTAATATACTAGTATCTTACTAAAAAAAAGGACTCAATGATTCTTAACACTCCCTTTTTGTTCGATTTTTAGCGCATCTGTGCAGGAAGTGCTCATAGTGAGCTATTGTGATCAAGCTGTGTCCGGCGTCCTTCTTCCGTCGTCCGTCACCAATTTGTGTTCACTCTAGCGGCCACCTTTCTGGTCCAAATGTCTTAGACTTGGTCAGGATGTCTGTCTCCATCAAATCTTGGTCCAGTTCGAGATTTGGTCAAGTGGGGTCGAAAATGGGATCATATAAATGAAAGGGGTCAAATTTTAGCAAAGTCTTGTGTGCACTTCAGAGGCCACAATTTTTGCTAAAATGTCTTTAAACGTCATCAGAATGTTTGTCTCCATCAAATCTCGGACAAGTTCGAAATTGGGTCAAGTGGGGTCAAAATTGAGGTCAAGGGATCATATCTAAGAAAACCCTCTGTTCACTTTAGAGGTCACATTTTTGGCTCAAATATCATGAAACTTAGTCAGAATATTGGTCTTCATCAAATCTTGGTCATGTTGTAAACTGGGTCAAGTGAGGTAAAAAATGAGGTTAATGGGTCAAATCTTGGAAAAATCTTAAGTGAACTCTAGAGACCACTTCCTTTACTCAAATGTCTTAAAACTTGGTCTGAATATTTGCCTCCGTGAAATTTCATTAAGTTCAAAAATTGGTTAAGTGGGACCAAAAATGAGGTCGATAGGTCAAATTAAGGAAAATCTAGAGGACATTTATTTGTTTTAACATATTGTCAGGATCTTTGTCTTGAAATCTTAGACGAGTTTGAAAGATGATCAAAAACTGGAACCTCTTCAAATCTTTGAAAATCCTTCAGTACTTTAGAGGCAACATATTAGACTCAACTGTTTTGAAATGTAATCGGAATGATTGTCTTTTTGATATCTTGGACTTTTGTTGAGCTAGTCATGAATTTCAAATAAGTAGTTTTGCCACATTTGTCAAATAGGCCTACATGTACTTGTAAATGCCTCAGGTTAGTGCTTAAGGGCCAATGGTCCCTTGTTTTTAAGCCCCGCGTAACATTTAGTTACGGATTTTCGCAAAGATTTGAACATATTTATATAAATTCTGATTAATATCAGAATTTACTATTTCATCTCCGGATTTGTCAACTTTTCAATCGGAAAGTATTAAACTAGATTTAATTAAATTAAAACTTATGTAAGACTATGAAAATCAAATACTGAAAGTGTCCCTAGCGCTTTTTCGGTATAGGGGTACCGTTCTATAAATGCGATGTTGAAAATTAAACAGAAGTATAAAAAATTTACATTTAGCAAAACGGATCAATATACAAGGGCGAAAACACGTCTTATATATAGGCCTACTGAACATCAAAAATAACGCATCACTTTTAGATCCAACTTTTTTCATAATCTAGAGTTTGGAAAATTGGATATACCAAAATAAACGTAAACTGATTATTGATCTGTCACAAAATGGATTACACCGAAGACATACGCATTGGAGAGTTACAGGTGACTACCCCCAAAATCAAAATTTTGAAATCAAAGTCAGTTTTCATTGCTCTGTAAAATTCAATAGCGCGTGTGTTCATGTGCAATATTGCTCTCAAATAATAATCGACGTGGATTTCTGAATTTTTCCTAGATTAAATCCGAACATGGCTATCCAATTGCTCTCATTCTGCCTTAATTTGACTCAAAACCTTCGCGATTTTTCGTTCTTTTGTGAACTCTCATTGCAAGCTCGTTTCTGATATGCTTGAGTTTGAGATAAGTCTGGTCGGTGAAAGAGAAGGCATCGGTATAACTTAAAGAAGGTTTTCGTTATAAACAATGTTTTCTCATGCAGCAGATCGAATGCATCGTACGAAACTCAAGTTTGTCGAGTAATACAGCTTAAAAAGGTGGAAACGATAAACCGTGAAAACATTTATCAGATAAAGCCAAGTTTTCGAGTTTGGTGGTAGTGAAAAAATGAATTTCGGATCGTCATTGCGCATAGACATATTAAACAGATTCATTTACGCGATGAAAATCAAGGATACTGAGGGGTCATAACTCGACCATTGCCAGGTTAAAACGCCGATAATAACAACTACCGATGTCGAACTTCAGTGCTGACTGGATGGGGAGGACGGATTGTACTACAATTTGTGTTATGACCGGAAACGTATCGTGGACTCATGGTGACAGTGAACCACAAAGATGAGGTATCTGGGCCGTTTGTCGACTCCTTCAAAAGCAATAGTCATAGGGTGAATCCCTGTAAATAAGTCAATGTTATGGATTCATCTTATACCATTGTGGATTTAATTCGTGAACACCTCCTTAAGATGAGACCAATGCCTATTCCTTCACCGACCGGACTCATTTCAAACTCGAGCTTATCGAAAACGAGTTTAAAAAGAAAGTCAAAAAAAGTTGCGAAAACCCAAGATTTTGAGTGAAATCGAGGCAAAATGAACATCGAATGCATATCCATTTTGGGATTTGCTCCTAGTGATAGTCGCCTTCACGCGCTTACAACTCTTCAATGCGTATGACTACGGTGTCATTCCTTTTCTCACTAACTAACTAACTGAATAGATAAATAGACAGATAAATAAATAAATAAACAAATAAATAAATGTAGTTCTAGGCAAGTGATTATGAGCTTCGGTCCCTAAAGGCTAGGCACTCCAAGACTTTGGAGCATTGGTACATAATTAGACACAAATAGTTTTCTTTCAACTATCTAAAATTTCAGTACAGAACAATTTTGTAGAATTTTGTTGTTATCTTCTTGAATTCGTACACACTGAAATCAAGGGTCTACATCAGACATTTTGTTCAGAATATTGCATTTTGGAGTTAATAAAAGTAAACGAGAAAGTTGAGACGTAAAATAGACAACGTGTGACATGGAATGACGAGAAAACAGCGCCCCATGGAACTAACAAGAAAAAGAAGAAGTCACTCCACAACTTCAGAGCCAGGAAACATAATCGGAGCCTATCCATATAAACGGTACCAAACAATTTTCTTTGATCTATATCAATATGAAGAAAAGTACATTTGGTAAGATTATTGTGGTTGTTTTGTTAAACTCGTATACACTGAAAACAATGGTCTGCGTTATAAATTCTGTTCAAAATATTGCATTTTGAAGGTAAAAACCACGTGTTTTGACATTCCTGGCTCAAGACTACTCCCAGAAGAAATCATTTTTAACAAAAACCAACGAGCGTTCTTACATTTTTTGAGTAAGTTTACGTTGCAAAATGTATAACTGGTCGAATAGCATTCGACTTTTTAATGATTAATGAATTAAATATTATATAAATGAGGAAATCCCAACCTCCTACCCCATTTTTCATTCAAAATATGAAATGTTTACATCTACATAATCGGAGCCCCACGTGGAGCGGAAGTTCCACATATGATTTTGAAAGCGGAGCCGGTGGCTCCGATTATGGACATCACCCCCCGTGCTTGTTGAACTGAGATCCCCCGTCGAATGGGCATTTCACTACAATGTGTACTTTTTATACTATAGAAGAAACAACTTTAATACCATGATTTTGAAATGCTTGCAAATTTTCGGAAGAAATAAACTTTACCATGTCCAAGAAAAGAAGTTTATCATTTACTCGTGGTACAAATGTATTATTATTTAGATTGATGCTTTGCAATTTTTAACTTCTGACCGAAACCAAGAAGAGCTGTGTCGATGTCGTGACTCCCGTCCTTTCATGTGTCTGTTTAAGGCATGTTTTAGCCACCCCTTTCTACCGCTACGCGTAAAATAAAGGAAAAAAATATCAATGCCCTGTCTTCACAATTTTTAAGGTAGTGGACCCGTGATACTTCCGCAAAATTTCGGAACTCGTGCACTTTCACAATGTAGACTGAGCTTTCCTAATGAAAATCATTAGGAAATCTCGATTAACACTGTTTAAGTTAATAACTTCCGAAACGTTGCGGAACCATTACGGGTCCACTACCTTAAGGTAATGCTATGTTTACATAATCATTAGTTAGAATCGACCCCTGCAAGTATTATTTTGGTCTCCTCTCGCGGCTCGTTGAAAAGCGATGCGTCTTTATTGGATACTGGTAAATCTATAAAAAAATGCGAGATCCAATGAATAACGGCTTGCACAAGTTATTTCCCTTTTACCATTTAGAAGGACGGGTATTTCACCAGCCCTACGTTCAGGATGACAGAACGGTGCAAACTGTTTGCAAATTATTCCCCGCTTTGCACGCTTGGATCGCTTTAAGTTTGTGTACAAATTTTCTTTTGCTTCAGTCTCTGTATGTCCAAGCAGGGAGTGCGTACTCTTAAAATAGGACTCTCAAGATCTCAAATATTGAGTCCTTTATATACTCTTCCAAAAAAAAAGTTCTTTGACATTGAATACATATCTTAATTAAGACAAATATATCTTTATATATTGAAAGTAAGTCACAGATGGCGGAGTTTAGGCTTCTTTTCACTAAATAAACAGAATAACCGTTTCCTGCTCAAAGATTTAAAATGATGACGTCGATTAAGACAGTTACGTCGAAGAGTCGAAGGTGGACCTCTTGAATCGCGCCCTACACTTTTTAATCCGGAAATTTTACACCACGAAAAGACTTAAAATTTAATTGAGGTTGCGATAACAGTGAAATATTTTACTGTTTTCCAATTGCTATACGTACGTTATTTTTATGTGTCGGGCTTATCTGACTCTACACATAAAGCAGCGAGTCGCTTAAACTTGTGCTAAACGTAAAAGATAGTGTGCCCCGAAACATCAAATTCATTTACAACGGTTTGTCTTACGAATCCTACCTGAAAGCGACGTTAGCATTATGACGTTGTTCCTTCGTAGATTTAACCATATTTCATTTCAAATCTTTTCAATTCATTTAAATTCTTATGATTCCAAAACGATTTAGTAGTGGCATTTTATCAGCAGCACAATGAAAAATTGTGACTGCTATCTATTGAATCTTAAAGTGTACGTGCGATGTGATAAAGGTTGATTTTGTGTAATAAGACGTTGACGTCGTTATGAAGAAACGCTATCAAGTAATTCATCGCTATATGCGTGAATTTCTTGAAATACAATCACTGATTACAAATAATCAATTTTTAACGAAGCATTCGTCTTATTTAAGAAAAAAGTCGTTTTTAAATCGATGTCGAATAACTTTTTTCGAAGAGTATAGGCCTACTTTGTTGATGCCAAAAAGTGTCGCAATGGTATGAGCAAATATCGGGAACCCGCCGATAGGTCCTCTAGCCGCGATATAATAAAAAGATTTTGAAAGCGAAGTTAAATCCTATTCAAACAAAAAAGATTGAGGCTTACAATGTACTATTTTAAATCTTATCAATGGATATTGCTGGTATTTTGCATTAGCATAAGGGTATCATATGCTGATGTTTATATAATTGCACCGTTCTTGCCTAGCAATTCCTTGTCGTATCCTAATATAATCCCATCCCATGTTTTGGGCGACAATATTCGCCAATTGTATGTATAATTTTCGAACAATTTGAAGCTTCAAATAAGCCCCTTCCCCTCCCGCCCGTCGACCATGATCCCCACCAAATGGTTTTCCTACCCAAATGATAAGCTTTTATGTTAATTCAATGCTTAAATTAATGATTTGCTTTAAATTCTTCTTTAATTTTCAGAGTCTTTTGTACCCCAAGTTATTCAAAATGCATGTAATCAATACCGGAGATTCACAGTTGTAAAGACGTCGAAGGATCACGTCTTTTAAAAACAACTGTAACCTCTAATAAACCTCCAGTCCCATCTAATAGAAACTTGCCGATTCTAATTATCCCTGGGGTTGCATTAGAGCTTTTACGGTATTTGTTTTATTCACCACAGATGATTGCACGTAAGGTGGTTCTTTGTCGTAGTCATAGCACAGTCGTCAGCAACTCAGACTTCAGAATTTTGTTTCTTTGAATGTTCGCTATAAATACTCAGAAAGAAAAAATATCTTATGTCCCGAGATAACAAAACAATGTATAAAATTGACTTCAGGGCCATGATGCCATGGAACGCTACTGAGATTTAGTCCATCCTATACTTTGTTAGTTATTGTAGGTATCGAGAGTTTAGCGCAAGAGTGTACTAAGTGTATATACAGTGTATATACACTTAGTACACTCTTGCGCTAAATCCTCGATATACAAGTGAACGAATGTAATATTGGTATTGATCTTCAGAAATACCTTAACTACCATGTGAAAGAAGCTACAGATACGAGTTTTTCGGAAGAACAATGTCATCAGGTTGGGAAAAATAAACTTATTAATTATCTCTGATTATCTCCAGGTGTAAACGATGGTGGTTAGGTGCAATATCTTAATAGCAATGTCCGCAAAATTGGCACACAAAAACTTGCAAGTGCTCCAATTAATTGAAATAAGCATTACACGAGTGCTTTATCAGACAGACTTATTTATTTCTAGTAAATGAACATTAAAGTAATAGCCAGCTTTACTGCTGTTTACCCTAAATTGTTTTTGCGAACCCTCATTTCAAAAAAGCATTACGTTCCTCTTAAGCTGTAAGCTCGTAATCTCATGCAGATACGAGGTAGATAACAATAAAAGTGCATAAGATCATACAATCATTCCATCTTCACTCTTACAGAACTGTAGCTATACCGATTGAGACGAAGCAGGCCGTCTCAATGTAACAGATGGGCGTACATAAATATGCATTTAGACTATTAAATCATTTTCATTTTAATATATGGCCGATTTCACAAACGGACTCCATTGTTGGAAATACATACACTAAGTAAAGACGTAAGCTGAAGTTTATTTGCATTATTAATTATTTTATGCAATCCGTCGACTAAGAAGGCACAGAATAAAAGGGCTAGTTTCATATGAGTTTCAACAGATTAGGTGAACACTAATTTAAAAGCTATTTCGGGGCGCATTATGCCTGATCTTTGTTAATTCCTTTCAGAAAGAAGCCAATCAGCACTAGCGCCAAACTCGGAATAAGATTAAAGCAAGGCTCGTGCTTGACCGTTAAACCAGGGTTTTGACCCCCCAAAAATATGAAAATATGTTAATTTGACCCCTAGAAATTTCTCCCAAGGGGGTCATTTTGACCCCTTGAGAGGAATTACTAAGGGTAAAAACATGGTTTTTAAACTAAGATTTTCACAAATTACTTTCTAAAATTCTAGAAATTAAGTACATGTTTCTATATCATTACAAGAAACAGTTTAAGCGACGCCTCAATATGCAAAATTCTTATTATGATTTGCTTTTTCTGTTGTTTGGACCCCTTTAAATTCAGATTTGACCCCCAGAATTTCTTAGATGAGGAGTCAATGACTCCCCAAAATCAAATACTAACACAAGCCCTGTTAAAGCCT
The DNA here is from genome assembly GCA_948146395.1 of Fragum whitleyi. Taxonomy (NCBI): domain Eukaryota; kingdom Metazoa; phylum Mollusca; class Bivalvia; order Cardiida; family Cardiidae; genus Fragum; species Fragum whitleyi. The sequence goes on along the minus strand of OX411544.1, from coordinate 59,914,800 downwards.
AAAATTGAAAACTACAAAACCGGTTCAGTTCTTAATCCAGTTAGCTTAAAAGCTTCGATAAAAAATTGTGACTTTCTTAGAAATGTTTATGGCCTTTACAAAATTAGATATGGATTATCAAAATTTCCTTAGAATTTCAATCAGCGGTTTATAGCCGCCGTTGACGTAAAATCTCAATTAAGTTGCCACTTTTTATTCTACAAAGCCTTATTTATTGGCCTCCTAGCCTATAAAATATGTATAACATGTCGCTTTAAAGATAAAATTCCGATCTATTTTGAAAGAACAATTATACAGAATTTTGACAGCTTGCAATAAAATCGGAAACATGCTATATACTTCTCTAACAGGTTTCTATTGTCTCTTTAACGGATATTCGATTCAACCTGAACCCAATTTTAAGTGTCAATATTTTTTACTGCTTACTATTTTTGGTAGAAAAAATATTTCAACTGTGTGATATAATACAATGTGCAAAATGAACCACGATCTTACTACACTTGTCTTAGCTAAAAGCAAACATCTCAAGAAGAATGCACATGAATTCCCCCGAAACTATTCAGTTGTAATTTATCATCATTTAACAATCAATCCATGCATGGATATAAATATGCTGCCCAGATCTAAAACGCGGACTGACAGAAACTGCAATCGTTATGCACAGTTTTGTGAATGATAAACGTGCTGCATAACTTTGGAATTCGATCAGAAATGTCTTCTGATTTGATTATATGCTTTGAAATCGAATGAATAACTTAAGGGCATAATTTGTCTATTTTACATCGAAATAAAAGAGGAATAACATGATAATACAACAGTTCAGAGCTGGGACGAGTAAAAATTTTGTACCCGAGATCTAGTTATCCGCTGGCACTCGAATTCGATCATTTCTGTCCATATAACGGTATTTCATCAACTAAATAAAAAGGCGGATCCCAAACATCTGTAAAGGGGGTTCGAACATACACATTCCGTGGTTTTAAGGACTAATAAGGACATTGTTTTAAGGGACGCAGATGCTCTGAGTCTGTTCCTCGAAAATAAGTAGCTCGGACTCTCAAAACTATCTGATGCATGTCCGAAGACCATTTGGAAATCAACATCAGAAAGAAATTAAAAACTGTTTTAAACAGTCTTCAATTATTTTCTGAAGTTGATACCCAAAGAAACATAGTGCTTATATAAAAGTCGGGTAACGGGTATAGATTCGGGTGCGGAGAGGAAAGTTTCTCTATCCGATACCCAGATACTCGTCCCAGCTCTTTACAACATATACCAGGGGCCCGTTTTACTAAACATCTTACAAAAAATTGATCGAAAGACAACATACGGAGAAATTCTGGCCAAAAAGTCCATTAGGGATTGGGGTCAAAAAAGCCCTATCTGCACATTTGTCCGTCAATAAATCTCATCAAACTTGTCAGGGAACCGCTGCCTACCTCGTCTGTTTGTTTAATTGGATTTTAATTGCATGCAGTGGTCATTCACACTAACTCAACAAGCTCTTGTGGTATATTCTTGGTCCAGAATGTTTCTTTGAATTACACGTAGCTAATGTATTTAAACTTTTCCTCTTTTCTAGATATTTTCCAAGCCTATTACTTGTATGATGCGAAGAATGCCAGATTACAAATTTTTGAATGTAAATTATACATTGCATAAAGATCAGTAATTAAAATAGTTTGTATTAACCCTTTCCCTTTTTGTAAAAGGTTAAGACTGATTCATAATGAAAGTAGTAGCAGACGACAAAGCTTATTTTGATGAAGTCAGATATCATCTTGATTTATATTGTTTTGCATATATATTCCTTTAAAGTAAATGTTACGTGAAGTAGAATTAACACATTTTCTTCATTCAGTTCTTTTAGTTACCCGATTATTTTAAGACAGGTGTTAGCAGGCTGTTTTTGCATTTATATATATTCTTAACTTGTTGAATCAGAGTTTGTTGAGGGCTCGGGGGGGGGGGGGGGGGGAATCACCCCCCATGTAATCTAATGAATTACAATGTTACAATGTTTTAGTTTTCATGGAAAAACATTTAGTCAAAATACTCGGAAAATGAAGCCCATTTATTTGTATATTAGATATTTGTATATAACCCGATCACAGAAATTCTGGATCCGAAGCAGATTCTTTATTATTATTAGATCCATTATTATTATTATTATTATTATTATTATTATTATTATTATTATTATTATTATTATTATTATTATTATTATTATATTATTAATATGCAAGAATAAAAATGCATATAAAACCTCTTTAACTAAAAATATTGTTCTGCAAATGCAAACTAAAACAGTGGAGTAAATACAAAGCGTGTTTGGGTTTTTTTAAGTCGGCAAAAAGATTTTGTTTGTTTGGGACTTGACGCCGCTTTCAATAGGTTTCAGTCATATCACGGCAGCTGGTGCACCTGGCAGTAAATTCTTGGTATTTCTCACACCAGTACTACAATTTCATCCCTTTCTGACTTTCAGTTGGGAGTCAAATGGCAGAAAGGATATGTGCATCCACCGGGGCAATATTTAGACAATTGTTCCCATTTCAGCTTGTACTTACAATGACACGTTACTATTACAGAATGACAATTAAGGTAGTGGATCATAATTTTCGCAACATTCCGGAACTCATGATCATTCACAAATGGAATCATTAGGAAACCTAGGTTAACACTGTTAAAACTCGTGACATCCGAAGCGTTGCGTAACTTTTACGGTTACACTACCTTAAATCAAACCATCGTCTGGAACATTCAAAAGCTTTCATTATGCAAGTCTCAAAATAGAACAATTGGTTTAACGTAAGCGAGAGGCTTAAATGTTGTATATCAGCTTGAAATAATATCAGATACTATTTTTTTTGCCGCCCACTGGCAATACTGTCTTAAAGACTTTATAATACAGTATTAGATAATTAGATGTTCATTTTGGCAATTTCTATATCAGGGTATGGTATGGTAGTTTTGGGGTTTTTTTTTTTTCGAAAAAAAAAAGAAACAAGAGGGCCATTGGCCCTTAAACGCTCACCTGATGCATGGCTTAACAAAAGTCAAAGATATCAAGAAGTTAACATTTCAGGCAAATATGTTGCCTCTAAAGTACTAAAAAAAAGTGTTTGACCCTCTATCAAACTTGTGTAAGATTTCAAGACAAACATTCTGACCAAAATACATAATTTTCAATCAAAGAGTGCACATAAGGACTTTAACAAATTTTACCCCTTGACCTCATTTTGGACCCAACTTGACCCAATTTCAAACTTAACCTTCGTTTCATTCAAATATTCTGACGAAGTTTCAAGATATTTGAGTAAACAAGGTTTTTCTAAGATTTGACCCCTTGACCCCATTTTTGACCCCACTTGACCCAATTTCAAACTTGGCTGAGATTCAATGGAGACAAACATTCTGACCAAGTTTCAAGACATTTGGGCCAAAAATGTAGCCTCTAGAGTGCACACAAGGTTTTTCTAAGATTTGACCCCTTGACCCCATTTTTGACCCTACTTGACCTAGTTTCGAACTTGACTGAGATTTGATGGAGACAAACATTCTGACCAAGTTTCAAGACATTTGGGCCAAAAATGTGGTTTCTAGAGTGCACACATGTTTTTCTAAGATTTGACCCCTTGACCCTAATTTTGACCCCACTTGACCCATTTTCAATCTTCATCGAGATTTGATGGAGACAAACATTCTGACAAAGTTTCAAGACAATTGGACCAAAAATGTGGTTTCAAGAGTGCACTCAAGGTTTTTCTAAGATTTGACCCCCTGACCCCATTTTTGACCCCACTTGACCCAATTCTGAACTTGATCGAGATTTGATGGAGACAAACATTCTGACCAAGTTTAAAGACATTTGGGCCAAAAGTGTGGCCTGTAGAGTGCACACAAGGTTTTTCTAAGATTTGACCCCTTGACCCTATTTTTGACCCCACTTGACCCAATTTTGAACTTCACTGAGATTTGATGGAGACAAACATTCTGACCAAGTTTCAAGACATTTGGGCCAAAAATGTGGCTTCTAGAGTGCACACAAGGGTTTTCTAAGATTTGACCCCTTGACCCTAATTTTGACCCCACTTGACCCAATTTCGAACTTGGTCGAGCTTTGATGGAGACAAACATTCTGACAAAGTTTCAAGACAATTGGACCAAAAATGTGGTTTCTAGAGTGCACACAAGGTTTTTCTAAGATTTGACCCCTTGACCCAATTTTTGACCCCACTTGACCCAATTCCGAACTTGATCGAGATTTGATGGAGACAAACATTCTGACCAAGTTTTAAAGCATTTGGACCAAAAATGTGGCCTCTAGAGTGCACACAAGGTTTTTCTAAGATTTGACCCCTTGACCCCATTTTTGACCCCACTTGACCCAATTTCGAACTTGACCGAGAGTTGATGGAGACGAACATTGTGACCAAGTTTCAAGACATTTGGGCCAAAACTGTGGCCTCTAGAGTGCACACAAGATGTTGACGGACGACCGGACGACCGGACGACCGGACGCCCGGACGACCGGACGACGGACGACGGACGACGGACACAGCTCGATCACAATAGCTCACCTTGAGCACTTCGTGCTCAGGTGAGCTAAAAAAAAAAAGAGAGAATTATTTGAGAGTATTTCTACAAAAGAATTCCAGCTCTATCAGAGGTTTAAAATGGTACCGGCTAATTTTTGTAAGTACTCAGTTGTATCCAACTCTTGTGAAGTCCGAGGCTTAGTGATTACGACGTTGGCTTAAGGATCAGACGGTCCCTGAATCGAATCCCTCCCAGACCACAGAAATTTTTCTGAGCAAAGAATTTTACTCCACACTGTATTTACAAAAACATATAAAATGATATAAATTAAGTTTTATCATTGTCTAGGAATGTTCAAAATTGTTGTTTGATTTCCCGTAACAGCACATTTAGGTATATCGTCGGCGAAACCTTTCAACCTCGTTTAATCGCACATAGTTAAATCTACTTAAAAGTAGTCAACAAACTCAGATCAGTCTAAGTCTATTCATTTGCACAGTCTGATCAAAGTTTTCACCACGCGCTAATTAATAAGCTACAGACTTATCATCACTGTCCAAAACAACAGAATAATCTTGATGCTTCTAGAAAAGCTCGGGGTTTCTGTTGGAAATGTCACAGGTCAGACACAAGCTCAAATATGTCTGGTATCCTTTACAGAGAAGCAATGAAGACATAGTATTCTATGATATACTACAATATACTTAAATCCTAACCCTAAGGAAACATCACATGCGATTGTTTCACATTATCAAAAGGTTTTAATAGTACATTTAAAAACATTTAAGACAAAATATGATAAAACAAGTATCCTGTAATTGTATCATTTTGATTATTTGAACATTTGATTAAAAGGTCAAGTTCTTGATTTGTCAGACAGACAAAAATGGAAAGTTTAAGATATTGTGAAAAAAGAAAGACAAAAAAATGGAAAGTGGAACATGAAAGATATTGTGAAAAAGAAAGACAATCTTCCAATATTGAAAATTGTTGCTATGGCGACCAAGTCATGCATGTCAATTTTACTAAATTATGAACTCTTAATTACATGTAATGGTCATTATTTAGGGCAGCTGGTACTCAGCTCATCGTATTCATATACGCGTAATTCAAGAATCCATGTTCCTAGATTCCTAGAGGGATAAACCGACAATTGAGAAAACTCAATTCGGTTTAACATTAAAACTTGTAAATTGTTCTTGAAAACAGAGAAGCTTTTAGCACATGTGACCCATCGGGCAAAAAAGGACCTTCTTGGTAAGTGGTGCAGGTCTGACTGTGCGGACTGTGAAACATTTTGTACCTGACTGATTTTCTGAATCTATAATGATCATTTTACCTTCCTGTATAAAAACACACCCTTGAAATGCGAACTCTGGTTGACCTCTTCTTGAACCAACATCTTTCTAAAACATTTATTTACAGAGTCCCCAGAAGGTCCTTTTTGCTTAACATGTCAAGTATATTACGAGTATAGTTTATTCCATCTCACCTTTTTATGCAATAGTTCCGTTTATTTTATACAATCTTTTCATTTAAAAAAAATGCAAACAAGAAATGTCATTTGGCAAGTAGAATTGACAAGGAGGTGGCTGGAAAACGACGGAAAGTCTTTGGTAGGTGCACCAATCCCGGCACCACCATGAGGAAGTGCACCCATAAGAGAATTTATGATATCTGTCCGAGATTTCTTGTTTGTTTGAAAGGGCTTTAACACCGCTTTCAACAATCTTTCAGTTATATTGCGGCAGCTGGAGCACCTATAAATGGATTCCTGGTATTTCTCACACCTGTTGTACCATTACATTCCTTTCTAGCCTCCAGCTGCTATCCAATTTAGGTCTACAATTATCAACCCATTGGTTTGAAACCAATTGTCGAAAAGGAAAAGTGCCACCGTCGGGACCGAACCCAGGACCGTTAAAATAACAACTTGACGCGCTACTACTGCGCAATGACGCCGGCTGGCGATTTCCTGAATGAAGCCCAAAACTATTGAATATTAGGGAATGAATTTGTCATTAACGCTTACAAATACAGAAAGGATATGAAAGATGGGAATTCGGCAATGCAAGTACCACAAAGCAAAGTAAGAGTACCGCCTACGGGTTCCTATGCTCGGCTGTAAGTGCTGGATGGTAAAAAAACACTAATGGATGGTGAAAAAACAAAGTAGCAAAAGGGGAATAATTTGCAGAAAATGCTTCTTAAGTTATCCCCCTTGATAGAAAAGGTTGCTCTTATGATGGTGAATATGTGTGCTAAGTTTCAAGTGAAGGCCTTCAGTAGAACCAGAGATATCACAAAAATGTCAAAGTCTTTGCATTTTTTTCACAATTTTGACCTTGAAAATTGACCTTAACTGATGACCTAGAACTTGGTTCCATCAGAAAGTGCTTGACCCAGGCAATCATTATATGTTTGAATATGAAGGCCCTATCATTTACCATTTAAAAGTAATGGCCAATGTTAAATTTTCGTATTTTTTTCACAAGTTTAACCTTGAAAAATGACTTTGACCTTGACTTATGACCCTGAACTTGGAACCAACAGAAAGTGCTTGTCGAAGGCAATCATCATGTGAAATATGAAGGCCCTATCACTAACCATTCTAAGGTTATCGCACAAAGTCAAAGTTTTTGCATTGTTTTCACAAGTTTGACCTTGAAAAATGACCTTGACCTGATTGGTGACCCTGAACTTGGTACCAACAGAAAAGCCTTGTCCGAGGCAATCAGCATGTGGAATATGAAATAAATATCACTAACCATTCAAAAGTTATCACAAAATCTCAAAGTTTTCGTACGACGACGACAACGACGACGACGACGACACCAAGGCAATAGCAATACCTCGGATTTTCTTCGAAAACAGCCGAGCTAAAAATCGTATTCAACAGAGTATCGGGCCTCTTTCAAGAAAAAGAATCGTACGATTGATCTTATAATCACCGTACGACAATATCTAAGATGGTCGTAAATGCCTTTCACATTTTTCTTTTTGAAAATCTTAGACAACTGGTGATCGTAAAATTAATCTTTCGCATCTGCACGTGCGGGTCATTTGATATAATCTTGTTGGTAAGTTGGTAAATAGTCCGCTTTGTTCAGCAAACATTTTTACTCATGATCACAAAGGTCAAAGGGTCAGTTCTTGATAAACCGCTATTTAAACATTCTGCGACAATCGTACGATCATCGTAGAGCAAAATCCAACTTCAAAAGATTTGCATCCACTCTTTTCGGTATTACTTGTTTATTTCATTAAATTGAACTTGGAACATTGGCATGTACAAAGCTGAATAATCAGAGAAACCTCTGCCAAAGATTATATGAAATCCGAGAAAATAATAAGCTTTCAAAGCCAAAATCGTAAAATATTCGACTAGGTTATATGTGTCTCAAATTTGATGGTAAAGCTTACGATGCGACATTTTTCTTGAAACCCAAAAAGTTTCTTGAAAGCCAATTTTAATTGTACGATTGCTATACGATCAAATTTCGGTCGTATGACCTGTCTTGAAAGAGGCCCATGGTCAGCTATCACATTCAAAAAACAACAACATAAGGTAGAATGACTAAAATTTGAAAATATTGAGAGAAAAGTTTTAACGTGGTGTATGACAATATATTATATTTGAGCTTCGATTTTGCAGAAGTTTTTTTTTTTGAAAATAAATAATAGCATCCAGCAATACATCAAATTTTAATGATTGTACAAAGCCTGATTGTAAAAGCGATTCACCCCTACTCTCATATGTCTCCCATCAATGGGTTGATGATCATAAACCTATTTTGGTTAGCAGACGGAGGCTCGGAAAGCATATCTTGGTAGTACCTATGCGAGAAATACCAAAAAAAATACCAATCCATGATTACACAACCCGTTTACAAAATATGATTTAAAAAATGAACGATTGGCAATTAAAACTAAGTTAAATCGTTGTTTTGGAATCAAAATTATTGTTGGAATTCTCGTAGGAGTACAATTTGGTAAATCGTTGGAGGGCGACTTTTAAACCTCGTTTCTACAGCTTGAATAAACTAAGGAGGCTGTATGAGATCTTTGTCGCTCACAGACGATATGATTTAAAAAAAAAAACTTCCCTGTAACTATCGGTAGAGGGCAATGCTAATATTTCTATCCCCACTTACGATGTTAGAGAGGCGATATACTGGAGTCACCATATCCGTCCGTACGTCTGTCTGTCTTTCCGTCCGATTTCTTTCTAGAATACCTGTAACCTTTATCCAAGGCAAGCTATCAACTTGTAACCTCATACACATATGCAATATGTCTAAGAGAAGTGCAGTATATAAGAACATGAATTCAGCTGCCATGCTTTACAAAGTCGTTACCTCTTGATCTTTTCAACTTCTCTATTTTATTGTTGCTTTAACTCAATTTGAAAGAAATTTTTCAACGTGTAAATCCATGCACTTAATACAATATGAATATTGAAAGATACGCATATAAGAACACTGTACCAATATTTTGGCACTTAGCCTTTGTCTTTTTGATTCTGATCATGCTGAATAAAAACCTTTGCAAAATTGCGAATTGAAATCAAAGTGCTGAAACTTCTGAATGCACTAACTGTGGGTCAGTGTTTGTTTTAAAATAAAAAGACATAAAATCTTTTATAGTTGATAAAGGAAATCATGGTGTGTGGACTAAGATCAGACTGCATGTTTGTGCTTTTGCAAGATTGCATTGAAATCATAGGGCTGAAAGCACTGAATGCACTTATTGTAAGTCAGTTTTTATTTAAAAAAATGGTGTTTATTTTTTTTCTAGTTTGAAAATGCAATGTAGGTTCGTTGGACTAAGATCACACTGCTCATAATGTTATTATGTGCTTATGCAAGATTGCATTTAAATGAAAATGCTAAAAGCACTGACTGCACTAGTAAAGAGATACTTTTCATTTTAACAAGAGATGTCTTTTAAAACATTTATCCCCCCCCCCACATTAGAGCAGGTCGATTGCCTGTTCTTTGTCAATTTTCAAAGGGGAATAACTAAAAGAAATATGACTAGTAGAGTTTTGGTTCTTGTGCACTGCACTTCATTCGTGATTCTTGCATACTTTTTGAAATATGCTGCGGACCTACCTACCAACCTACCAACCTACCGACCTTCAACTACTTCGAAAGTGGGCATAATTATACTATCTTTAAACTTATCTGGTTTAAAGATGAAAATACGATGGTTTGGACTAAGATCAGCGTGTGCTTATGTGAAGGCTGGTCTTTGTCTTAAACTCCTACCAAAGCAGGAATACTCCAGATTCAGAATGACAGGGATTAAACTTCTTGATATTTGACGGGAGAATATTTTTTCTTAAGGGTTGAATTGTTTAAGCTCAACTGAGCATGTTGCCCAAGAGGAACAATTACGGCCAATCCGAAACTGCCACGCATCAGTTGTCACGTGTGGTCGACGATTTCTGCTCCTTAATCAATGAATCAATTTGTACCAAAATTGGCATGAATATTTCTTGGGTAATCCCGCACTTGCATTTTCTGATGGAACGTTCTAAAGGGGGGGGGGGGGTGTCTCAAATCTTTACCTGGTATCCCTCAGTTGGAAAATTGCTATATATTCTATATAAAAGTAACCGAGTAACCCTAAACCCTGTCTTTATCTCTGCTTTGTGACATGTATAAGAACTTGTTCGAATAGAAATATATTTTACATATGACCATCTTTTAAGATTACAGTTTTTGAGAGTCTGTAACTCCCGTGCGGTAACCAGGACTCTCAAAAACTATCTGGTGTGAGTCCTTAGAACCATCTATTTTATGACTGTACTGCGTTGTAATAGTCGACTTAAAACAGTTTTTTCTGCTCTGTTTATTCAAAAAGATAAGCACGTTTATATTTGTAAAAATACCAAGATAATCATTTTTTTTAAAAAAAGAAAGAAAAAATATAAATATCTATCAGTTAATTCTTCTTGCGAGCCAACTTATCATAAAAATACCAGTATAAAAAAGTTTGCTTAAAAAAAGACTATATATGAGCCTCTGCGTGACATCATTCCATTATTTCACATGTGCACAACGCTAAGACCAGCATCCGCACATTCTGATCAAAGTCTTCACTTTTCAAATAAGCTACATACTTATAATCAGTATAGAAAATCGGAGCTTATTTTGATGAACTGTGTGGCAGCCCAGAAATGCTTGATGCATCTACATCACGGACAGATAAAATTGTTTGAAATGTCAAGCACAGGCTTACATATTTCTGGTTTACAATTGTAAATCAATCTACGAAGACAGAGCATTTTAGGAAATATTCTAAATTATACTAACATCCTAACCGAAATGTAGCATCATAGGCGATCGTTTCATAATATCTTTGTCAAAAGGTCCTTAGATAGAACAATTGACAACATATAAGACACAATCGAATTGTAAAACAAATCGCCTGTGAGCTGTGTCATGTTGGTTATTTGAACAATTGGTTGTTGGTAAGTCTTGATTTGTCAGAAAGGCAGAAAATCAGACCGTTTAAGATGTTGGCAAAATCTGAACATACCTTCCAATATGCATGGTTTCTATGGAAACCCAGGCATAGGTGACGGATCTTACTAATTTGTGAACTATTAATTACATGTAATGGTCATTTATTAGGGCAACTGGTATTTGACACTTGATTTGTTTGAATGGGGTTTTACGTCGCTTTCAACAATTTTTCAAGTATATCGCGGCGCTCGGAGCACCTAACAATTGATTCCTACTATTTCTCTCACCGGTACTACCACAACCTCCTTTCCTAGCCTCAAGCTGCTACCTCACATAGGTCTACGAATATCAACCCATTGGTGAGAGACAAATAGTCGGAAAGGATGAGTGCCGCCGTCGTGGAGAACTCTAATTTAGAGGGATACATTTGATAAAACATGTTGAGCTTTCATACCAAAATTAGTACATGTATATTGTTTATTTGAAAGAGAATCAATTTGCCAATGTGACCCGGGCCGCTATCATGCGCAGTAGTAATATGTCGGACTACCATCCGATAGGTCTCTAGTAATGGTGACACTCACCCTTTCCGTCTATTTGTCTCCCACTTATGGGTTGATTATCGTATAGCTATGTTGGAAAGCAGCTGGAGACTAGGAAAGGCTGTAACGGTAGTACTGGTGTGGGAGAAATCAGTAATCCATTGTAAGGCACTCGGGCAGTCGCGATATGACTAAAAGATCTTTGAAAGCGGCGTAAAAACCCCATTCAAACAAACAAACAAACAAACAAAAACGAATGAGACCCGTTAGGAAAACCCTACAAAAAGGCGCAGATATAGGCAACTTGCTAGACTGACAAGGTTAGGGTCAAATTTTGGCAGATGGGCTGAGTCTAGAATTGTTTTTAATAAACTTGACCTCTGCTTTGTCACGTTTTCAGTTAGTTGTTATTTTGTATTGGATATATTATGGACCCCTGCTAAATCAAATTCCCTCCAAAACACTGCACCATCTTTGCTTAGCTCAGTCGATAACGCGATGGGTTCTCAATCCTTAGGTAATGATATCGGCCCATGGCTTAGCCATCTTAACTCCAAAATTTGACTACAGACATTGCGACAGGCAATTTTTCTCCCGCCAATGGGTTCTTAACAAATAGTACACATAAGTGGGATAGGCAGCTCATGGCTCGGATAAAAATGCAGTTGAACACGTATGTGGATCAACGGGAAACTATGAATTGATTCACCAACTGCGATATCATAGCTGCATTGTTGAAATTAGCGCTAAACCGCATTCAAACTAATCAAAATCATTAAGTGGAGGTAAGCAAGAAAGTTCAATCTTTTAAAAGTAAACTCATAAAAATTACATGGCTTTTAAGTACATCTTTTTTGAAAACATTACAGATAATGATATGCATTTAACTTTCAGGAATAATTGGCCAAAAGCTTTTTGTTTAGTATTTGTCAAGATAACATCAATTAAAGCGTGTCTGTATTATTATTATTATTATTATTATTATTGAAATCTGAAGTTGAGTCTTATCCTTTCAATCAAAGTTCTCTCCGACACTTGACAAAGTTTTCGCTATCTACCCAGTCGGTAATGCGTCTTTCTCTCAAAAATCAGTTCTGTGTTCGTGAAAGCTTCGTTCCCCCCGGCTTGCCTAACCGACGCTTGTCAATAGTCATATTGACGTGCCTCATTTGTTTACCCCAACGAGCGAATGATATGCCTTAAGAAGGGTGGATAGGTGGTGGCTCCGATGAAACGTTATTGTTTCACTACTATTATTGAACTAGTGTAGCAACCGACAGGAAGTCATGGGTGGGTGCGCGAGTAAATTGAAATACCGTTGAAAATGGCATTAGACCGTATACAAACGAGAAATATGGTACACGTAGTCCACAAATAGTAGAAATTTTGAAATCGATCCAAGATTCTTGAATAAAGCCCCAAACTTTTCAATATTATAAAACGACATAGTACATAGTATTCTTGACACTATAAGTAATAAGTAGATGTTCGATATATATGATTTTGTGATATTTGAGCATTATGAAAAAAGAACTTGCGTGTTTGGGGAAATAGAAATAGTATGGTGTCAAACGACGACTCACGAGATCGATCCGATATCAAAATTCCTCCAGCATTAGCGATGATCTATCTTGAATAGATCGTTAACAAAATATTTGTCTTATAAGAATCATTTGAAACTACAAATCAGTGCCCTCTATTTCAAGTAATTATTTTAAAGAATTTCAGTTGGTATTATATTGGGTTGCATATATGTATAAAACGTATAAATGCATTTCAGTAGAAAGTATTTTATTCCTAATTCTTTGTAGAAGTGAAACTGAAGTATCAGTGTAGGTCTGAATAACAACTATATTTATAGGTCGGTTTGAATGACCTGGCATTGACGTCTGTCATTTACGTACACAGACAAACTACTAAAAGTATCAGATTTATAAATTGTACATAAATTACAGATGACAAATTTAGGATAAAAGTCAAGATCAGATAGAATAGATAGGACTCTGTCTAAGCAAACCCAGAAAAAAAGAGATTTTCTCACATTCAATGATTCAAGCTCTTATTGGATGGAAAACGCCCTTCCAATTAAGGCTAGAATTTTTTACTTTTGTTTGGCTAGACGAAAGTGTCATTTAAAATACTCGTAAGTGTTCAATTGTTCATTGACCTGAGTCCATTTTTTAAAAGAAATTTGAAAAGGGAACATCTAAAGAAAAGTCCTTACAAAATACAGGAATATTTTGTGGAGGGCTTCATTTGAAGTAACCGTTCATAATTTCTTTGTAGACCTGAGTTTTGCTCCCCGCCCCCTCTGATGAGCCAGACATTATATACGAGATACATGATATAAACCTTCTGGTTTAGAAGAAGAAGAAGAAATTTTAAGATTTAAATATGGACCTTAGTCTTTCCTCAAACTCTTGCTCCGCACCTGGTGGTCCAACATAAATAGTTAAGTGATAATCCTTTAGCTCTATTAAAGTCAACCTTCTGGTTTATCAGAGCAAGAGTTATATCTACATAGACTTGGAGTCCTGCCCCTCCCTCCCGTGCTTCTCCCCATGCGATCCAACATTAAGGATTTTTGCTTTTATAATAAATGTCTATCATTTGATGATTCTTACTAAATATATCAAATGCTGTTGACTTCCTTATTTAGAAAATGAGTAATCTTAAACATTAATTTAGACCCATAGTACCACAACCTACCCCTTGTGATCCGTACTTTGTGGCAAAGCAGTCATTACTATAAAATACTTTTTTTTCCAATAAAGACCTCTAAACTGATGATCCATATCAAATACATGGTAAAGACTATTGAATTCCTAGTTAAGAAGAAGATTTTGAAATATTTTATATAGACCCAGAGTCCTCTCCCCATTTGATTCTGCCCCTGGTAGGTTTAAAGATCCGCATTTACAACCAGAGTTGTTCAATTTTGCTATTTTGGGAGGAGGGGTCACGCAAGAAACGTTCATGTAGAATGTGCTCAGGTGACAAGGGAGGGTCCGTGGGTGAACGAAAAACATATTAAATTCAACTTAATTATAAATAATGACGACGGTATCGTTCCTTTTCACACGATCTTCTTAAGGCTTTGTGTGAGAAAATATGATAAAACATTTTCCCCGGTTTTCAACCGTTCTTATGCCTTCTGCACGGTTCAATTAGTCTTATTTTAAGTATCTATATATTATTATTATTATTATTATTATTATTATTATTATTAATTATTTCAAATTTTGAATTACTCCTTGTGCTCTTGCAAATAATTATTTTTTTTCTTCATAATCCGATTCTGTCTTCTGTTCTATTATTAAACACATTTATGATCATAATAAATCTCTAAAAATGAGGTTATAAAACAATTGCATGTGGTTTGATCCGGAGCCATGTCAGTGACACATGTATGCTCTCCGATATCGGACAAAACCGGAATCGCCTGTCATCAAATGCGAAATGTTTTTTGAACTTAGGTATAGTGATTGGATTTTTCAGTAATAACCTGCATTATTTCGTTTGACTACATGAAAAAGAAATTACCGGTATGCATTAAACAAAGATTTACATTGTAATATTCAAATTCGAAAATCAGAATCACTAAGCCGAGTGAATCACTTTTATAGCATTTTCTGCAAATTCCACTAGGAACTCAAATTAGCTATTAAGCTGACCAAGAATAACAATCCAACGGGAGAAAAGCAATTAAATGCTATTAACAAGTAACTAGTCGGATTTATTACCACTGCCTCCATGCTATATGCAGCTAACTGCGTGCGCCAAGGTAAAATCCTAATGGACCGAATTTCTCCACATGAATCATAAATCGTACCTGGTGTTTTCATTTATTGTTAGATTCTGCCTTGCAATATCTCATTGGAATCGTCTCCTAAAGACGATTCCAATGAGATGATGCATGGCAGAATTCAATATTTAGTTTCTGCTGTAGAAGCAACTTTATTTTTTGACTTAAGATCGTAAGATGTTTAATACAACAAATCCCTGGGATCCGAATGGTAACTGATACTTTACGACATATGAAGAAGTATGAAGTAACTTTATTTGATGAAGTCTAAACTGAACTTAGTATTTGTTTCTTTATCTTTATAAGCAGTGCGTTTTTTTGGCGGTTCAGAGCGCATTCATGACTGGTTCCTTCTTGTATTTCACTTCAGTTTGGCTCTATATAATCCTTCTATACCTTGGTTAATTTGACCCGAATTTGACCTTTGTGGAAAAAATGCTTAAATAACAATTACTGACATATTTTATCAATTATCAAATTATATATTACATTCAATACTATTTATTATTCATTTCTATGAAAGCACGTGCAAAGCCGAGTAGAAACAATCAGATTTTTATTAATCGAAATAGCAGGGACCAGATTCGGGTCAATAAAACCGCGCTATAGAATAGTGATGTTACCTTTTAAGGAGGGTGCGTACCATACGTTAACGTCAGTTCAAGATGCATAACTTGAAGAGGACTCACATTTATCTAATAACTATACAAATATCCATGTGATAACATCCCATATGATATTTTTTATGATATCACATAGTTATTTTTAGAACAATGATATCATGTGGTTATTTTTAGAAACTTGCATTTCAGTGAAAGCATGGACTAAAACAAAACAAATAGAGATTATAAGATAAATAAAATACGTTCTGAGTGTATTGTATGAAAAAAATATCTAACTCGGTTGTGAGAATTGATAATTGTCTCGGCAGAGCCTCAACAATTATCAATTCTCCCAACCTTGTTAGATATTTTTTTGCATACAAAACACACTAAGTACGTATTATATATATATTTAGTTGTCAATTGAGAAAAGGATGAAACACCCATATATCAATTATTTCTAGGGAAAAAATGATGTAATGAGTACCACTTAAGTAACTAAAAGCACAGAACAGATAACAGAATTCCTGGATAAAACCAAGAAAAACAAATAAACTGTTTTTATCTTCACCCAAGAATCCATACAAAAATAACAAATTAAGACCAAAGACTTTTGTTTATAAATAATTCATCATCCAACAAAGTCTACCAATTTCCAGGTGTTCCAACAAAAACATGGGCTTATCCTGCCGCCACAGCGAAAATACTGTGTCGCTGTTAAAATGTTTCTCTTCAAAATGATATAATTCCGTTCCCATATTACAGCGAAAAAAATGAAAAAAAAAATCAAAATGCTTATTTATGATATGTAATTAGTAAATTTTCAGCTTTTTTTTTTTTTTTTTTTTTTTAGTCAGGGTATTCTTTTAAGCAAAAAATATTTTTAAAGGAGAGTCACGTGGGAGTCTATATTGCTCCATTGGCTTAAATATTAACCAAGAAAGAGACATGAAAGTTGCCACTACATTCAATTGTGAGCTGTATAGGTGAATGGTGTAAAATAAGCTATTCTACGTTTTTGATAGACAAGTTATCCGTATGCAATCAACCAACTGATATCAACATCAAAATTTATTTCCAAATCAGATTAAAATCACACCAGTCAATATATTTGTGAGGTATAATAAAGACATTTTTCAAGCTCATATAACTAAGCGTAAATTGTCTCCATATGACGATAGATGAGATACTTTATATATGCAATTAACCCTTTCCTGTTTTACAAAATTTTAGACCTGTCCAAATTCAAAGGTTTTGCAGACGAAAATTTAAAGTGGGTTTAATTTGAAAAATAACCATTCAGTAGGGTAGAAAATAGTGTGGAAAAAGAAGAAATTGCTTGTCCGAAGCAATTTCTTCTTTTTTCACAATGTTTTCTCAGTCATAAAATCACAGGCACGTAAAAAGCAGGGATTAAACAGTAAAGGGTTAACGGTATGATTTTACATGCATAATGCAATGTAAAGATAACAATTACACTCATTTTTTTAATCGTATCCTATCATTTCAAGAAATATTGTATTATCTGCTACTAATTGGCCTTTCATACAAAATCAATATATACTCAGCGCCGATAGAAAGTTTCCGCATATGAAAATCCTATATTTCCTTAAATATATTATTCATTGCAAATACACTTTTGACGTTAATGAAAAAAATATCAACAAAATAGGAGTTATGTAAGAATGATTTGCATAGGATAACACCTATTGAATAGTTAAATGGTATTTGGGTTTGTATCTAAGGCTAAGTATACTATTTGTAACATAAATCCATATGTGTGGAGGAACTTCCATTACATTTCCCATAGAACAAAGAGCCACAGCTTCCAACTTTCATGTGTACTAATTTATACACCTAGGTGAAAAGGGTCAACTTGGAGTTAAATTTTTGCTCAGAAAAAAATCCATGTGGTCTGGTCGGGATTCGACATATTTGTGTACTAATTGTGTTTTGCAAAGATTCCACCCCATTACATATTTTTAACCAAATTTGACTCAGTTCTAATGTTTGCTTCAGGACAATCCGAACAAAGAGTTGTTTTTTTTTTTTTTTTTTTTTTTTTTTTTTTTTTTTAAATTTAACATGGTTTTTGACTGCACTTGACCCAAATATGAATTTGTTGTAATTACTCGTTGATAAAAATTCTGACCAAGTTTCAAGACATTTGAGCCACAAATATCGCCTCTAGAGTGCACAAAAGTGTTTTATTTGATTTGATCGAAACAGCTAGTTCTTGATCCTACTTAACCCAATTTCCAACTCATCTGAGATATCATGAAGACACCCATACTGACCAATTTTCAAGACATTTTGGGCAAAAAATATGGTATCTAGAGTATACACAAGGTTTTTCTAAGATTTGAATCTGTGACCGAGTTTTCAACCCCACTTGATCCAATTTCAAACTTGTTCAAGGGCTGATAGAGACAAACGATCTGACCAAGGTTCAAGACAATTGGGCCAAAATTATTAATTCTAGAAAGCACATAATGTTTTTCTTTGTTTTGACCCCGCGACCGAGTTTTTGATCCCACTTGACCCAATTTAATGCTCATTAGAGATATAATGTAGAAAAACATTCTGGCCGTGGTTAAAGACATTTGAGCAATAAATATGACCTCGAGTGATATGACCTTGTGACCTTGTTTTTGACCCCCACGTGATCCAATTTCGAACTTGTCCGAGGGCTGATAGAAACAAACAGTCTGACCAAGTTTCTGACGCTTGGGCGAAAAATTTGACATATAGAGCTCTAGACCTCGCAGACGGGGGACGCACGACATACAAAGGACGCCGTACACAGCGTGATCACAAAAGCTAACCAAGAGCAATCTATTTGATATGATATGAGTTTGGTCCGCATTTCGTGGTAATATTGGTGTCAGAACTTTTTACGAATATTATAGTAAGTTCATTTTACAATCATAATAGGTTTGTCTTAATCATAGAATCGTGCGCACTTTTTCAGCCATTAAATCACCATATTTAGCAAATATATGCTTAGTGGTTCCATAGTATATAGCCAAGCGCTTCCTTTCGTTGAGAATATAACTACAAAGATGGAATCAAAGCAACAACCTTTGACAAGTGGAGATTATCTAAAGGACTTGTTATGGCACATGTTATCTTTCTAAAATGATATCAGATCTGAACATATCTGACCTTAGATTTTCAAATTAGTGTCTGTTCAATGTCATCGTCTGATTAAAAGGCAACTACTGTGATCTGTTAAATTTACCATTTATAATGCAATTATTATTAGCATGTAAACAAAAGAATTTGAGGAGACAAGATCGTTGAAAAAAGACAATTTGTTATATAGTTTCTGTGGAAATCGACTATGTATCAGTATGGTAAAGACTAACTGTTGATGGTATCAACGTAGGAGTTATAAATGACATATCTCTGAATATATTCTCGAGTTTATGGTTTAAGCTGAATTTTGTCGTAGAATCAGAATCGTTTTAGAAATTTATAAACATTGTGCTAATTATCTTTGGTTTTTTTTTTTGTTTTTTTTTTGATTTTTTTTAACAATTCAATTATCAATTAACTAGATTTGTATGTAATAATTTCTGGAAGATTTATAACTGTTTTTGAAATGAAGCGTCTACCTATATGTAAGCATTTTGCCAAGATGATGATGTCTGTAATAGCTTATAAAAACAAAACCTGGCACATGCTGGTCTATTTTTAGTAACTTTCATTCCGTAAGCGTGGGAACGGAGCCACGTGCCAACAAATTAATAGTCGATAAGCCTGTAGGCCATCAGTTAAATAGCAGACTGTTGTCAGGAAAACAGGTTTATGAAACCGTTGCCAAAATGCAGACATGCGTACAAAAATACCGCTGTGATACAATTCTTACATCCAAATGATAAATTAGTTCGTAATGGTTGTAATTGGTACATTAAGGCGTTCAACATTTAGCACTTTGATAACCATCTACAACCAATATGATATATTCTATAATACCAATACGAAAATGACTTGCTTCAAATGCTTTTTTGAGACATACGTCCCTTGGATTACCATATAAACATTATATCTAAATTTTGATTTCAATCAAATTTTTTTCTAGGGAAGCTTGCAAGAAATAATTGGAAAAGAAAAAGAAAAAGAGATAGATTGCACATAAATGTCATTTACAAATACTCTTAGCTACGACGCCAAATCTAGCTTGAATGGTCTCCATCTCGTCTTTGAAAAGTCTTATCATTGTAGATGAGTATATCAGTTTCATTTAATCTGAGTAGTGCCATTGAATCAATCAGTTTCTCAGCAATAAAATGTTGGGCAATATTCTTTTTTCAATTACAAAAAAATATATATTTACCTATTATATTACAAGTGTTTCAATAATTGTTGTATCATTAACGAAAAGAAGAAAAGTGTGATGAATAGACAGACAGACTCGGATTAACCGCCCCAACCGCTAACAAATTGAGGACTAATAACACTAGCACCATCTTGTGGAATAACATTGAATGAATTTGTGAAATTATTAATCCTAGGCCAGCATCTTATTATATGATTCGCATCTTAAGATATATGAGCCAGAGCGTGCCATTTCCAACAAGTTTATATTTTCGCGAGTTGCAAATATTGAGCAGCCTAGACAGTCACATATTGCTATTCAAATATTTTCTGACTGTCTAAAGATACTTTGATACCTGATCTACCTAGAAGATACTGGGCGGACTGTATGGATGCACTGGCTTACCAGAGTCTTTGCTTGGGGCACATTTGATATTGTTGGAAATGTCACGCACAGGCTTAATTATGTTACAGGCTTTCAATAAAAAAAGAAGTGGTAATTATAGACATGGTTTGCCATTTCAGCATTGCACGTGGAAAGGTTACGAAGTTGTATGAAAAAATAAGAGTTTAAGTTTCAATGTGGATAGCGAAAGACACATTTGAAGTCGTTAAGGTTCGGATTGATTTCAATTTCGGTGATCAATAGGCCTGATACAACTCAGGAAAGGATTCAAACAAACTTTCCTTGTCCATATCAAAGAAATACCTCCTTAAATATCAAGGCGCTAGATTAATGATCATTTGGCAAGTTGTTCAAAGGACCTGTGTGGGAAGAGGTTCAATACACCATCAGACAAATCCTACCTTCAACATATCTTCAGAATGTATGGCGAATCCGAAATATTTTATCTTGAATGTTTGATTGTGTCCTGTTAAATACCGTTTCTAAAACTGTTTTATTTTGGGCATTTTTTACAATTTGTCCTTGGTTTTACCGACATACTAAAAGTAAAGCAAGGGGGCAAATTGTCACTAGACACACCCGTCACACTTCTGGATGTCCCTTTATAAACAAATGTAAATAACTAAAAAATTATGCTAGGTTACGGTCTTCAGAAGAACATAGCTGCCAAGTTTCAAGTAAATCTGATATAAGAAATGCTCCTAATAAAGAACGCCGTCTGCAACGGGTGTGAACAATGACATCAACATGTGCGTTAGAAATATAAGGAAAAACGTCACATTTTACACCTTATTTACCGTATGTAAGAAAGATTGGTGGTCAAACAAACGGTTTATCTCTTAAATCGGTACCCTTAATGGTTGCATGCTTAAGTACAGAGACATTAGTTCCAATTCTAATGAAGCTAAAGATAGATATGAGAAACAAACTCCTTCGAGATTATTTCATAAATACCGAGTGGGATTGTCTATGGAGTAGTGACTGGAATTATCATGCTCTTGTGCAGCTTTAAGATAGCAATGGACACATGACGTCATTTTTGTCCGCCCATGAATTTTTCTCTTGGTCACACATGTTGTAGATTAACATTGTGTAGTCATTATATCAAAATTTGAAGGTACCATTCCACGCTCGTTTTCATGCTAGAGTTATCTGCCCTTGAGGGGTATAGGCCATTTTTCAGTAAAACGGTTATATTCGTTTTAGGTCTAGTATAAACACTGCACTATGTAATAGCTATAAAACAAATACATTTTGATAGACCTTATACTCGTACACGATGGCTATTGACAAGAAAATTTCTCTTTGATCAATTGCATTTGCACAATTTGCCTTCAAAAGTTAAAAATGCACCAATTTTGTAATTTTACTGGGTTAAAATGCCACAAAAAAACTATTTTTTGAAGAAACTATCCAATGAATTTTTCTTTTTGTCCGATATGTTTATAACCCATATTGTTCCTTTATTTTTTTAAAAAAACTGAATTTTTTACCATAAAAAATATAAAAGTTTTTCGTTATTTTACAGTGACCCCTCCTAATCGAATGACGGTTTTAACGCATTTTTATTGTTAAATTTAATGATCCAGTCATTCAATTAATATCAAATGCTGAAAAAAAAGCTAAATTATGAAGTTTTACCATCATTTTTCTACGTTATTTCCATCAGTAGAATCTTACGAAAACCGGTCTTTTTAAACAACGCGCAAAAGAGCCGTAAAATAAACGAAAAGCCACTTCCGGTTTATAGAGTCTGGAGGCCGCTGTCCATTGCCACCGTTATCACATGTGATATCTTTCTGTTGCTAGGTGGAAAAACTGACACAAGATACACCCGTGACACTTCTGGATCTCCAAGTATTAAAAATAACAAAGGGCTATAAGCAAAAATTAAGCGAGGTAGAAATACGGGTCTTGCGCACTACACCATATTATAATTAGAGGAAATCAATTTGACATAAGGTGACAAAGTTATGCTGCCGACAAAGAAGTGGGCGACACCGGTGATCAAATATTTGCGCCCCAATCTTTCGAGGAGCGTTTGAAAACCTAGATTTGTTGGATCCATTGTAGATCAACATTTTTATGCAGTCAGACTGAAAGTCTGACTTGCATATAGTGATCGCCGGCAATCGGATCCTCACAACACCGAATTCGAATAAATCCATGAGCGTGAAAAAGTAAACCCATTCATGATTTTTAGCCCGCGAAAATAATATCAGACAGAATGCCAGCTACCTAGATTTTTGTGAAGAATTCCGATTTCAAAGCCATATTTCCGTATTACGAATTTGGACATCAAAATTCCGGGGAAAAATCGATTTTGAACGGCGCCGAAAAGTAAACACGAAATCGAAAGTAGTCAGCGACCGTTTTTTAAAGGGAATGCAATTAGGACAATCGTCTTTTGGAGTTACTTCCCTTATTCAGACAGGTTTATCGTTTAGTTTGAAATCCGTTGTAAGGGTTCTGCCAAGGCCGCGCGATTAGAACTAAAAAGTTGTAGATTGCGAATAAAAATGAAAAGGATGGGCCCTACGTCGCGCCGAATCTTGAAATATGACATCGACGAAAATCGGACTTCCTCGACGACCTGCCGTTTTGGCCTATTCCAAAATAAAAATCTTAATGGTACCCCGCACAGCGTTATGATAATCGGCGCTCTATTATCGGAAATCCAATAAATCGGGAACCATTCTATGTTTACATGTTTCTTTACGAAATAGATCAAGATCTAGGGCGATCAAAGACAATTTATAACCTTTTCGCCAGGTCTCCCGAAAAGAAGGCAAAAGTAAATATAGAAATAGATTCTAATGAACCCGGGCCGATTTCACAGGGCCCACGTCCATATTACACAATCACCGGAAATCTGTCCCTCTGAAATTTAAGAAGACGAGCAAGTGACTTTTGCCGATCTAAAAACCAAAGCGGGGTTTTCTCACCTACTTGCTTGACAGATATTACTGGCTTAAGTATGGTTAGAAAACCAACGTTATGACATGTTCATTGTGAATAAAAAGAAGAGAATAGCAGAGTTAGATAGTTAACAATATCATGTTGATTTGTTGACTCCAGTGCAATTTTTGGGGTGGTTTTATGTCTGTAGTTATTTGCTGTTAACGCGGCATGAGTATTAGCCATCACAGGAGCTATCCCTATTATCAAGGTGGATGACGATGGAAGATATAAGAATTAAGCCCTTATTATTTTTATATTATTTTTCTGACCTTGTAGTAAAGCATTCTCCTTCCAAGCAGTGCTCTTTTCATCAAAAGCAAGGGCTTTAAGCATGAATAAGGCAATATTTTGGAATGAAAGGTCAGAATAGAAGGCCAAAGATCTGAAGTGTAGATTTTAGCCTTAAATTTCAGAGAATTTGTTATAATTGAAATATTTTAATACTCAAATATTGTTCCGTCCTGACTGCATTCAGGCCTTTCAGGCCTTTGATTTTATCTTTGCGAACAGAGGTAAAAATCATTCTTATATTTTGGATAATCGAGAAACATAATTATTAGTATTATTATTTCACATAATCATTATAAAGTTTAATTTAATTATGAAAGCTTAGAGAAGACGAAATTAACAAATCGTGGGTTCAGCGCAAGACTGTAGTAAGTGTATATACAATGTATATACACTTGCTAGGGTCTTGCACCGAAACCTCGAAATGTAAGAAGACCAAACATGTACGGTAAAACAGGGTCAATATCGATAATATGTTCATCCCGGGGCTTGTGGTATACTTTGAACAAGACTCAAACGAATTCAGGAAAGACTCTTGAGTAGATCTGTTGTAACTCATCATCAAAAAGATTTTGTATCAAGCTTGAGAGTAAAGTCACTGTATCTTTATAGGTGTGATTGTGACTTTTCAATCAACTAAGGCCTGAGAAAGAAATAGTTATGGTTTTCAAAGAACAATATCTAGGCTGAATACGAATTATATCCTCCGCAAAAACGATTGTTTTCGGGGGTATACTGGATTCAGCCTGTATGTCCGTCTGTGTACAAGATACTGCCAAATTTGTGTTGCAAACTCCCCCTACAGTTTTTTCTCCAAAACTAATGGAACTTTATTCACAACTTTTTACTCTTTATATGCATAAACAACTAATGTTACTGTCAGTTTTGTCGTGTAAACTCTTCCTGCAGTTTTCAAAACTAATGAAACTTTATACAAATATTAATCACCTTAGGAACATTCCTGCCAAGTGTCATCAAGATTGGCTTACAGGTTTAGAAGATATTGAAGAAATCGTAGACGACGGATGACGCATTGGACGCTCCCGGTAGCTCACCTTGAGCAGTTCATGCTCAGGTTAGCTAGAAGACGCTATATACTCATCCACAGTTTTGTCATGATTATATCAGGAATGATATGAAACTTAGGAACAAATAACTTTCTAGACAAATGTACGGGCTATAGGATTTGTTTGTCATCGAAGGGTGAAAACTACGTGTATCCTTCTGATATTCAAGCTGTACACACGGCTTTTGTCTATAGTGCATGCTTTCTTCCTAATAATTGTGGGAAAATCGTGAGCAAGACTGGTTGATAAGTCCACAGTATTTGCAATGCGTTCTAAACAAAATTCAAAACGATACGAGTTAATCCAATCAAATAAATTAACCAGAAATACAGGTCTACGAAGACACCGTAGGTTTGAAGATTTATCACAAGTCTGCATAAAGTCTCCGAAGGGAAGTGTTATGAGAGGCCAATTCAGAACAAGTGTCAAGGCTTTACAATAATTGCAATCTAATGAAATAAAGAATTTTGATTGGTTTAAATCGCATCACGTGGGGAAATCCATTGCACTTTATTTCTGTATAAAATGCAATAGGTCTATCGGGAAACCCCCGACCTTTGATCTGCATGTCCCGTGTTTTAGGAACTCGAAAACCCCTCGTTCCCCTTCCATATCGTAATATTGCTATTTAATATAATAGAATATTTTCGAAAGAATTTATGATTGAAAGCATGCAGTTCAGATTCTGAGTCGATGTTTACAGCGAGTCGACGAAGACCACCAAGCAACCCTCTCAGCTAAGCCCGATCACGATAGTTTCGGTTTAAAATACAGAATAACTTGTCAAAATTCTGTTTAGATCATAAGTACCTCTACGAATGTCAAATTGTCTTTTGTTTGTGTACCATTTGTTTAACTTTATGCCGTTTAACTTCGATAGCGAGAAAAAATACACGCTCTAAAAATAGATTGTGTAATACACGCAGAAAGTAGACTCGAAACTTCAATGTTTAGCCGAGTATTTTAATAGTTTCTTAGACCAAGGGGATTGCAATTATAAGGGCAGAGTGTCTTTTTCACAGCGTTTATAGGGGTATAAAGTGCAATTGCCTTAACACATGGCTTAAACATAACGCCCTACGGGCGTTATTTGCTATGTGCTAAGGCAATTGAACTTTATACCCCAATAAACGCAGTGAAAAAGACACTCATCCCTATAGAACTTGCACTTTTAAGAAGTGATGTATTGATTGAATAGGTTTAATGCCATTTTAGGTCACCTGAGTACGAAGTGCCCATGGTGAGCTTATGTGAACAGGCTACATGTCCGGCATCTGTCGTGTGTCTACTTCTTGTCTGATGCAAAAAGAAAATGGCTCAGATGTCTCGACACTCGATCAGAATGTTTGTCACACCAAATCTCAGCTTAGTTCGAAAATGGGTCAAGTTGGATCAAAAATGAGGTTAAGGGAACAAATGTCAGCATAATCTTGTGGGCACTTAAGAAACCATATTTTGGCCCAAATAAAACTTGGTCAGAATACAGGATATCTTGGCTCAAATGTCTTGAAACTTAGTCAGAATGTGTCTCAAAATGAAATTTTGAATTACTTTGAAATTGGTGTTAAATAACAAGGTCAAGGAGCAAATCTTAGAAAGACCTTGTGTGCACTCTAGAGGCCACAATTTTAGCTCAAATGTCTTGAAACTTTGTCTGAATGTTTGTGTAAATGGCCATTTGAACGATTTTAGAATTGGATAAAGAAGGGTAAAAAGCTAGGTCACAGAGCAAATCTTAGAAAACCGTTGTAAACACTCTAGAGGTCGCCTATTTGGCTCAAATGTCTTGGAATTTTGTCAAAATGTTTGTCTTTCCACATGATATCTTCACTCTGAGGAAAATTTAGTCAAGGTGGGTAAAAGCTGGGGGTATAAACACAGTGATATTATGATTTTCTACTGTTTAAGATTATTGGAATTTTGCAACCTTGGTAAACTATGTCTCAGATGGGCGTTTTAACGCCAATTTCTCAATTTAGATTTTACATTTTTACGGTTTACATTTTTTGTCATATCGCGTTGGCTAGAGTACCCACCTATGTATTCCTGTATTTCCCACGGTATTATTTCTGGACCTCTAGCTGCTCATCCATGTCTAGGATTATCCACGCATTGGTTAAGAATAATGTCTGAAAGGATACTCGCTCGGTTCTTCAGTAGTAAATTAAAGTGACCGTTTTAATCAATATGTGATTACTTCAACAAAAATTACACGGTATTGTGGACAATATGAGATATTTATTGAATGGTCTATCGGGTCAAATATGATATGCGGAAGACATAGCCGTGTTACGGTATATTTACTATTTTTCTCCTCTTTCTACATAGTACAATGTTGTGGTTTGAGGTCACTGAATTATGCTGGTTTTTAAGTTGGAATGCGGAGCAATTCCAACTTAGATTTAACAAAACCGCAAAATGAACACAAGATAATTTCATTTCGGGTTTTTTGAGAACACATATCACGTGAACAGGATGTGATTACACTTCGGCCTATTTCGTATATCTCAACTTGACAAAGATATACAGTTTATTTCATCAAAAAGTAATAATGCTGTACAATTACACAACTATCACTTCATGTATATTATTAACACGCTAATTTTATGTTTTAAAAGATATTTATTGAATGTTGCGTACGAATATATTAGTATCACATGTTTGCATTACTATATTTGGAAATCATGTGATAAGTCAAGTCCGATAAGGTCAGCAATTGACAATAGAACTAGCCAATCACGTGATCCGCTTATTTGGTAATGTCGCGATCTGTTTTCTCAGTATTGTGGCAATAGCACAGACCAATCACGTGATCTGCTTATTTGGTAAGGTCGCGACCTGCTTTTCGTAGAATTATGCTATAGCTTCTTTTAAAGGTATAGTTTCTCTTTCTGAACGATCTTATTACACATTTAACTTTTGATTGTCTACATGAAAGTTTCATTGTAAAAACCTAATACTCATCTAATAAAACCCTTGCCAACGCATCTTTAATATCTTTGCCCAATGGCATTCCATCACCAAGACAATTTGCCATTTGAAGCAAACCAACTAGTTCAACTTGTTTTCTTCACATTCTTACACATCAACACGTTTAAGAGCACCATCATACAGTTAGTTACATCGTAAAATTGACATTCATCTCAATAAAAAAAATCTTAATCGCTCACTCTGCGCTCCATTCATTCATTCCAAACACTCACATAAACCATTCAAAAACGCTCACAGTTATTAAAAAAAAATAAGATCAACATGAACGTTCAAAATGAATTTAGCAAAAACCAAATCACGATTTCACTGACATAATTGAAATTTAAAGCGTCTGATTGGTTCTTGACGAAACAGAAAGCTATTGATTGAACGTTTATGCATATTTTATATAGGTATTATATATCGCTATTTTTGTTCATCCTGAACAAAATAAGCGACATTGGATTCCCTCACTTTAATTTCACTCAAAACTCACTCCGCTCACTCATTCAACATCATGCCTAAATCATTCCAAAATCGTTCACCTTATCAATTTCACGATGTTATTAACTGTACCCCCAACTCAGAAGTAGAGGAATATATATTTATTTCATCATGTCTATCTCTCAGTGCATTGACCTTTTGCTTTCCGCTAGATAAACGGAGAAGCAATTGACCTGCTATAACGAAACTTTACATAAATATTGCCCATGACCCAAAGAAATGCCCTATTGTTTCGGGGTCATACATGTCACGGTCGTCAGTAAGTTTTAACAGTTAACAGTTTCCACTCTAACTGAACAACCAATTGAGCCAAATCATAAAACTTGACACAAATGTTGTCAATGACCCGAGAAAGTACCCAATTCTGAAGTCACAAAGGTCGAAATCACAATTGAACTCCGTCCAAAAATTGTCTTGAGATTTCAACTCATGAAGTAAAAGACTTCCCTGCGAAATTAGCTTTTCATCATGGACAAATCAACTGTTGAGGTCCACTTTGCGACACTTCTAATAAAAAAGGTAATTGATAACTCAAATGGAACAGAACTCATTTGAAAAGTAATATAAAAACTGTTTTGAGTGTATAAGTGTGTGCATGTGCGTCCATCAGTCGGCTGTATGGTCCGTATCATTTTTTCCGTTTTTAGCTCACCTGAGCACAACGGGCTCAAGGGGAGCTTTTAGGATCACCCTGACTCCGTCGTCCGTCGTCAACTTTCTTAAAACTTATTCTTCTCCTTAACCGCTGGACCAATTTCAATGAAATTTTGCCAGAATGTTCCCTTGGTGACCGTCTTCAAAATAGTCGCTATATTCTAATTGGCCAATAAATATGGTTATGGCAGGGCGGGGCTTATTTTGAGCCCCAAATCTTTGAACGACATCTCCTCCTGAACCACAGGGCAGATTATAATGAAACTTTACAAGAATGTTCCTTTGATGACCTCCTTCAAATATTGTTGGCAAAATTTTCATTAGCCCATAAAGTCGGCGTGGCAGGGTAGGGCTAGTTTTGAGTCTCCTCTGTAATGAATTGGTTGGCAGGGTCTATTATGACTGCTCATAATTCATATAATATCTCCTCTTCAACAATTAGGCAAATTTGAATGAATCTTTGAAAGTTTCTTGGATAAGATCCACTGGACCAATCGAATTCAGGTGAACGGTTTAGGGCCATTCTAGCCCTTTTGTTCTCATTTTTCTTTCATCAGATTCAGGCCTGTATAACGATTCAGGGGTTTAAGCGTTTCTCGTTGTTGAAATACATTGATTCATATACGCCCGTCAAAAGACGAGACGTTCTTTGTGATCACCTGTGGTGGGCGGGAGGCGTCAGCTTCGTTATTAGCTTGAGGTAACCGTCTCTCGAACGCATTCCAACTTATCAGTACTTTCAGTACTTTGATTTAATCATAGCCCCTATCACGACTTAATAATTGAGTGAATTTGTTTGAACGGGGTTTTACACCGCTTTCAATAATATTTCAGTAATTTCGCGTTTTTTTTATATACATTCAAAAACGATTTGGAGATTAAAAAGTTGTTTTGACGGAATTGTAAATTTTCTGGCACAACAACTCTGAAATCTACTACACAATGTAGTCTTTATGTCCCAGATGGGCCTTCAGTCTTATCAATGTAATAAAGTAATGTATTAAAGGTTCATTCACCGATCAAAGCCAGAGATTGAATCCTGCTTTTATTTGATACTGAATAACAAAATTCATCAGAATATTTCAGGATAGATATAAAGAGCCTCGCGAGATTCTTAAATATTTCAACAAGATGTTAATAAATTTGATGAGATGATTATATTTCCTTTTTGCAAATGTTTTAGGTCGAAAGAATTTCAAGGGTGAAGTGGCAAATAAGCCATATCTTTTGTATCGTGTATTAGAATAATTCTATTTAATGAACACATGAGTGATGGTTTACTTTTTGTAGTCCATTAGAAAGATTTGATCAAGTCTTTGACCTCAATTTCAAACTCGTCTCAGATGTCATGTTGACAATCATTCTGAAAAAGTTAATAGGTCTTTTAGTCATAAATCTCTATAATGCACACAAGGGTTAAGAAATGATCCTGTGACCTAATTCTTAACCTCAAATGACACACTTTCAGCATTGTGTTAGGTCGCATAGAGACAAAAATATTTTGACCAAGATTCAAGGTGTTTGGGCCAAAAAAAGGGGACATCTAGAGTGCACAAAATATCTAATTAACATTTGACCCCGTGACCCAATTTTTAACTCGTTCGAGATATGTGGACAATCGTTCTTTTCAATCAAGAAGGAAATATTCTAATCAAGTTTTCAGACATATGAGCTTTACATGTGACAACTAAAGTGATCATATGGTTAATTGATAGATTGATTGATTGAATGGAGTGTTCCGCCGCTTTCAACACTTTTTCAGATATATCGCAGCGGCTGGAGCACGTAACAATTGATTGCTGGTATTTCTCTCACCAGTACAACCATCACATCCTTTCCTAGCCTCAAGCAGCTATCTATCATAGGTCTACAATTATCAATCCATTAGTGAGAGACAAATAGTCGGAAAAAATGAGTGCCATTATCGCCGTCAGGGATCGAACCCGGAACCTCAAGATTAAACAGTCCGATGCGCTACCTCATGCGCTATGGCGGCGGCATTGAACGTAGGGCATGTCCCTGTGACATTTTTATTTTACCAAACTTTGTCCAATTTAGAACTTAACCTAGTGGAACTGGAGACAAACAATTTGACTACGTTTTAAGATATTTTAGCCAAAGAGATTTCCTATCTATAACATGTACATACTGGTCATAAAGACGGTTTAATCGGTAATTAACTCGAAAGGATAGTCCATTTTATATATAATGATCCAATTTCTTTCTCTTCCATTTATGGTCATTATTGTACAATGAGAAAAAAAGTTAATTTCCTTTGTAAAGTGGAAACTGAGTCATCCGCAAAGCCTATGGGAGTTACTTGAAGAGGGGATGAAATAGAATAAACCATTCAAACCATCAAAATGATAAAACATCACTTATATGTTATCATTCCCATGATGAATAGGTTTTTAGTAGATTTTCCTGTGAACAATACTTACTGAAATCCCAATGGGATTACGCTGGTAAATGGATATAAATCTTTAATTGGACTATTATATCAATATTATGAGAGTTTTGTTCCGAAAACAATGAGCTCTGGTGACACAACCGTTTAACTGGGCAGTCATTAACCTTCTCATAAAAAGGGTAGACTCATGAAAATCCATTAATTCGTTATATTGAAGCTTGCATTAATTAGAATCCTGATGTGATATAGATCTTTGAAATTTGATATTGGAAAATACTTTCTACGAAACTCTAAAGACTTTCATATCCGTATTGTTTTATTATACAGCTTCATACTCAGTAGCCGGGGACCTAGATACATAATATAAACTTATTGTACAGTGACCTCCGAAAGTCCCCGGACAAATACAGTTTTCTACATGTCTATATAAAAGCTTTCAAAAGGGTCAAGATCCTTGCTCTTTGCTGACGTTTAAGATTTTTCATGGAGGCAATTACTGCAGTTTCATAAATTTTGAAATGTTGATTGATTTTGTTACTTTTAATTTCTTTTATAAAAAAAAAGTAAATTTAACATCTCTGTCGATGCGGACCCAATGACAATTTATTCCTTATTTATCTTAAAACTATACAAATATCTGTGTGATAACATCCCGTATGATTTAATTTTTTACTTTTTGAACAGTGACATTATGTGGTTAATTTTAGAAACTTGCATTTCAGTTAGAAACATCGACGAAAACAATACAAATAGAGGTAATAAGATAATATGATACGTACTTAGTGTATTGTATGAAAAAATATCTAACTCGGTTGTGAGTATTGATAATCGTCTCGGCAGAGCCTCGACAATGATCAATTCTCCCAACTCTCCCAACCTCGTTAGATAAAATTTTTCGTACAAAAACTAAGTACGTGTTATATATATTTATAATATGACCTACGTCACCGTAGTGAAAAAAAGCTGTTGAATATTTTTGATATTACATGAGTGTTATTACACTTGTGGAATAACTAGATGCAAATGAGCTAAGAACGAAGAAAAACGTTATATTTTTTTAGGAAAATGACGCCATAATCGATCTGCTGCCGTTATTTCGCAAACGGCGTATAATGGTTCGCGGAATAACATGAATCGATAAATATCGTAATTTTCTCGTTTTATCACCAAAATTCGGGTCATATCATAAATAGAATATCAAATTTGTGCTCATGAAATACAGAATTTATTTAACTCGTCATCTAAAACAGAAAAATCTTGGCGCAGCCTCGTTTTTATCTGTTTATAGATGACTCGTTTAATAAATTCGGTATTCCATGACCACTCATTCAATATCCTCAATATCATCCATCACCTTCACAGCTACATTAAATGTATTAAGTATGAATCTCGAAAGTTTCACTGATGCTTCTGGTACATTCCTGCAAGAACAAGACCTCACAGTGCATTCCAGAATCCATAAAATTTGTGATAAAATTGTACGCAATTTCATAACGCAAAATATATGTAGTCGAATGCCAATTCAAAATCACCTTGTATTCTCTTTTGACCACATTACCAACAAAGACAGTTTATCTAAAGAATAATTGGTGCAGACGGGTCAAACAGTGCCGTCACAAACATTCATTCCAAATAAGAACCAACTATGAGGCAAACGCAAATTTAGCTGGAACTCCGATACAGTGTAAAATAAGCCATCAACCAAGGAATCAAGTACAAAGGAATTGAAAATCAGCAAAACGGATACTGAAAAACCTATTACTTTTCAATTGAATGCACCAGGAGACCCAGGGGTGCACTAGATTTGGCTTAATTAGATTAAATTTAATGACTTTGCAGTATTTCTTTTAAAAAGACAAGAGAGGAAATGTGTTCTTTGAAGTCAACAAAGGCTTCAAAAAGAGAAATGCATTAAACTTATTTTATATCAAGTATTTCATCCATTTGATGAACAACTTTTAAAATGAGTCACATAAGAAACATTCAGGACAAGTTCGGTTGAAATCTGCTATTGTTTTGTTGATGAAATGGTGTTTAATGATTTTACGGTCAGAATAAGCCCCGCATTGCCATGATTATATTCGGGCTTATTATATTTCACGAACAATTATGAAAATGGTCACCAAAGAATCATTTCTACCAAGTTTGGTTAAAATCTGCCCATTGGTTTTTGGGTGCTTAAAGCTTTAAAGTTTGTAAAGAGCCCCACCCTTCGACACCCATATTTAGGGTCCAAACAAAATAATTTCGCAAACAGGTTTTGAGAAAGGTCACCCACTGAACAAATCTAGCAAGTTAGGTTGAAATCTGTCCATTGGTTATCTAGTTTAAGATGTTTCGAGATTTTAGGGTCAAAATAAGCCCCAACCGCCCATATTTTGGGCAATTCAAAATTTCATAATCATGTTTTGAGAAGAATCACTCATGTAGCAAAACAACCAAGTTTGGTTATAACCAGGCCTTCGGTTACCGAGGAAAATATGTTTCAAAATAAGATTTCAGGGTCAAATGAGCCCCATCCGTTTTTTTTTTGTTTTTTTTTTTTTTTTTTTTTTTTTTGGGGGGGGGGGGGTCAATCATTATTTAAATAACATGTTTTGAAAAAAGGTCACCCAAGATACAAATCTGTCAAGTTTGATTGAAATCCGCCCATTTATTAGTGAGGAAAAGATATTTTAAGATTTTAGAGTCAAAATAAGTCCCGCCCTGGACTGATCGACGTCCGACAAGCTGAATCCTGTATACCAATACCCTCAACAAATATAC
This sequence comes from Fragum whitleyi, assembly GCA_948146395.1. NCBI lineage: Eukaryota > Metazoa > Mollusca > Bivalvia > Cardiida > Cardiidae > Fragum > Fragum whitleyi. The sequence goes on along the minus strand of OX411544.1, from coordinate 59,880,490 downwards.
TCTTAGGGAGTATAAAACGCACGAGTACAAAAGGCTAAGCGACAGATAAAATCTTTTCAAACTTGGTCAAAGACAATTTGCAAACACAGTTACTTGTGACGAAACAAGGGTTCGCTATTTCTCACCAGTAACAGAAAGTTGGAAAAAAATGTTTTAACAAAGCATGATAGAATACTTGTACTTGCCAAAAGGAAAATGTGCACAAGGATTTTTCGCTCGGCTATTTTCGGAAAAAAAACCGAGGTATTGCTATAGCCTTGGCGTCGTCGTTTGTGATTTTTCTGGTTCTACTTAATAAGGCTGTCACACCTTAACGTTTTAACCAGCGTGTGTGGAACGTGTTGGATTTTTTATAACATGCTGCGAACACGTCGGGTACGCTATGGACACGTTCCGCACACGCTATCGGCACGCTGTAACACGTTGGCACACGTTGAGATACGCTGAGTATCTCATAAAATTTTGTGCATGCACAAAATTTCTCAGCGTGTGCCGAACGTGTTGGAACACGTTCCGCACGCTAGGAGCTTGTTCACTTACGCTACGGACTCGCGAGAAACACGTTAGCCCAAAGTTTAACGTGCTTCTAGCGTGTTTCCAGCGTACTGGGAACGTGTGCATAGCGTGTCTTCGGCGTACTAAACGTGTGTCTAGCGCGTTGCCAGCGAGTTCACATAGCGTTTTTGGCGTATGACAGCGTTTCAGTTTTCAATGAAAATATAAAAAGTTCCGCTGCATATTTGTCCTGAATTTCTACCATCAGTTTGCCGTAAATGAATAAATTTGTGAACGTACGTGTGTATGACCCTTTTGACCTGTTCATATCTGCATGATTCCTCATGACCAGTCTAAGAATGACTTGAAAACTCGATTATAAGTAGCATTCTCTATATTTGATGATGAAAGATTTCGTTCGAGTCATATAAATAAAACTTATGTTATGTTATGCTATAAGCTGCGTGTCTTTTATTCCATAAAAATCCTTTACGGATTTTCTTAATTTCTTAGATTGTCGAGGTGGAGAATGTAGCCTAAATGTGTATTAAAAATTGCGTTTATAGCTTTACAAGTGCGTCTGCTCTTTGGTCAGAATAACAATACGTTCGCGAAAATGCAAAAATTCATTCGTCTCATTTTGATCATTATGAATATACCAAAAATACAAGTACATCTTTGTACCTAGTGGACATAATACAAGACGTGTTTTACTCTATTCTGTTCTGTTCAGAATATTTGATTCTATTATATGTACTACAAGTTTGATATTTGGTTTGACCTTTCCCCCTTAAAATAATATTAGCTATTCAAGATTAAGAGAGGTTGTAGAAAGTCATCCTACATGGAGGAGCATATGGAGGAAGAAAGGAGTGCATTATGACAAGTAGTTCCTTACCCTTTCGCAATATTTTTTGAGTGAAAAGTACCAGAAGCTTTAATAAGGTTGTAATCTTATAAGTTTGTTGTATGCATATTTTCATATGTAACAGGTGCCAGTGTATTTTTCTTTTCGCATTTTCCTATTTTTCTTTTACATGAACCAACATACTTTGAATTTGAATATGTATAGTGGCCGGTGGCCTTTTTATATATTAAAAGAATGAATTTAAAGTGGTAATTTCTTGCAGAATTTATATTTACATCCAAACACGCTGCGAACACGTTATAACACGCTAACAGCGCGTTACAGACACGCCGCATTAAACACGTTCTGAGGACGTTACGAAGACGTTGGACACACGCTCAAGAATGTTGGTATACGCTGACATACGCTATCAACACGTTCTGGACACGTTACTCGCACGTTTAAAGTCGCTATGAACACGCTACAAGCGCGTCGTGAATTGACAAAAAGAAAATGTAGGTCAGCGTATGCCGACGTTTTGCGGACTTAGTCGATTTCTCAAACACGTTAGGCACACGCTGGCTAAAACGTTGAGGTGTGATAGGGCCATAAGGCATTCTCTTTAAACTTGGCACGCCACTATCAAAAGAGGAACATATATATACTATCAAGTGGAATTACCCTTGATGCATTTAATGATCTTAGGGTGTCAATCTGTTAATTTTGACTTGTGCGCTATTTATAGCCCAGCTGAAATCCGTCTATTCATAGTCCATCACATACCACGGAGCTTTTGAAGCATTTTTTTTAAGTTTAAGACGTTTACCGCCTTGCCACATCCTCCACAATTAGCACCATGGGACCTTTCTTTTTCTAAAACTTTTAAAAAATAGCTATTTTTGGGTAGTAAATGAAAGTCTCGACAGATCCTTGACTCAGTCTTCAGCCAATACCTCAGAAAACTAGAGGCGCTTGAGCGCCTTATTCGCTCCACAGGCCTGAATATTCTGATAATGATTATTAGAGGATGATAAGGCTGTATAAAACAAGGATCATTCCAGTGAAATTTGTTTAAAATCCAAAAATAAAAATTTCAACACTAACAGAATGTTACTGCACAATAAACCGGTACTTTGTCCACAAAATTTTGATTGTAGATCTTTCCGCTTTTCATTAAACACCACTATAAGGGTGTTACTTTACAATAATTGTTTGTCATCAAAACAGAATTCCAACTAATGATAATAAGAAGTTAAATATTAAACCAAATATATTAATCTGCCCAATGCCTTAGACTGCAGTCAACTCAGCTCTTTCTCCCCCACTCTGAACCTTGGAAGGCCACTTTACAATTAACATTTGTCCTCTTTGTGCAGTCACCTTTGTTCGACTAAAACTGACAAGTTACTCTCATGGGGTATCTCAGGCTCCCTGTTTTACCTAAGGTTTCTACACATTTGGATACCAATACAGCTTATGTTTCTTCTAACCTATAATCTTTACATCTATTAAATTTGATGAGTCTAAAAAATTAATCATTTAGGTGATCAAATATTCACTTTATATGTTGAAATGTCCTCTGATAATTAAAAGCATGCTGTTGATCTAATCAAATATTTTTTGCAGCCTGATATAACTTCACAGAAATAAAAATTCCCATGATATTTGGTAGAAATCCATCTGTTTAAACTTTGAAAAAAGTTTGTTTTACCCTATATTGGATATTACACCATATAACATATCAAAAGAAATGACCTCTGACAATAAAATACATATTTTTCATCTGATCACAATAATTTTTTGCAGACTGATAAAGGATCACTAATGAATCATTCCAGTGGAATTTGGTTGATATCCATCAGTTAGATTCTGACAAAATGATTTTCAAAGTTTTCACTAAATAATATATAGAGAAATGACCTCCGCCCATAAACAGACTTTTTTTTCATCTGATCACAATAAATATTTTTAAAGATTTGTAAAGGATCACTAAAGAATCATTTAAATAAAATTTGGTTGATATCCATCAGTTACATTCTGAAAAAAATGATTTTCAAAGTTTCCACTATATAACATATAGAGAAATGACCTCCGCCCATAAAACACATAATTTTCATCTGATCACTTCACTTTTTTGTAGACTGATAGAGAGTCACTCAAGGATAATTCATGTTAAGTTTGGTTGGTATCCATCAATCAGTTTCTGAGAAAAGCCACCTATTACCATATAAAGACCTAAAACAGCATATCGTGACGCATTTCAGAAGTTGATGCAGAGATTGAAATTATGCATTTCAAATTACGGAAAATACTTAAAGGGATGTTATATCCATTGACTATTTGAATCGAATACATTTGAGATATTTCACAAGCAAAATACATACCGTATAACCCTTGAGCATACCTGCTATTTTTCAAAAAAACTCTCTGAAATGTCATTTAATTGCAACTAAGTTTCTGTTGTTGTTTGAACATCTTCGAATGACTCATGTCTCTGATTCTATACTTATTTTGGCAAATATAATTATCAGTCTAAAATCGCAACACTATTAATTTCATGTTTAAGGTAGTGGAACCGTAATAGATCCACAACATTTCGGCACCCATGGGCTTTCACAATGTTGACCGAGGTTTCCTAATGAAAATCATTTATGAAAATCATTAGGAAACCTTGGTTAACACTGTTAAAGTTCATTACTTCGGAAACATTGCAGAGCTTTTATGGGTCCACTACCTTAAGCCTAAAAAATGCTATATTTATCTTATTATGCGGTGTGAGAATGGTAACCTTCATCTAAATTATCTATGGATTCGGGGGCATAAAATGACTAAATGGATATGTATAAATTTGCAGTTTTTGAAGAATGTTTAGTTTGACAACTACTTTGGCTATGAATAGAACATATACGTGTATCCGACGCAATCAAGATGAGTTCGATGATCAAACATGGTGACAAGACTGTGTCTGCTGACGTTTTAAGATTGTGCAAGGTTTGATGTTATTCATTAAATGATAAAAAACATGTCCTTCACCTTGAAGAATAACCAACATTCTAACCTGTGTCAATATCACAAGTTGTTGGGTGGAGTTCAAAGAAATAATTAATTTTATGCGTTTTCTATTTACACAATTACCTTTGTTTTCTTTTATGAGGCATCATCATGCATAATTTCTGGCACGTTTATTGTGATCCAATTTGCAGCATGAAAGTGTCAGTAAACCGAATAAGCGAAATAATAAATGGTTACTAAGATGTCAAATTATTGAGGGGTCAGAATAAAAACATAGCGTGTGTCTATACATTACATTCTATGTTTATGCACTAAGCCCTCACTAGGTCCTATACTATAGGCTTTGTATGATATTAAGAATGTTATTATGAAGGCAAATATCTCATTCTACAGTCACGATTTATGTGTATATAATCATATTTACATTATTTGAAAAAGTTCTTCTGTGAAGTATATTTTGTTTAAGCCTAAGCGCATCACGAATTTTCTTCAAAGAGGGGAGGTCTTTTCTGATGCATGTATACGAAGTCAATGTCACAGAAGTATAACGTCAACTTGTTAAGCAAAAATTTTTTCTGCAAACACTTTCTTAATTTATCTTTTTTGCTTTCGGTTCTATTTATATAGATTCTAATTGTTCATTTTTACTGAATAGATCCCTATTAATGGCAATTTAAAAGGTATGTATATTCAATAAATTGATTGAAGAGAGTATTTTTTTTAAATTTCATGGAGGTATGAAATTAAAAACCTAACCAAACTGTTAAAAAACGCGAAGCGGATTCATACATGAGTGGGATTAAGTTAGGTTTTTAGTTTAACAACACAACGGAATTTAAAAAAATACTCTCTTCATATCTTATAATTTAATATTATTAAGCAAAATTGAAGATTTTCTTTATAATATACTACTTTGCGTGCAAGCTTAGAAAATAGATGCGCACTCAGAATTGCTCTTATTGAGGAATGAACACATTTTTCAGCCAATCAGAATGCACAAACATTCATGGAAACTAAAAATGGTTTGCTTCTTAGAGTGGGTATAATCTTAAACTTCTTTTTTTTGTAACAATGCGAAAATGCCTATATTGACTTTCACACTGTGTCCACAATTGGCATCTTCGAATTGTAAAGTCGACACTGAGATGTAATCGAAAGTTCAGTTAGGGTCGAAAATAGTGAAATACGGGAAACTTTTGAAAGAGATGTTCGAATTTGATGCAAGCTTGATATTTGAAATTGCCAACAAATTTACTAGGATTGTGAATATCACTAAGCTAGATAAGGGAAGGATTAATGCCATCTAATACTACAGAGCAATAGTTGCGTTAAATGATACTGAAAAGTTGAAAATCGGAAAGTTTAATTCCTAAGTAATTCAGCCAGCATGACCCACATATACATGTATGTATACCGGCAAATATACTGAAATAAACTTTAATTGCAACTTACAGCTATCATTATTATAAATGAGCTTGTGCTTGACATTTCCAACAATTTCAAAAGTGCGCAAAGCAAAGACTCTGGCCAGCCTGTGCATTCGCACAGTCTGACCAAAGACTATACTATACTTTTGGTAGATACACAAGGTCTCAAAGTATCTTTAGACAGTCAGACAGAATTCTAATTGTACTGTAGGGCTTTCTAGGCTGCTCATACCTTTCATACATGTCAAATTGTTGGAAATGTCACGCACAGGCTCAAATAATATAAACGTGCGAAGAAATGAAGACTACTTGCTTAGTGGAGAACCTTTACACCACATAGAGGAAAAACTCTTTATTCCAAGACAACTTGACTTTCACGTTTTCTGTAATGTCAATGTCAGCTATATAATGAAGTAACAAATGGGTGGGGTTAATCCGCATGCATCAATCACACAGTTATGACTTGCGTAAGAACATGCTTTTTTGTTATACAACACATCAATTATTTATTCTTTGCAGGATGTCATCTCACTCTGAGAAAGAGAGTTGTCATGAGAAAGGAATTATTTCATACTGCAAAATTATGAGGCTTACAGAAGTATATTCGAGCTTAAACATTTCGTAATTTTGTCACAACGCATTAGGTGTGCGAATCCAATATTTTAGCAATTTTCTTATAAATTCAAATACAAGTACCTCTCCTATTTGTAACATTAACTGAAGCTATATGTGATCCGACACGCGAAAAGGGACCATCTAGGAACTCTGTAAAAATAAATATTTGAAAAAGAGATTAGGTCCAGCATAGATCAACCAGAGGTTACACTTCAAAAAAAATTTCACGGGAAGGTAGCTTGATCATTCCCGATTCAGAAAATAAACAAAGTGCGAAAAGTTTTAATCCTAGTCAGTCTGCGCAATCTGACAAGGATCGACACTTTACGCGCTACTCAGATTGCCCCTTTTCGTGTGACGGGTCACATATATTTACGTAGTAACACACAAGAGGAGAAAGGGTTTTACGGCTCCACTGGCTTTATAACATCAATTCTTTAAGTTTGAAAGCTGAACAAAAAACAAAGTATGAGGTGAAATGACAATAAATGGTGGAAGTTTCGACGATTCTCAATTCAAATTTAATTTGGTAGCCCTTCAAATTTAAGAAAAAATATGATCCGTTCTCCAGGAAAACCTACCTAAATGACATCGCTAAATGTTATTTCAGTTTTCTAACCCAGATACTACAAAACAAACAATTTTAGACTAATCTCATTTCGAAGATTTTGCAGAGGTTGTTTCAATGTGTATTGAAATTGAAAAATATACTTCACAATATTGAAGAAAACATTGAAAGATGGGGAGAAATGTATTGCACTTTCTCCTTTCTCAATGTTAACAACTTAATTAACAAATTTCAGTGCATGAAAAATCGGATTGTGCAAAAATAATTATACAAATAGGTTCACAGCATTTTTTCTGTTTGAAAAATATCATTTTTCCTGTATGTTTCACGATTAACAAATACTGCATTTTTTAAGAATTGGAGTTTAAGTTTATTGTCAATTTATTTGTCATTTAGGCAGATTTTCCTAGAGAAAGGATAATATTTATTATCATATTTATATATAGAAGGAGTGGTTTGTAGGATTAATATGCATCTCGGCACCTTTTACACTAATTTCTTGAAAATTTAAGCGCTATCAATAAAATTGTTTTGACGAAACAGAGTGACTTAAGAATGGAAAGAACTTCAAATAAGGAACCATCTGTATAATAAACCATCAAAAATATTCGTAAATTGTGATTTCATCCAAATATCTAAAGATTTCAATGTCTCCAAATCAGGAAATAAGATCATAATCCCCCCAAAATTGTGTTTTTGGTTGTATGGAATTTACTAGTCCCTGGTTTAACTCTTTGCTGTTTAATCCCTGCTTTTTACATTCGTGTGATTTTATGATTGAGAAAACATTGTGTAAAAAGAAGAAATTGCTTCTGACAAGCAATTTCTTCTTTTTTCACACCATTTTCTACCCTACTGGTTATTTTTCAAATTAATTCCACTTTAAATTTTCGTCTGCAAAACCTTTGAATTTGGACAGGTCCAAAATTTTGAGAAACAGGAAAGGGTTAAGAAACATTCTTGCAATCGAACAGTGGATTGAATTGCTGCATTGAGAGATGAACATTAGATTTTTAACAGAGATCAATTTTTGCATGGAAACAATAAATATTGAATACTCTTAAAGAAAACCATTTCAATAAAATTGATTGGCCTTAAACAAAGGCAAAGGCAGAAAAGAATCCATTACATCATTTTCTTACATAAACACAATCGAATAATCTCCTCTTTTAATTGCCTTCCTTCACACAGGAACATAACGATGCCAACCAAGGTTAAATTCGCGGGAAAACCGGTCGAGATTTGAAATGTAGTTTTTGAGTGAAAGATTAAAAAAAACTTAATAGACTGATGGCGGAGGACATATGAATACAGAGAACGATAATAATAGGTTCGCTAATCTGCATCCTGTCGGACTAAAATATAAATTTTAATACTTTTCAAATACAATCATGAAAACATTCCCAGATAATATTTTCAATGTTTCCTATTTATAATCAAGATTGATGCTACTGAGACTTTCTAGGAGCAAATGTCATTAAGTAATGCGTTTTGGACATGGAAGATTGCATGTAATATTTAAAACTAGGTGACAGTAAAAGTGCACTTTTTATTAACAAACTTCTAAAATACAAAATATATTGAAATCTTTTTATCAGAAAAACAAAGTTTCATGATTTTTACACACAATATATATATATATATATATATACAAAGTTAACAGAGTATTTCATCCTTTGCTAATACAAAGAAAGATAATTGGAATAAATATATTAAAAAATATATAAATGGAATTATTTTTCTAGAAAGATTAATGGTGCATATAATTTAGATGTTGAAGGAACTAGAAAATTCCTTAACCCTCTCCTGTTTTACAAAATTTTGGACTTGTCCAAATTCAAAGGTTTTGCAGACGAAAATTAAAAGTGGATTTAATTTGAAAAATAACCATTCAGTAGGGTAGAAAATAGTGTGGATAAAGAAGAAATTGCTTGTCAGAAGCAATTTCTTCTTTTTTCACAATGTTTTCACAATCATAAAATCACAGGCATGTAAAAAGCAGGGATTAAACAGCAAAGGGTTAAAGAAATAATATATGTAATTCTAAATTAACTTTTACTTGATTTTTATCTAGATAAAAAAACAGTTATCTCTAGCAATATACTTAACAGCTTAAAAAGAAGGGAAATGCCAGTTTCAAATCCTTACCCTGCGAAATCTTGTTCTAAGTTCAGGATGACAAAACTTGGCATGTGTTTGCAAATAATACACCGCTTTGCACGCAAGTACACGCGCAAGCGGGATATAGGGGCTGAATCTCACCATCTTTAGCTCTGATATTAGGTGTCCAAAACATTCTTGATACAGAGAAAGGAAATTACAAGCTGTTTGTCAGGCAAACTCAAAAAGATCGGTAACCAAGTTCTAAGGACTTCTAAAGGACCTAGATTTAAGACAAATGTTTTTGATGAAGGGTGAAAAATATGATGGATAAAATAGTAAGCTGCCTGTTAATATCAAAGACAAAGATTCTCTATGATATAACACATTTCCCACGCCAGATTTTACCATATATCATATTAATTACAGATTTTACCTAGATATTAACTGCTTCTAAACTCGCAAACCCTTCTAGTATAAAGCATCTTACCTTTTCATCGTAACTTTGACTTCTACAACAAACGTAATACTAGAGACTTGAAGCACTAGAAGTACTTTACAATATTCTTAAGGTACTTTTGACACAATAGTGTACATAATATTATAAAAGCACTGAAATGAAACATTTGCCAAATTCTTTCACTATATGGTACCCAAATCTTTCAGTAACTTAACGTATCATGTTTTATATATTTTTACCTTTTAACTATACAAATATCCGTGTGATAACATCCTGTATGATATTTTTTATGATATCAAATAGATATTTTTAGAAGAATGATATTTTAGCGGTTATTTTTAGAAACTTGCATTTCAGTTAGAAACATCGACGCAACAAGGCAAATATAGGTTATAAGATAAATATAATACATACTTAGTGTATTGTATGAAAAAAATATCTAACTCGGTTCTGAGAACTGATAATTGTCTCGGCAGAGCCTCGCCAATTATCAATTCTCCCAACCTCGTTAGATATTTTTTCTCATACAAAACACTAAGTACATATTATATATATATATAAATGCTAATTGAAAATGAATTAAGGGTTAAGAACAGAAACTGTCATAGTTGCTTATACATGTTTAGAAATACCGCAAAATGGACGTATATGGAAAAAAAAGTTCTTCTCTAAAATTCAACCAAATTCTACAGGAGTGAACCTTTTTATACATGCTTTCTTAGATTTCTTCCTGAAATTATGATTGAGGAAAAACATGGGTGCTGTTAAGAAAGCTAAAAAAGGTGCAGTACGAAAAAATATAAAAAAATATCTTCTTCTCTGAAATGCAAATTATTGAATGCAGGACTGTTCTTCGGTTAGGCTTCCCTCTGATTACTTTCTTGTTGATGATGTTACTGTGTCATGGAAAAAGGGGTCTTTGTGATGCAACATTTCTTGTAACCACAACTTGTACATTTACTGACAGATTTCATGAAACTTTCAAAAGATGTTACAAGGTACTTATGATTTGACTATCAGTGACTATGCACACATAAAAACTATTTGAAATGTTATTCCACGGAAAAAAGAAACATTTGTGAGAGATTATTTGTGGATTAAAGATTTTTTTCATTTCATGCATTCTCCAATCTTGGCCTTAGATGATTATCTACTTACAAGTAGATTATGGCTTACCTTAATACTTAAAATTAAATTTATCAATGAAATTTCACAAATCTTAAGTGCCTTAAGGGCATTTCGTGCCAGTGGAGCTATATTGACACTCTTGTTTAAGAATTAAGGAGAAAATCTGCATTGATAGAGCAACCACTTCCACTAGCCTCATAGCCCACGTCCACTAGCCTCATAGCATGATAATTAGGATATAGTTTATGATGATCAGTAGATTTGACAGCTTGGGCAGTGGTGGTCCAGATATAAAGTACCCAGGTAGAACACTAACATCCATTTTAATCAACTCAAGCTTAGCCTCCATGGATAATCATTTTGGACCCCAATGCGATATTGAATCAAAGGTCTAGAAGCCATTAGACTCTTTTACTTAAGGTTTTTGTGTTCTTGGTTTAAACTTAATCTTGAAAACAAAATAAGAAAAGAAAAAAAGCTAAAGTATTGATATGATCAATGGACACACTATGCATATTTTTTTAATAATTTTCAACATAAACCTAAGATACACAAGTTATTTTATGAAATTGTGCAAGTCTTCTTCATTCAATTATATTACACAAAAATGTCAAATTTGTAAAAGTCAATGACATAAATCATACATTTCATCCAGGTATGCAAAACTAAACTAGCAAACCAATAGATTCTAACTTATCAAGAAAGAAGGAAACATGAACAAAAACATGTAATTGCACTAAAATAAGATCCTATCAAGATATCTATCATTATCACACCAGCCCTGCATTCAGGATCACAAAACGCTGAAAATTGTTTGCAAATTTTACCATTTTGAACTTGTACTAGTGTGCAAAGCTGCGTATAATTTGCAAACAGTAGAGTATTTTGAAATTACATGAAAGCTCATTTATCTCAAGAGACCATTAAGAGTAAATAACACTGGTAGAGTATGAAGCCTTTGATAATCTGGAAAGGGTAAAACCCTCTGAGGAGCTAGCCAAAAGTAAAGTATGTTATCTACTGGAAGTTCTAAAAGAATTATTTTTATTTGAAGGCTTTGACCACAAAGAAGATTTAATGGCCATAAACAAGAAACCTGTTAACAGGGGTCAGACTTTTATATACACAAATCTTCAGTAAATGGCACCAGTTGGGATATAATCTTCTTGGAACACAGAAACACTGCTGTACCTAACTAACCAACTGATTTATTCTCCTTCATAAATGGCTTCTTTTGACCTTTCTTCTTGTATTGAGGTATATATAATTCTGTCTGTTTTGTACTTCTAAGAACTTGTAGTCCACCTCAAAAGCATGTATAACAGATATGTTTAAAAGCTGCCTTCCCTGATCCATATAAAATTAGATATTGAGGAAATCATAAACTTCTTTGCAATTATTGTTGTAATTTATAATTGTTCTGTATATATACATCCTATCAGCTATAACAAAAGTCATCTATTTTGAATATAGTTAACCCTTGTCATGCTGAATAAAAACGTTTGCAAAACTACATTGAAATCAAAGGGCTCAAAGCACTGAATGCACTAAGTGTGAGTCAGTATTCATATCAAGAAATAATTATTATATTTTTTCTGGTTTAAAAAAGGAAGATCAGGGGTGTGGACTAAGATCAGACTGCACACATGTGCAGGCTGATCTTTGTCTTTACCTCCTGCCAAAGCAGGAATATTCATGGCTCAGCATGACAAGGGTTAATACTAGATCTGCTGCAAATCAGACTAACACCCCAAACTTATGCCCCAAACCAGCACATTGTCCCATTTCAGTGAACGGTTTTCAGACAAATATCAGTTGTGACCTTGATCTTTGACCATCGTAACCCAAAGTCAATTTGGCACTTCCATTGGTCATGGGCAACAATTGTATACATTAACTTAATTCTAGGTCACATTGTTCTTAAATGTTTGAAAGGTCTACAGAGAGATCTATAGGCAGACAGTACAGTACAACAGACAGACATGTTGCAACCAATTTACCCCACTCTACTATAGTCCGTTTGACTTCTATATGGACCAACATTTTGCCGAAAATCTCAGAAATAATTAAATGAAACCTATTTTTTTCTTGTCATATCATATTTTCAAAATAGCATGACGGATTTTTTTTTCAGATTTTTTTTATGTAAAATAATGATTTTGTCCGTCAGTCTACATGTTAACTTTCAGCCTTTCATACCTCCCCGTATTAACCGGAACAGCGAATTGTATAACCAAAAATAGTTCTGATTTGCATAGGGACAGAGTCAAAAGTGTAAGATTCAAAGTGAGTTGTTTTAATATGAAATCAAGTATTTTTATAAAATTAAGTTTGTCGACAATTTTTACTTCCTTTGGATATCAAATCTGAATATATTCTCTCTTTGTTCAGAAACTGGTTGACAAGATAATGAGGGATATCGGTTGGTTATCTCCCTTGAAATACTCCTAAAGGAGGAAGGGTCCAAATCAATGGTTACCTTGGGGTTTATCCTTATTTTCTTTGCACTGTAAGATTTACATATAAGCTCTAAATCAAATATTGCGCAATTTACAAAATACATTTGACGTTAAATAAATATTTATTTTCTTCTTTGCTATTGAAAACTGTATCATAAATACGAATTGCATAAATAAGTGTTTTGTATGTACAAAAATAAAATTCGCAACTTCTCCAAAGAAATTATGGATAAAATCCAAGGAAAATTACTAAAAGGACCGCTAACGATTTTGGAACACCTCTGATTTAATCCACAAAGCAAACAAGGGATATAACACACCAATGTCTACCATTGATCATTGTTTTTATCTATTCTGAGATGTACCCAATATTCACATATTTAGACCAATCACAAAGCATTTTTTAACGAATTCGATGGGACTTTCACAAGGAAAACTTGATAGGAAGGCGAGTAATAATGGTAAAAACACTTGATATTCAAGTAGAAGATGACATGACCGTCAATATACTAATTAGCATGTCCAAATAAGTAAAAGGGACATTTCTTCCGTCAAATGTTTAGTATTAAACCATGTGTTTTTACTATATGTTTATTATTTTTTACTACTAAACAGCCTCTATTACCCCTCGTGTTTAGAGTTTTAGATGAATGTCAATTCTTTAATTTATTCTTGTAGATCTTCAATGAAAGACACAAAGTGTAGAACATGTTTAAACAGTTCAAAGATCGACAGATGCTTTGAAGACAAGTCTTTGGGGAGATCATGATAGCTCACCTTGAGGAATTCAAGCTTAAGTCAGCTTTATAGGGGGCACCCCTTCAAAAATATAGATTTCTCTGTTGAAAATGAGCACAACTATGTGAAGTTCCAAATATGTGCCCCATCAGGCAAAAAGGGACCATCAGGGAACTCCATAAAAAATATAATATAATAAGGAAAAGAGAATTTTTAAAAAATTATAATACAGGAAGGTAAAATGATCATTGTAGATTCAGTAAATCAGCAAAAAGCTTAAAGTGTTTACCCAAGTAGGGCTGCCCAATTTTATGCAGTCTGACTAAAGTCGACACTTTACATACAACCCAGATGGTCCCTTTTGGCATGACAGGTTTCATATATATGTATTAAAATTCATGACAGAAATTTCAATAAAGTTTAAAATTCTCATGCCAACCCAAAGGCTAGAGCTAATTATGCCGAGGCAATGGCAAAAAGTGGCTCAATAATCAAGTCAGGCAAAAAAAATAAAGGTAAACGCTAAGCTGTGCTGAAGAATTCAAATTAAGATTTTTATGGTGTAAAGTATAATACATCAATAACTTGCTGGACATTTTCCCAGAAAACTTGCCAAACATAGTAGATAAGTATTAATTACTGAGATAAACGAAATTATACTTTCCCCAGTTTCTGACTGGCATGTCAAACAGTTTTCTATGAACACTATGAAATGAATTCAACAAAAATGCTGATTGCATAAGATATGCCACCAAATGGAATATTTCTCTTAAAAAGCTAGACCCCTTTTCTGCAAAGTAAAAAGGTAGACCCCTTTTCTGCAAAGCTGCGTAATATGGACAGTGAAAATAAGCTTATGTTTACAAGGTAAAGAATGTTAGGACAGGACACACTTGTGGAGAAGTTAAAGACCCATTTTAAGGTGACAAAGTAGTAAATTTCGAAACAGTAACCATATACCCATGGTTACTTGATAAGGAACATTTTGAGAAAGTTTGAAGCAAATCAATCCATAACTGAAGGAGTTGTAGAAATGGATATACAGACATACTGACCTTGGGACATGGGCATAAGCAGACAGAGAGCAAAGATGATACCAATATATGACCAACTTTGATGGTGTATTAAGACAATTTATTTTGTATCATAATACATTAAAGTCTATCTTACTAATTTCTACAAGATTAAGCCTAAATCCTCATGCTGTTCCGGGCAGGTTCTTGTCATCCTCAAAGCTTTTGGAGACAGTATAAACAAGATCAGCCTGCACGACATCCAGTTGGATATAAGTCTTTTTCCTTTTGATAATTGTGGGTAAAACTTCAGCTGACCAGGTTAGAATTTAAAAAGAAATGTCAATTTGTTCGAAACAAATTCAAAATCAGAAAGGAAAGGGTTTAAATTTTACTTCTTTTTATTGCATCAGGAATTCAAATACAATTTTTCCAGACATATACTGGGCAATTATGCATAAAATCAGTGGTTTAATAATTCTTTAATATATTATACCTTAAAAAAAAGTCTAATAGACGAGGGTTCTGTAAAAATCATTGCATGTCTATTAGAAAGGGAAGGGCTTTATTACAAGCTATGCTACATAATAATCAATGGCTCAATGTGAAACAGTTGTAACTGCCTATAAACATTTAGGCAGTTACAACTGTTTCCCCCTGAGCCATCAGTATTTGTAAAGACAGAGAAAAATTGTCAAAAATAAACATAATCCATCCAAAATATCAACTTTAAACAAGTGCATGTCGTATTGCGATGCAATACAGGAGTCCCCCACCGGATAACAAAAAATCCTTTCTTATATTATATCTCATACTAACTAATCTATAACTGTATACAAAATTTGAAGTTGCTAGCACATTAGGTTTTGAACAAAATGTCCCAAACAAAAATATAAGAGTAAAAACAACCAATGGCAAAAACTCCAAAAGTGGGCGGAGAAGAATGATTCTTGTATATGCCACTTGTCTTCAATTAGAATTATAAGTGTACCAAGTTTAAAGTTGCTAGCACTGATGGCTCAGGAGATATGATTCGGACGAAAATGTCAGTATAAAAAACAACAACGGACAATAACAAAAAAAGTGGCTGTGGCAGAGTAGCAGTTCTTGTGCGTTACACTTCTTCTCAATGAGATCTACCAGTGTACAAAGTTTGAAGTTGCTAGGGCTTATGGTTTAGGAGATAAGTACGGGACAAAAATGTAAGGATAGAAACAACAAAGGGCAATAACTCAAAAAGTGGACATGGCAGAGTGACAGTTCTTGTACATGACACTTGTCCTCAATGATATCTGTAAGTGTAGCAAGTTTGAAGTTTCTAGCACTTATGGTTTAGAAGATATGTTCCGGACGAAAATGTAAAAGTAAAAAACAACAAAGGGCAATAACTCAAAAAGTGGGTGTGGCAGAGTAACTGTTCTTGTACATTACAATTGTCCTCAATGAGATCTATACATGTACAAAGTTTAAAGTTGCTAGCACTTATAGTTTAGGAGATATGATCCTGACAAGAATGTAAGACTAAAAACAACAAAGGGCAATAACTCAAAAAGTCGACATGGCAGAGTAACAGTTCTTGTACATGACACTTGTCCTCAATAAGATCTATAAGTGTACCAAGCTTGAACATGCTAGCACTTATAGTTTAGGAGATATGATCCTGACAAGAATGTAAGACTAAAAACAACAAAGGGCAATAACTCAAAAAATGGGCATGGCAGAGTTATGGATCTTGAACATGACACTTCTCCTTAATGAGATCTATAAGTGTACAAAGTTTGAAGTTGCTAGCACACATAGTTTAGGAGATATGTTCCGGACAAGAATGTAAGGGTAAAAACAACAAAGGGCAATAACTCTAAAAGTGGGTGTGGCAGAGTAACAGTTCTTAAACATGACACTTCTCCTCAATGAGATCTATAAGTGTAACAAGTTTGAAGTTGCTAGCACATATGGTTTAGAAGATATAGAACGGACAAGAATGTAAGGGTAAAAACAACAAAGGGCAATAACTCAAAAAGTGGGCGTGGCAGAGTTATGGATCTTGAACATGACACTTCTCCTCAATGAGATCTATAAGTGTAACACGTTTGAAGTTGCTAGCACGCATAAATTAGGAGATATGTTCGGGACAAGAATGTAAGGGTAAAAACAACAAAGGGCAATAACTCAAAAAGTGGGTGTGGCAGAGTAACGGTTCTTGAACATGACACTTCTCCTCAATGAGATCTACAAGTGTACCAAGTTTGAAGTTGCTAGCACATATGGTTTAGAAGATATAGCCCGGACAAGAATGTAAGGGTAAAACCACAAAGGGCAATAACTCAAACTAGAAAGCCATGAATGGCTTGAGTCGCTCCACAGGCTTGAAATTCTTGTAAAAGCAAATAAATGTTTTGACTAGATTTTTAGATATTTGGGGGTTCTACTGATGTTGAAAATGATTTTCAAAGTTTCAACTATATAACAGATAGAGAAATGACCTCTGCTATTAAAAGACATATTTTTCATCAAATCAAAATAATTTTTGACTGCATGATAATGGGTCACCCAAAGATCATACCAAAAATGTTTGATTGATATCCATCATTCACATTCTGAGAAAATGTTTTTCATAGTTTCCACTATTTAACATATTGAGAATTGACCTCCACCCATAAAATGTATATTTTTCATCCAATCAAAATCATTTTTGGTACACTGATAAAGGGTCACTCAAGTATCATTCCAGTGAAATTTAATTGATATCCAAAAATCAAATTCTGAGAAAATGATTTTCAAAGTTTCCACTATATAACATATAGAGAAATGACCTCTGCCCATAAAATGCATATTTTTCATCCAATCAAAATAATTTTTGGTAAATTGATAAAGTGTTACTCAAGGATCATTCCAGTGAAATTTGGTTGATATCCATCAGTTACATTCTGAGAAAATGATTTTCAAAGTTTCCACTATATAACTTATAGAGAAATGACCTCCGCCCATAAAATGCATGTTTTTCATCCAATAACAATGATTTTTTGTAAACTGATAAAGGGTCACTCAAGGATCATTCAAGTGAAATTTGGTTGATATCCATCAGTTAGATTAAGAGAAAATGATTTTCAAAGTTTCCACTATATAACATATAGAGAAATGACCTCCGCCCATAAAATGCATATTTTCCATCTGATCACAAAGATTTTTTGTAAACTGATAAAGGGTCACCCAAGGATTATTCATGTAAAATTTAATTGGTATCCATTGATTAGAATCTGAGAAAACTCACTTTTTACCATATTTGGAAATAAGCCACGCCCATTAAATCCATGTTTTTCATTGGATCAAAATTTCTTGAACAACTTTGAAAGAGGGTCACCCAAGGATCATTCCTGTGAAGTTTGGTTGAAATCCATCCAGTAGTTTCTGAGGAGAAGATTTTTAAAGAAAAGTTTACGACCGGACGCACGCACGCACGCATGGACGGACGGACGGACGCACGACGGACACAACGCCATGACAATAGCCCCAGTGGCTTTCAGCCAGTGGAGCTAAAAATCAGTGTGGCAGAGTAATGGTTCTTGAACATGACACTTCTCCTCAATGAGATCTATAAGTGTACCAAGTTTGAAGTTGCTAGCACATATGATTTAGAAGATATAGCCCGGACAAAAGCGTGACGGACAGACGGACGGATGGACAGACAGACGGAATCGAGCAAACCTATAGTCCCCCAACCGGTAACTGGTGGGGGACTAATTAGGGGAAATGGTGCATAACACCGCTGTTGAATTTCAAGTGACATTGAATTTGTGGCTATGGGCCTTCATAAGAGGCTTCAAGATTTTTCAAAAATCTAATCAAAATTTGTAGATTTTAGCCTCTAAAAAGGTGTATCGAGGGTTCAACGCACGACTGTAGTAACTACAATTTTTCCCCAAATTCATGTTTTTACATTTTTCAGCTCATATTACCCTTTTACATAACCTGTTAAAATATCAAAACTAGCTTCTTACTATTTCCAGAGATATTTAATTATTGCAATAAGGTAGTAAGTCAAATCGATAAAGTCAGTCAGTGCAAGACTGTAGTATCTCAACTTACTACACTCTTGCACTAAAAAAATTCAATATGAAAAGAATAATTGTCCGCAATAAAGTAGTATCTCTTTAAAATGCACTATTGTTGTATCTTTATAATCTATGATTTCATCATGTTTTACAACATGACATCATTTATTCCAATTTTGACATCTGACTGTTGTTTGAAACTAAGAAAAGTACTGGTATTATTGAGACAAGATTCAATAGAAAAAAATATCTGCAATTTGGTGATATTACTCTTTGTAAACTTGAAAATCTTACTATTGAAGGATACATCATTTTAAACTTTACCATTAATTGCAGATGATAAAACCTCCTCAAACAAGCATTGTGGAAAAAGAGGAAAATGCATATCAGGCTCAATCAATTTCCTTCATGATACTCAAAATAGTTTTTAAGGACAGGTTTTGTCAGTTTAATTTGAACTTTAAATTTGGTCATTTATCTTTTGATATAAATCAACGCTATTCAATTCACCTGTATTTAGGATTATACTCATTGTGTTATATTAATTCTTATTGCTCGCAGTAATCCAAGCTTGCAAGGTGAGCATTTGCAAAATCTGCATTTTAGTTTTTTGTGTAACCAGAGGTAGAATATCCAAGTGTTAGAACTCCAGGGCCCACATTTTTATCTCTGTCTCTATTAAACTTTGTCATAATTTTTGTCATGGTATAGATGAACCTTAAAAACTTAAGGAAAATGGAAAAGTTTCATTGTCAAACACAGGAGAGGTTTGTTAGCCTTAGGAGCCTCATAATTTTGACAAACCTTTTGGCCAAATCTTCAAAAAACATAGTCCAAATATTTGTTTGGTTACAAGAATGAAGACTTTTGGCAGCTGGACACACTATTGGAAAAGAAACAAGAAAATTGGCCTTAAGTACTAGTTCTTGTTTGGTTATTAGCTTTTCACTTTTTTTTGTCAGTCCAAAAGGATGAATACTATTTTAAATTGGAACTTTTGTGAAAAAAACCTTAATTGAAATTTCTTCGTACTCTAGGGGCTGCAATTTGGATAAAACTTTATGGAACCTTTATGTCTGAGTAATTGTCTAATCACAAGGGTGAAAGATGATGTTCTCAAGGCTAGAATTTTCTACCTAAATCGTGGGATTAGGGACCTTAATCAAAATATCTTTGCTTGTACTCTAGGGTTGGCAATTTATCGCCCAAAATCCCTATATATGTAAATGTTTGTTTGCAAAACAGATATTCACAATGGAAAATGGAATGGGCTCCATGAGAAAAGATGCCTTATTATCAAGGTCTTTGTCTATACTTACGATATTATGTTGATTACAAGTATGTATATCAAGACCAGTTTAAAAAGTATTAAAGGCACTATAGTTGAGGTCAGATCAAATTTGTTGTTTTCTTGTTCTATTAGCTTCATTAAAATGTTAAATGACCAATATGGGGCCATCATGTCCATGTTGATAATAATAGATTGAATCATGGTTCTTCTTGTAAGCTAGAAGCCAACAAGCCAACAGCCAATTCAAGATATTAAGCAGTGATTATCAAATCCATAAACCACTCTTTCTTCATCTAAGAGACTGGTGATTGTAGTTATCGGGACAGTTAATTTAATTCTCACTTTTCAAAAATTACATCTAGTGACATTCTGAATAATACTGCTTTCTTTGAAATCCATATCTATTGGCAATTGAATTTAGCTGAAGCTCAAAAATAATTAAAGCTATAGATTTGTATGTTACATTACTATTACTATTATTATGTAAGTTATTTGTATTGGTTGGTGCACCTACTCATGGTTTCCTGTTTTTCTCACACCAGCACACCTTACAACATTTTGTCTTAAAGGCCCCCTACCCCCAGATGCCCTTTGAAACTAGAAGATGCATTGTATAATTTAACTATTGCATAAAATGATATGACTTGTGCAAATTTCATTGGTATTTAAAGTGCCATAATTAAACACTCTAGAAATATTGTACAGCTTAATGGAGCCAGATGGTTATAAGAGCAACCATGACAAAGCATTCTGGTATTAACACACCATACAGATTAATCAGAAAAATAAATGCAACTTCATTCAGGTTGCATGCCGTATGAATCTATGATTTATTATACCCCCCACCTACGAAGTAGAGGGGGGTATATTGGTTTCACCATGTCTGTCTGTCTGTCCATCCGTCCATCCGTCCATCCATCCGTCCGTCCGTCCGTCCGTAGACCTTTTCGTTTCCGGACTCTAACTCAAGAACCAAATGACCTACAATCATGAAACTTTATACAAATGTTCCTTATGACCCAAGGAAGTGCCCTATCGTTTTTGGGTCATTTAGGTCAAAGGTCAAGGTCACAGTCAGCCTTTGTTCAATTTTCGTTTCCGGACTCTAACTCAAGAACCAAGTGGCCTACAATCATCAAACTTTATACAAATGTTCCTTATGACCCAAGGAAGTGCCCTATTGTTTTTGGGTTACATAGGTCAAAGGTCAAGGTCACAGTAAATTTTTGTTCAATTTTCGTTTCCGGACTCTAACTCGAGAACCAAGTAACCTACAAGCATGAAACTTTATGCAAATGTTGCTTATGATCCAAGGAAGTGCCCTATTGTTTTTGGGTCATATAGGTCAAAGGTCAAGGTCACAGTCAATTTTGTTCAATTTTCATTTCTGGACTCTTAACTCAAAAACCAAGCGACCTAGAATCATGAAACTTCATTCAAATGCTACATATGACCTCAATATTAGTTACAAACACATCATGCACTAATAGCACTTGCATTCTGACAAAGCGCTTGTGGGGGGTATTAGTCCGCTCTGCGACAGTTCTAGTTTGAACTTGCTGAATGCTGACCAAGGCAAGTGTCTTAAAGTGAATTATACAGGTTATCTATAGTTGATAGTGAATTTGAATGAACAAAGTACCTAGCAAATTTTGCCAGCTAATGGGGATGGGCAAGTTGCATGAATTAAATGGAATCTTTGATAATTCTGATCCTGAGAAAACTATGATTTCTTTTGATCATGATATTCTTGAAAATGCTTTTCAAACTGTGAATTAATACAAAATTGTATTAAATGTACAGAAAATGAAAACCTTTTGAAAAGTTAGAATCCAATATTAAGATAAATTGTTGAGAAAACGATCTTATTTCTCTTAACAAAGTGCCAAACCTTTGCTAAGAATTAATGGACTCTGACTTAAAATGTTTATGACCTATGTATCACTGCCTCATAACAAGTCTGCCTTTTAAGTTTTGAGTCCATTAGTTGCAGAAAAATTGAGGGGATAAATGTTATCAATAAAGGGTCACATCACTTTTGATTTCTACTTGTGATGTCTGAATTTTCTTTAATTTCTAAGAAATTGAAAGTTAGAGATTTTTGTTTAAGGACATTTAAACTTCTATTAAAAATTAAAGATTGAGATTAGAAACAACAATGAAAACATTTGATAAAAATGTATCATTAAAGTTCATTACTAATGGAAACATATTAACATTTCTTGCTTATGTTTAGATCATATGAAATAACCAGGGTGTTATAGAATATAGCGAAATATTTGGCTAAGTCATATACTTGGTCCTTTTGGGATGACAAAAGTGTATCATATAATAATATTATTATTACAAAAAATACCCTTGAATTGATATACTGATCCATTTTCAATATTGTCCCCTCAGCAAGGTAAAATTGTCATAAACAAGTAGGAAAATACTTGATAGTGAATGAACAAAAAATTAATACAATATAATTGTCAATACTATGGATAGTGCAGAGGATTTGTATTCATATTAATCAAGTCCTTTGATATTTGCACAAGTTGTAAGTGCTTGCACTAAACCCACATTACATGTATTGGGCTTTTGAAGTTTTTGAATAGGATAGCCCATTGTGAATGTACTGGCTATTTTGTCAATACTGTAGGATTGAAAAAATAAGGTATATTAACTCACTTTCATTAAGAAGTTGCTGTTCTTGTTTGACAAATAAGGATGCTGATTTATCAAGCATATTTAACATCAATTTTAACTAGAAAACCATGCCATGGCTTGAGTCGCTCCACAGGCTTGAAATTCTAGTAAAGCAATAAAAGTTTTGACTCGATTTTTAGATATTTTAGATTCTACTGATGTTGAAAATGATTTTCAAAGATTCAACTATAAAACATATCCATAAATGACATCCGCCCATAAAATGCATATTTTCATACGATCGTTATGATTTTAAGAAGACTGATAAAGGATCAATCGGGATCATTCATGTAAAATTTCATTGGTATCCATCAATTACATTCTGAAAAAATGATTTTCAAAGTTTCCACTATATAACACATAGAGAAATGACCTCCGCCCATAAAATACATATTTTTCATCCGGTCACAATAATTTTTGGTAGACTGATAGAGGGTCACTCAAGGATCATTCCAGTGAAATTTGGTTGATATCCATCAATTATATTCTGAGAAGATGATTTTGAAAGTTCCCACTATATAACATATACAGAAATGACCTCCGCCCATAAAATGCATAATTTACATCCGATCTCAATAATCTTTTGAAGACTGATAAAGGGTCACACAAGGATCGTTCATGTAAAATTTAATTGTATCCATCTATTAAAATCTAAGAAAACTCACTTTTTACTAGGGACGGGAACGAGTATTCGATTTATACCAATTTCAATAATCGATTAATCGGTAAGAAAAAAATGAAATAATAGCAAAACCGTTTCC
Organism: Fragum whitleyi; assembly: GCA_948146395.1. Classification (NCBI taxonomy): domain Eukaryota; kingdom Metazoa; phylum Mollusca; class Bivalvia; order Cardiida; family Cardiidae; genus Fragum; species Fragum whitleyi. The sequence goes on along the minus strand of OX411544.1, from coordinate 59,856,833 downwards.
AATCTCATTTTTTTCATATTTTCTCAAAATATCGATCTGTCATATGAAAATCTAAAGATAATGTATGCAACACCTGGGCGCCTGCCGATTGTCTTATCGATATTTTTCCAAATTTACAATCAATTGCCAACTGTCATTGTTCTTGCTGTCAAACAATACACGTCATTTTGTAACTTTTTGCACCTTCGAATTTTGGTACTTTGATTAGGGACATTGTGATTTACTTGGATCTTCTGATCAACGGAAGGTTGCAGTGTCGTTCCAAAACCTTGTAACACAATCTTATCGATGTTGTAGTTACTTGGTCTTTCTCAACTGAAAGTTATATATACATGTATAACCGATGAATATCGTCTGGAAATATTCCCTAGAAATGACACTCTATAAGCAAGCACATTACAATTTTCCGTTTCTTAAAATATATTAGCAATCATGTCATTTCAACTTCGACCGAAAATATGCAGCAAATACCGTATATCTTTACGTTTAAAGACACAGAATAATGAATGTCCTCAATTCTATCCGAGTACTCGAGTACTCGATCGGAAATGTGAACGAGTAATCGATTAGTAAAATTGGTACTCGTTACCATCCCTACTTTTTACCATATTTGGAAATTAGCCACGCCCATCAAATCCATGTTTTTCATTGGATCAAAATTTCTTGATCAACTTTAAAAGAGGGTCACCCAAGGATCATTCCTGTGAAGTTTGATTGAAATTCATCCAGTAGTTTCTGAGAAGATTTTTAAAAGAAAAAGTTTACGACCGGTCGCACTGACGCACAGACGGACGCACAACGGACACAACGTCATGACAATAGCCCCAGTTGCTTTCAGCCAGTGGAGCTGAAAATGAAATGTGATAGTTCTGTTATGCATCCAACCAGTACCCAGTTGGTAGCATGTGAGACTTTCTGAATAATGAGGTCCTGTTTTTGATTTCCTGTTGTAGCCAATATCTTTAGGTACATTCATCTCCCATAATTAGCAACTGGGGGCTCAGAATGATGTAAGCTGGTATAATACTGATATTAGAAATTTCTGGAATCCATGTTTTGGAGCTCAAGTCATGACTGAAATTACTGTTGATAATATGAGATAAAACACAAATTCAAATGAAATATCAACCTACTAGTTCCAACTTTATTGAATACACCAGTAATGTATGTTGATAACTGATGCTCAACAACAAATTGACCGCAAGTACAGACAACGTACATGCTAATTATTTTTAAATAGGTATCTTTTATGACATTCTATCTTAAAGTCTAAATATTCCAAAAGAAAAAAAAAATCAAAATATATAAGAAACAAAGTGTTGTTGGTTTTGAAACAAATTAGGACAGAAAATGAAAATCTATGATAATGAGTACCAAATTATTGCTGCAGCTTATGACGAAGTTTCACATTTTAGTATTTTGCATGCTCCTTTCTTAAATTTCACTAAGCAATTTGCTCTTGTGTTGCATTTATTATTAGATACTACTTTATTGCAATAAACATTTGTCACAAATTAGATATTTTTTGACTGTAAGACTGTAGTAACTCTAGTTACTACTTTCTTGTGGCAAAATTTTTCTTGAAAATAAGGTTGTTTTAGCGCAATAAAGTAGTAACTCACCAACTTTCAAGTTTCTCATTAAATATAACTAATTTCCAATTCAATTACTTTTCAGTATGCTTTATGTGTGTAAAATAGAATATATTTAGAATAAGGCTGTTGAAAAGTCCGAAATAGAAAAATGAGAATGTTTTTTCTCTCTCCTGTAAAATTTACTAAAACAGAGTTACTACACTCTTGCGTTGAACCCTCGGTATGTGGTTTTATTACAGCAAAGGGGCTCTATTAAATTTTTTTCAGTAATTGATTTCTGGATTACTGCCCCACTTTGTTTTTTTCGACACCAGTGCTGCTTGCAAGTGGTCCATTTACACTGTTGATATTATTGACAATAATATTGAATAAGGCTTCAATATCATATGATCAATAATATAGTCAATATACTTAATTTTTTGTTTGAATGGGGTTTAAGGCAACTTTCAACAATTTTTCAGTTTTATTGCAGCAGCTTGAGCACTTTACAATGGATTCCTGGTATTTCTCACATCAGTACTACCATTACATCCATTATTTAGCCTCCAGCTGCACATAGGTATATGACTATCGATCCATTGGTGGGAAAGAAATTGTAGGAAAAAATGAATGCCGCCGTTGGGGATCTAACCCGGGTCCTCTAGATTGACAGTCCGACACGCTACCATCTGCGCTATGACGGCAGCGTCCATCTTCTTAGGATGATAGTATTAAGGCTGGCTAGTATGCATCAATCCAAAAGTTGCTCCTGTGAAGATCTACATCCAAAACATCTTTATCAGGGCCTACAAAATAAATATGAAGAAAGTACAGATGAAATAGGGTATTGACAGTTTACAATCTTAACTTCTCATCAAAACCCTACTGGTTGAAGACCAATTCTCGCCACCTGACAATTTCCTCAGTAAAGATGCAATATTCATTCACAACAAATTATTTTCTGAATAAAAGAAGTTGTTGTCAACATAACTTGTAATTTAAAATGGCTTCCTTTCCGTCTTCTCCATGAACTGGGTTAGTTGGCAAGAACTGGTACTTGGAGAGAATTGGTCTCTAACCAGTATGTTGTGTGTACTCATTTGAATTGTCTTATCAAGACAATTCAAATGACTACCAAAAATATTGGGTATGTTGAAATAATTTAATTTGAAATCCAAATACCCTCTCTATATGTCAATATAGTTTTTCTGCAATACAGATATGAAGACAGTATAGCACTTTTTGAAATATTTTTGCACTTATCCTTTGGAATATAATTGTGAATATTAGTCTGATAGAAATAAAGGCCTAATAAGCAGAATAACTGGATTGACATCTCAATGATATTTTATGAAATATTTAGCAAGGAATACTTGTTTTACTAAGTTTTTGTTATCTGGTTTATAATTATCCACTTTCCAGAACATGTAAAACCAGGGCTTAGTGTTGGCTAAATGTTCTGGACTATAGTTATTTAGTGAAATTTGCATGTTCAAGGGGAGATAACTCAGCAACTTGTGATAGTAAGGGCTTCAAAATTGCAGGTGCACAACATCACATGCAGATATACATTTTGTATAAATTTCATAGCCGCTCAGTAGATGAAATGGTTTCTGCTAAAACTTCCAGATAAAAAAGCTACAGACGGACTGACCATCAAGCTGACTTCTGTACATAGTTTTGGGGGTTATATTTTAATTCTTTGATATAATACATGTACATGAATAGTTACAAGTTGAAAATGTCCTCTTTTTGTACTTTACATGGTTATTTCCCTTAGACCAGAATCTTGCACTGCAGGTTATTTTTGAAATAAGATGCCCTGAATGACAGACATTTTTCAACCTCAGTTCAATATTTCCAACAATGAAAGGCAGCCCTTAAGTAGCCTGGACAGAGATGCAGTGCTTCTAAAATACCAGCAGTTCATCTATGTATTTCAGAAGTTCACCTAAAATTAAGCTTTTATCCTTTCCCATTTTGCAATATTTCAGACTGTTCTAAATCAAAAGAGGTATGTTGCAGATGACAAGATAAGTGGGTGTAATGAAACCTCATTTCTGTGTGGTGAAAAAGAGAAATGGCTTGTAAAACAAAATGAATACATCATCAATATTGTCTTTCCTGATGATTGACAATATTATTTATTATCCATAGGCAATATTTAAGATTGATGCAATATGATTTGAGCCTGAGCATGACATTTCCAACAATTTCAAATGTGCTCTAAGCAAATACTCTGGTCAGCCTGTGCATCCGCACAGTCTGACCAAAGTCTTCACTGTGCACTTTGTAGATAGATAAGGTCTCAAAGTGTCTTGGGACATTCAGGCAATCTTCTATTTATACTACATAGCTTTCTAGGATGCTCAATGTTGGCCCCTTATGCATATGTGAAATTGTTGGATGTGCCACGCACAGGCTCATTTATTGTTATTAGTATCAATTGTTTCTTGACCTGTTAAAATTTACTTAAATGTGACCTGTCACACAATAAAGGGCCCCATCTCATGATCTAGGAACTCCTGGAAATAAATATTTGGAAAAGGTATTGGATACAGCATAAGTCAACCAGAAGGCATATTTCAGAAATAATCCACATTGGAAGGTAGATAAATCATTCAAGATTTAGAAAACTTGATATTTGCAAAAAGTTTCAATCTTTACAGATCACCCAAGTGCATGGTCCCTTTTCCGGTCAGAAATGAATTTGAAGGCTTAAATGATAAATACTTAAGTCATCATAAGATGTTTCTTTTTTTATTATTATAATTTTTTGTTTCATATTTTCAACAATTTATCAAAACTGAAGTCAAAATTAACACCAACTTATAAGTAGTGCATAGCTTTCAGCACTTTGATTGTAATGCAATTTTGCTAATGTTTTCATTAAACATGACAAGGTTTAAAGTTTGTCTTGCTTTTCCACTCCTTAACCATATATAGAGAATTGATTAACTCTTTGGTGTGAAACTGCTTTAAGTACCTTCAAGCAGCAAATTTCCTACATCAACTACACTCTCATTTTTTAATATGAAATTAAGAGGGAAGTGGTTATTACTGAGGCTATAAAACTGACAATAAACAGCCCACAAAATGGCTGTTACTTTGAAGGGAAAGTAGCCAAGTGAATTATCCTTAATAATTGCTAAATAAAATGGTTTATGATCGTATCACCATTATCCTAATAATTTCACTTGAACCTTGAACTCTCTGCATGCTGAGTCATTTTCATGGGATGCTGTTTTTACTAGTGGAAATTAAAACCAGCTGTATCTGTTAATGATTGGAAACATGAAAATCCTTCTTCATATTTCAAGAAGTGTTAAGATAATTTCCACTTCTTCATACAATTGCTTTATTTTGGTTAAAGGCCACTTTCAACATTATTCCAAGTTATATCTAGGAAGCTAGTGCACCTACCCATGAAAATTTGACAAGCCGAGGGTTTGAACCCATGACCCCAGGATTGACAGCCCAATGCTTTACTGACTACTAGCCTGGATTGGCTTCTTCATACACATCCATTCCAACTTTTGTCTCTCACCGATGGGTAGATAATCGTAAACCTATGTGAGATAGCAGTCGGAGGCTAGGAAAGGGTGTAATGGTAGTACAGGTGAAAGAAATACCAGGAATCCATTGTTAAGGGCTCCGGCCGTCGCAATATAACTGCGAAATTGTTGAAAGCGACGTAAAACCCATTCAAACAAACAAATCTTCATACACAATAATCCAAACACCCTGGTTTTTCATTGCAGCAATCTATCAAGAAAATGAACCAATCTGCTTGTGTGACTGGGTTTTAACCCTTTTCTGCCCAATCCCTGGTTTTTACGTCCCTAAGATTTTGTAATTGAGAAAACATTGTGAAAAAAGAAGAAATTGCTTCTGACAAGCCATTTCTTCATTTTCCACACTATTTTCTACCCTACAGAATGGTTATTTTTCAAATTAAATCCACTTTAAATTTTCATCTGCAAAACCTTTGAATTTGGACAGGTCCAAAATTTTGTAAAACAGGAAAGGATTAACAGCACTTTTCACAACTAGAATTTCAGTAATATTGCAGAACCTAAACAGCCTTATCATGGTTTACTGGTATTTCTCCAACCAGTACTCACTACAACAATTTTTCCAATCCCATTGCTAACTCATCCAACATAGGGTCAGTTAGACAGGCCGCAGTCGTTTTTGTTAGCATTTTCAGGAATGTTTTGTTGTAGTTGTATTAAAAGCCTCTTTAATCTTAGTTCATATTAACAAGTGCTGATCAAAAACTTCTTTTCAGAGTCAGGGGACTTAATTGGAATTTATGTAGTGACTGACACATTTAATTCCCTTTGAAAAAATGCTGTAAAGAAGAGTCTGGCAGCCAGACTAAGATTCAGTATCATCCACCCTATTTCAGAAGGGATATTTGATACGACTGGGGGTCATATCTGGTACCTTAAAACAGAGTGAAATGCATTGCAATCTATGCCATGGGTAAATATGTTTCAATTTCATGACAAAGGCTGGGGACTAAAAATCATTTTGGTCCCCGGCATTTGTCATCAAATTGGGGAAAAGTTTTCCAAAGATAAAGTTTTAAGAATTTTTCTAGAACAGGAAAAGAAGAGTAAATTAAGACAGCCTGAAACTAAAATATGACAAGTTGTTTTTATTTAAAACAGATTGTTAAGTGTATTATTACAGTGGTCTCAAGGTGAAAGTATTAAATATCCATCAATTCTGGCAGATTCTTGGCAACTTGATTGCACATAAATATATAGCATAACAAAACATATCTTATTGCACAAAATGCCCGCATTCATCTTTGGGAAAATCTTAATTGAACATACATACTATATCCCAATAAACATATCAATAGTAATAAGAGAAAATCTAAACTTTTTATGATAAACTTTTTAACAAATCTGTTTGAACTAGCCAAGAACACCTTGGTATCAGCAATTGCATATCAATGAGATCTACCATCATGCTAAATATCAGTATTGTTCCTGAGAAATGCTTGCAACAGTTGTGCATTATCCATGAAAACAGTACTCATATTTTTTTTATAATTTTAATAGATTATGTGTTAAGTCAACCACTAAACATATGACTATTAATTTCCTATGGAAGTATTAAATCTTTCCGTCATAAAAATCATAAGTTTTTATACCCTTTAAAAATAAAGCTTTGGAAAACATTAAGCAATATGATAGCATACAAATTATGCCAATGTGCATCTTTTTGAACATTTTATATGAGCATAATGCTAAGACTAAGATCAGCCTGTGCATTTGCACAGACCGATCAGAGTCTTCACATAGTGCTAAATATATTAAAATAGCTACTGATTCTAAGTCTTTGTACACAATCAGAGCATCTTTTTTACTGGCTATCCAGGCAGCTCCATATTTCCAAATCAAGTACACTTGAAATTGTTGGAAATGTCACACACAGACCGGATTGGTTTATTAGAATTTTCACAGTACTAAAGCCTTATCATACCGTGAGGTGTAGACTAAGATCAACTGCACACACGAGCAAGCTGATATTTTTTATAGCCTGTATATATACCTTTATATTCAGGTTTCAGCATGACTTGGGTAAATAATTATTGCAATTTGTCCATTTATAAAGTAGGCCAATTTCAGATCAGAGACATTTCTGGTTTCCTCAAGACAAAGGTTAGAGTTGCAAATGGAATGAGAAAGTTTAATGTAATATGTCAAGATCTTGGATCCCATTCTAGTTAATGATACTGGAAACTTATTACAGCTAGCCAAAAAGAAATAACCATCATGTCAGATGTCTGCCGGGATTCCTCTTGTGGTAATTGGTGTCTATCTGGTGCATATAGGTCATTTCTTTGACCTTATTAGCTAAATTGACTGTTAAAGGATGAACCTTAGGCCTATATCATCAAAGTTCTACTTTTGTACTACAGTATTTTTTTTCATATTTATGCACTAAAACACTTCTGAAAAAAGTTAATGCAACAAAATTTTCTTACTTTGTACTATAAATTTACTATAAAGCTGCATCATTTGACTTGGATAAAAGATAAATAATCTTTGGGGTGTTTTAACATATTGAAAATCATGTGCTTAAAGCTTGCAAGTGCCTTTAAAGATTTTGTGAGAAAATGATCTGGATTCCCTAAATGAGCCCACATTCAATTGTGCAAACTTAACATGTCTCCTAATCCCACTCACTTAAAATTGTTAGAAAAGTCACAAACAGACTAAATTGGTTTATTTACATATTAACTATACAAAATAATTATTGCAAAAATCTCTCTTTATGAAGTAAGCCAATTTTGGGTCAGATTAATTTCAGGTTTTCTCAAGACAAAGGTTAGAGTTGCAAATGGAATGAGAAAGTTTAATGTAATATGTCAAGATCTTGGATCCCATTCTAGTTAATGATACTGGAAACTTATTACAGCTAGCCAAAAAGAAATAACCATCATGTCAGATGTCTGCTTGGATTCCTCTTGTGGTAATTGGTGTCTATCTGGTGCATTTAGGTCATTTCTTTGACCTTATTAGCTAAATTGACTGTTAAAGGATGAACCTTAGATCTAAATCATCCAAGTTCTACGTATCCCTGGCCATGCTGAGCTCGGAATATTCCTGCTTTGGCAGAAGGTTAAGACAAAGATCAGCCTGCACATGTGTGCAGTCTGATCTTAGTCCACAACCCCTGTTCTGCATTTTTTAAACCCAAAAAAGGTATAATAATTATATTCTTGATATAGATGTAGACACACACTAAGTACATTCAGTGCTTTGAGCCCTTTGATTTAAATATGATTTTCAAAAGGCTTCTATTCAGCATGACAAGGGTTAAGTACTATGCATCTTCATTTTGAAAATACTATGACACTATTAATCAGCATTTAAAGGCTTAGGACATGACAGTTGAAAAATACTGATTCATGGAACTCTGATCCCATAGAAACTGCGTTAAACTTTTATCAAACTTCACCATGATATCAATTATGGCCATTTTGACCTTGGATAACCTTTGAATTAAAAGAAGCATATATGAGAGAATAACATTGATAATAGATATAATTAAGTAAATAGTATATAGCTTTTAAGTAACAGGAAATGTTCACAGGTAAAGATTTAGGGTTTGGACAGATACATCTGGAAGCTAGAACAGACAGATGATTCCTGACTTAACTTAATAGTTAGCGAAAAAGGAGCAATTTCTAAATACATGTAACAATTTAAGTAAACAGTGAAAATAATTCTTCAGTAGGAAGGATATTTTCCATGTTGTACATTTTGAAAGTCTTAAATATATACAGGATCATAATCATAAAGCAAACATGAGCTTGGGAAAAGTGAAAATACAAAACATCACCTTAACCCTTGTCATGCTGAAACAGGAATATTCCTGCCTTGGCAGGAGCTATAGACAAACATCAGCCTGCACATATGTGCAGTCTGATCTTTGACTACACCACCTGTTTTTCCTTTTTTGAACCAGGAAAACCTTTAAAATGTAATTTTCAAAATAAATATCGACTCACATAATCATTAATGTATCCAGTGCCTTGAGCACTTTTGATTTTGTAACAATTTTGCCAAGAATTTTTTTCAGCAAGACAAGGTTTAATATTACAAAAACATCATGTTATTTCCTTGGCGTACAGAATGCTTTAAGTACATACCTCTTAAAATACGCAAATATTAAAGTAGGTACTAACAATAATTTTGCAATGAATCGAATTTAGTTTGGAAAATGAAATAAGTACTATATGTACCTTTCTCTTACGAGAAAGAAGATACAATGAACCCTATTTCATTATGTCAAGGGCACGCAATCTGTCTCTTGTACCGCTTGCCAAGAACAAGATTAAAAGACGTCAAATGTCCCAATGTACCACTCCTATTGTATCGTAAAAACTGTTTACTGTTTATCGATTCTCATTGTCCTTAGGTGATGCCAGGGAAATCTTGTAGTCAGCACTTTATGATTTCCCCGTTATATGCTAAAAGATAAATTGTATCAATTAATTGATTTTTACAGAAAAAATTTGCTGAGTGTCTTCTGTATATCTTCCAGAAAATAAGACCCTTTCAAAGAGTCCAATTAAGCTATTTACCATACAAAATCCCAACGTGACATCATTTCCCTGATTCTATTACCAAACAGTATTGTCAAATGTATCTTTCATTGGGATAAAAACAAAACAAAACAGAAAAGCTTTCATGTTCAAAATCTTTGCTGAAATTAATTTCAATTTACATTGCATTAACTGCATGGTATGAAGTATCTTTCCAGACACCGATGTCCATCTTTGAACTCTGTTCCTATCTATATCTCTGTGAGGATACATTGAGAGGTCAGTGTATCACTATTATCATCTTCACGAGTCAAGGGGTATCGAATTGATAACAACTTCTCGAATACCCCTTGACTGAATGAATAGGTAAATTCTGTACGATTTATTTTTAGCCGACCAATCAAAAGGTCAAACGCGATTTCTGTAACTGCCAATCAGAGAGCTTCTTACAAACAGCTTATGTACCATTTAATCTCTATGGCAACCTTTTGTGTACTGAGGACTGTGTAGATAATCCCTTCATTCCTGTTTTAAAGAAAATGCGTCGCTTTTTTTGTATGTTTTTATTTGGTGACTGGTTGATTTTAAAAATCAACAAAATCTGATCCAATTCCTTTTATCATAATTTATTCGAATGCTAAGCTTTTGTTTTCATTATTATTGAACATTGCCTTTTTTCTTATAAAAATATTTCTATGTAAACTAATATTACTCTATTTGCAATATATGAAAAAAGAAAAGTATTGTTATTAAATTACACCCTGTCCTTAATGTAGTGCATTATTATCAAAACTTAAATAAAACATGTGCGCTTCCAACGGTCAAGTTAAGGCACTTCTAGATGACAAAATCTTAGACTGTTTCAATTTAAAACACATTCTATTTTCAGAAAAAAAGAAGACAAGACATTTTAGGTGAGGATTTTTAGTCCCTATACTTTTTTTGTTGACTTAAAAATAACATGAAATGGTTTTGAGTTAATCTATTTTCACCACCACATACACACTAATGCTCCGCCGCGTCTTTAATTAAATTCCGTATTATATTTGGGAACAAGAAAACGAAAAAAAATCATTACGACATTTGAATACGTATTTTTGAATAAGTAATAGGTAACAATTTTCAGCAATAAAAGAAAATCTTACAATTGTTCAAAAGAAGAAAAGTTTTGAACCCCCCCCTCCCCCCTATAAAAAAAATTAACAACATAAAGATATGAAAAAAAACTGGCCAGTTTGTATTTTTGGTTTTATATTGAAAGCAAATAAATTTCCATAATAAATAGAATATAGTCAACAGGTGACCAAAACTACTTAATCATAACTTGAATAGGCAGTAGCCACGAGATTCTTGACTGCCGCAATACACGAATATTTCAAATATATAAGAAATGAAAATCAAATAATCCCTTTTATTTTTAGAAAAAATATGTTATTCGATTTTTATTGAACATTGCTCAGTATTGCTTCGTTTAAAACGTCGCGAATAAATTGTTTCATAGCAAGTTTAAATTTGAAATTTATCGCAACCTTGTGACTACCTACAACACAGGTATCTTTCAAATTTGAAAAAATACATATATAAAAAATTCTATTTATTTTTCTTAGGTCATCTTATGTGCTTAAAGTAAAAACTGATGGAAAAGACGGGGGAAAATTTCTGAAATAAAGAATTAATTTGAAAGTTCAACTTGATTATCATTTCTATGTATCATTTCTTTAAAACAGCTTAATTATTGAATTAATTTCAATTTCCAAAATTTCGCGCACTTCAATGTAGAAACATTCTGCTTTATTGGAGTTTCTCTTCGAAGAGGTTTAAAAACAGTGCAAACTTAAACCGGTATTTTAAATGGATCAAATAATTTAAAATTTCAAATAAACATTGAAAAACCGTAATACATCGCGGGCAAAAAACTGAATTTGAGAACCTTTCAATGTACCATCAAATTATTAAAAATATATATTGTCACACTATTTATCATTTGAAAAGTTAAAGGAATTTCACACAGCCTTTTTGATTGTATATTTCGGTCTTACTAAGTGTCACTTAAAACTGAAGGGTTTAAGCTCAATTCTAAGGGTTTAATTCACATCTGGCATATAGCCGCGGGGCATATTGACCTAACAAACCTCCCGCTATCGGAGCTTTTTGTAAGAAGGTTACTGATTGGTCCGTCGTGTTTTCCGTTCTGTGACGTCACTCGTACAGAAATTACCTATTCAATCAGCCAAGGGTAAGATAAGTAAAACGTTCGTAACCCTTGGCTCGACAAGATGCACTATTATAAGTGCAGATAAATATATAGGCAGTTACAATAGTGTTGCACTAACCCCTCAACTTGGTCAATGGCAACAGTCCACTGCAATAAGGCTACTTTATATTTTGAATAGAAAATTTCAACCTGAGCTTGTTATTTCAACATGAGCATAAAGCAAAAATCTCTGGTCAGCCTGTGCACGCTCAAGAAGGATATGCCATTTCGCTCTTTTATTCTATGTAAAAAGGGATGCACCAGAGTGGAGCCCAAATGTGACCCCAGTGTCTTGATATGAACAAACTTGGTAGAGGTCCACTTGATGATGCTACATACAATGAAAGCTGTCTGCCTTCTGGTTTCAAAGAGGAAGATTTTTGAAGATTTTCCCATTTTCACCCATCCTGCTCAGATGAGCTAAAAGGGTTGCGCCTGGGTGGAGCCCAAATATGATCCCAGGGTCTTGATATGAACAAACTCTGTATAGGTTCATTATATGGAGCTACATACCAAATATGAAAGCTGTGTGCCCTCTGGTTTCAGAAAAGAAGATTTTTGAAGATTTTCCTTTTTTTACCTTTTGTGCTCAGAGGGATGCGCCCAGGCAAAGCCCAAATATGACCCCAGGGTCTTGATATGAACTAACTTTATAGAAGCCCACTAGATGATGCTACATACCAAAAATGAAAGCTGCATGCCATCTGGTTTCAGAAAAGAAGATTTTAAAAGATTTTCGCTCTTTCATTCTTTGTAAAAAAGGGTTGTGCCTGTGTGGAGCCCAAATATGACCAAAGGGTCTTGATATGATTAAACTTGGTAGAGGTCAACTAGATGATGCTGCATACCAAATATGAAAGCTGTCTGCCATCTGGTTTCAGCAAAGGAAAGTTTTGAAAATTATCCTATTTTCACCTTTTTTTCAGGGTAAAGGGAAAGTTATGGGTGGATTTCATTTATTTTAACAACTTTGGTAGAGCTTGACCAAAGGAACATCCCTGTCAAATTTCATTAAGATTGTCCCACCGATTAAGGAGGAGAAGATGTTAAAAAACAAGAGGACCGTTGGCCCTGGGTCGCTCACCTGAGAAAAAAGCTTCATTACCTAGGTATGTCCATGCAACCACAGAAAAAGAGATTTTCACTTATTCAATCAGTTAACATTTGAAATAATCCTCCCCCCCCCCCTCTGCTCCTCCCCTGGTCATTATTTATTTAAGCTTTTTTCATAAAAGGTCTGTGATCAGCTAATCTATGCCAGATATACAGGCTGAGTCTGAGACTTTCAAAGTTTTCTTTAATGAGTTGATCAATCCATGTCAAATATAAAGGCTGTAGGGATTCAAAATTCTCAACAAAGCACTCCCCCTCCCCCAAGATGCTCTGCACCTGGTGAATCTACAGTCATGATTTTAGCTAATTCAATTAATGTCCATATGCTGATCATTGATACCAATATTCAAGTCTGTAGGACTCCTGGTTCATTAGAAGAAGTTTAAAGATTTCAAAAATGATCCAAAGTACTACCCCCTCCCCAAGACACTCAGCACCTGGTGACCCTACAGTCATGATTTTAGCTATTTTTATTAATGTCAATATATTGATCACCCATTACAATTTTCAAGACTGTAGGGTTCCTGATCCAGGAGAAGAATAAGGTTAAAGATTTCAAAATTGATCCAAAGTACTACCCCCTCCCCCCTAATGCTCAGCATCTGGTGGCCCTACATTCATGCTTTTAGCTATTTTATTTAAGATCCATATGCTTATCATCCATGCCAATATTGAAGTCTGAAGGGCTCCTGGTTCATTAGAAGATGAAGGTTAAAGTTACAAAATTTTCACAAAAGTACTACCCTCTCCCCCTGGTGCTCCGCCCCTGGTGGCATTACAGTCATGATTTTAGCTATTTTTATTAACGTCTATGAGCTGATCCTCCATGCCAATTTTCAAGTCTGTAGGGCTTGTGGTTCAGAAGAAGAAGAAGGTTAAAGATTACAAAATTTTCACAAAAGTATACTACCCTCTCCCCCCTGGTGCTCCGCACCTGGTGAATCTACAGTTATGGTTCTAGCTATTTTTATAAAGGTCCATATGCTGATCATCCATGCCAATATTCAAATCTGTCAGGCTCCTAGTTCGTCAGAAGAAGAAGGTTAAAGATTACAAAATTTTCACAAAAGTACTACCCCCTCCTCCCTGGTGCTCCGCACCTGGCAGCCCAACAGATATGGTTTTAGCTATTTTTATTCAGGTCTATGAGCTGATCATCCATGCCAATTTTCAAGTCTGTAGGGCTCCTGGTTCCAAAGAAGAAGAAGATTAAAGATTACAAAATTTACCCAAAGTACTACCCCCTCCCCCCTGGTGCTCCGCACCTGGTGGCCCAAAAGATATGATTTTAGCTATTTTAATTCAGGTCTATGAACTGATCATCCATGCCAAGTTTTAAGTCTGTAGGACTACTGGTTGAGAAGAAGAAGAATTTTAAAGATTTTCTTAAAATTTCACTGTTTGTTGCCATAGCAACCAGAGTTTTTCATGGATTTCAATTCTTTTAGCTATTTTTGAAGGGGACCACCTAAGCAACATTTCTGTAAAATTTGGTGTAAATTGGCCTAGTGGCCTAGGAGATGTCGTTTAAAGAAATTGTTGACGGACGCCGGACGACGACCGACGGACGGACGCCGGATGAAAAGTGATCACAATAGCTCACATGAGCACTTTGTGCTCAGGTGAGCTAAAAATGTGGACGATGGACTACGCACTACGAATGACGCACGACAGATGACTGACAATCACAACATGTCACCTTGAGCACTTCATGCTAAGGTGAGCTAAAAATACATACAAAATAATAGCTCCCTGACCATGTTATGTAGCTCTCGGGAGTGTTTATTAGGAGAAATATCGTAGTGAAAGACATGAGACGGGATATTTCTTTTTTACGTCATCTGAAGTAATATTACAACATGTCTAAGTTCATCAGCTATGACAATATGGATAAGACATGTGTGAGAGAAGTCACATGCTGTCACACATTCTCCGATAATAGGAACCAAACTGATGTTTTTGCCATGTTTAAATGACCCTGCATGCATCACTCAGATATCTTAACCCTTTGCTGTTTAATCCCTGCTTTTTACGTGCCTGTGATTTTATGATTGGAAAAACATTGTGAAAAAAGAAGAAATTGCTTCTGACAAGCAATTTCTTCTTTTTCCACACTATTTTCTACCCTACTGAATGGTTATTTTTCAAATTAAATCCACTTTAAATTTTCGTCTGCAAAACCTTTGAATTTGGACAGGTCCAAAATTTTGTAAAACAGGAAAAGGTTAAATATCCAATAAACAGTCTATTTCTGTTTGAAATCATGTTCCCAGTGAATGTAATGATGTTTTTGCTTATTAGGTGAGATTGTAATACTTTTAATCCAAAATAAATTCAGGGCTAGGTATATTGTATGAAAATTTGGGGCTTTCAATAATTTAAAGGAGGAGTCATAAACAGGTATGACTTGGTAGACATCGATTCAAGGAACATATCATTTTGATCAGTAGCAATAGCAACTTAGTTGACAACTTTAGCCGAAGTCCTATGATCAGTTTGTGCTAATCAAGTAAGTTATATTACTGCCCCAATTTGTTTTAAAGATAATCATTGGTTAAATGAATACCCACAGTCATTTTCAACCAATCAGGACTGTTGTTTCAATTGAACCAATAACCCTGATTTGCTGAAATAAACTTCGGATTACAATTTAACCAATGGTCAACTTTAAACCACGGCTGGCCAAATTAAGTTCTTAAATTTCATAAGGGTAGCAATAAACTGAAGTAGTCCTAAAATGTTGTATCAAATTATTCAATAGGTAAAATAAAAGAGAGTTAATAAGAGAAGTTCGTCTTCTAAAAATTTTTTTCTCTTAAAGTATACATGTGATTTTTTTTACATGATCTGCATCTTAGAACATATATCAATAGTATTCTAAGGTCAAGGTCATATACTGATTATCAGTATATGACCTCGCCTTAGAATACTAATGGCCAGTCCAGGTATCTTATCCCAATTTATTAATTGCTGAAATTAATATGGGACATATCCTATTTCAAATAAGATGAGATCTTTTGGATAAAAGCCTGTGACAGAAGGTATAATTAACATTAATGTTATCTGTTACAGTGATCATAACATGTGGTTCTGTAACATTTGTGATCTCTCATGTAGAGAGTTTGTTAACCTGAACCATAAAATTCAGAAATCAAAGCACTGCAAGTGCTGATGGTGAACGTCCCTGTTATCATAGTAAGGTGACAGAGATATTTAAATATCAGCTCAATTTAGGCATCAATAATACCAAGGTATACCAACCAATCACATTTTCTTGGCAAGCAAATTACAAGACAACTAAGTATCTTCCCTTAAAAATGCTGATTGAATCTTTTTCATATATGGAAATAAACTCTGCTTATAGATGGAAAGATTTTCATTAAAATAATATAATATTCCCCGTTAAAAGGTCCCCTGAGATCATTGTTGTGAGACGTCCATGCAAGCTTAGCTTCCAAGAAAAGTATCTCACCAAATAAACTTTATGTAATTGACTTCAGCTCATGAAAGGCATGATTTGCATGTAATCATACTTTTTTTTCAAGACTGATTCAGGGTTACCCAGGAATCATTTTAGTAAATAGATTCAAAGTAGAGACTAAACTGAGTATTTTTAATTAGATAGTTGCAATTCCAACATTATTTACCTAACGTGATTTCAATTTGAGATTTATAGAATAACAAATTTTTACCGTTGTTTATTGAAAATTTCACAACGCTTCTGAGTTCTAAGGCTCAATAAATAATCCACGAGAGCTGTAGCTCAATAAATAACGGTAAGAATTTGTTACTATAATTCTATCGTGACTAAATTTTCACTATTCCATGGGAAATAAATGCGAAGATACCAAGTCTACAACAACTGCGGATTAGTTTCATTTGATATTGCTAGCTATTCTTTTTCACCAAAGTAAGCGACGGTAAGCAATAATAAGCTCTCGATACTTTTAAATTTGACCCTAAATTTGAATAAGAAAAATAAAAACAAGAGGACCATGATGGTCCTATATCGCTCACCTTCGTATCTTTGTCTCATTTAATAAGCAAATTTCAAGCAAAGGGCATATTTTTTTTTTCTGTGATATGGCACTGATCCTTCCCATTTTCAATAGGGTTCATCCTTGTGACCTGACAAACATTCTGACCAAGTTCCATGAAGATTGGACTGTATTTGTGGCCTCCAGAAAGAAAACAAGAAAATTGTCATTAAGGCCCCTTTTCCCGTGATATGGCATGGATTCTTCCCATTTTCACAAGGGATCATCCTTGTGACCTGGCAAACATTCTGTCCAAGTTTCATGAAGATTGAGCCATATTTGTGGCCTCTAGAATGAAAACAAGAAAATTGTCATTAAGGCCCCTTTTCCTGTGATATGGCATGGATCCTTCCCATTTTCAATTGGATTCATCCTTGTGACCTGACAAACATTCTGACCAAGTTTCATGAAGATTGGACAGTAATTGTGGTCTTCAGAGAGTAAACAAGAAAATTGTCATTAAGGCCCCTTTTCCCGTGATATGGCATGGATTCTTCCCATTTTCACAAGGGATCGTCCTTGTGACCTGACAAACATTCTGTCCAAGTTTCATAAAGATTGAGCCATATTTGTGGCCTCTAGAATGAAAACAAGAAAATTGACATTAAGGCCCCTTTTACCGTGATATGGAATGGATCCTTCCCATTTTAGAAAGGGATCATCCTTGTGACCTGACAAATATTTTGACCAAGTTTCATAAAGATTGGATCATATTTGTGGCCTCTAGAGTGTAAACACTGAAATTGTTGACGGAGGACGACGGACGACGGACGACGCACGACAGACATTCAATGATCACAAAAGCTCACCTTGAGCACGATGTGCTCAGGTGAGCTAAAAATTACAAACATAATTATTCTTAAGTCGTTTTTGTCAAGATTAGCATACAAACATATGCATCTATCACGCTATCTTAAATCCAAAATTTCAAGTGGGCCAGGGATTTTTTTTACCGCATCAAGTTAACTTCAGTGGGGGCGTAGGTAAGGGGCAGGATAAAGCCTAAATGCTAACGGCTAAGAACCTAAAATGCTTACATGAGAAAGAGTATTTAACAATCAAATAAACTATCAAACAAACTTAACATACCTTATGAATTAAAAACAATTGCGACGGATTTCTTGTCGATCGACCATATCCACTTTATTTTCACGATTTCGTTGTTGTGAAGTTAAAACAAACATAAATTCAATGTCATCCTGGTTATTTATCACATAGATTACGACTAGATTCAAAGTTTCTGTCTCTAAAAATACTCCTCAGTCGGGTAAAGTACAATTTTTAATCTATCAATTCATCCGGATAAAGTAAATTTGTGTAAACAATACTCGTCATAATTTTTAACTACGTCATAAACTACTTCAACAATAAAGTATAATCGGCCCAAGATATTTTGAGAGTCTTGCAAAGTATAATACCCCTACACTTATTTGAGAGCCTTTAAATATTTTCGTAATATAGACAAAATTGAGGGGGGGGGGGGGTTATCAGGTTGCCTTGCCAATATGCTTTACCTTATGTGACATAAATAAAGATTTGTACATGGGCGGAATGGAACAGCCACTCGGAACTTTTTTCGACCATTGGCGCCCATTTAACCACGAGGCAACTGCATGCTTTGTATAGACATAAAATCACGTGCCATGATAGTATTGTAATTTAAGTAGTCACTCGGAACTTTCGACAATTGAGGCTCATTTAACCACAGTGCAATTACATGCTGTTTATAGACATGTCATCAAGTGTTGAGATATAATTATTTGCAAAACATCTTTGGTAAAAATCAAATCAAACATTTTCTCTTTCAACATAAAGGTCGAAAACAGAGGCTTTATTCAAAGTTACATATACATTCTTATTTAGATTAGTATGTAGACTTCTATTTTTGTAGTTTCTTTGATAGAGACTATGAAGCAGCTGAAACTTTGAGAAAATTGCTAAATTGAGTATTTAAGACACATTTTTAAGTATAGTAACGAACATTTTTCATTTTCAAAACTTCTTTTTACCTGCTTATTTTTACACACAACTTTGCACACCCTCATTTGTCTCTTGATAATTGTTTTGTGTGCATTACATGTAGAAATGATTAAAATTTCAAGAAAATTTGTATCAATTTGAGATGGTCGATTTTTTAGATTTTTTACCCCTTGAATGCACCCGCTTATTGAGAATGAGTGTGATATGATTTTCTAGTGCAACTTTTCTCATTATGGCTTTAATTTGCAAAGATAATCATTGTTGGCTTACACATAACTTGGCAAATGGAGATTTTTAATTCAACCCAAGAAATGGTTTTGATTTCTACAAAAGGGGATGGCCATCTATTAGAGTATTATGGTATATTTTCCAATACTATTTAAAAATTCACATTTTTATCAAATTTATTCATAATTAATTAACATAATCTTCTGCTCTGAACTTCTTGAATATGACAGTTAAAGACTTGAAGCTTAGAATCTCTGAATTTCTTCACCAAGGCTAAAAATTCTTTTTTTAAGGGTAATTATTGTGCTGCAAACATTTGTTGATTTTTTACAGCAAAAAGAATGTAGCCTATTAACGTTTTTTCCAACATCCAGATGACAGAAAACTTTTTTAATATGTTTGATTTTGGCTGAAAAAGCCTGGAAAGAACTTGCTCAGATGAAAAAAATAAGCTAAATCGACCAGCATTTGATGCCCAAACAAAGAATTTCAGGGAGATTAAGTTTCACTCATTATAGATACATCATCTTTAATGCCTCCATGCAGTTAAATGAACCAAGCATTCACATTAACTTTTTTCCAGTTTGATTTACAGTTGTTTTTCAGCTTAATTTATCATGAGTATTCAAAGTTTGCTAAGCATTATTTCTTTTACTTCTTTAATGAAACCTCACTCTCTCACTTAGAAAGTAGAGGGGATATATTGGTTTCATTCCATCTGTTTGTCCGTCTGTCCATCCATCCAATTGTGGGTCTGTAGACTTTTTTGTTTCCGGACTCTAACCCAAGAACAAAGAGACCTAGAATCATGAAACTTTACACAATTGTTGCCCATGACCCAATGAAATGCCCTTTTATTTTTGGATCATAAAGGTCAAAGATCAAGGTCACAATTGAACTTGGTCTAAAAACTGTTTATAGAACTGGGACAAAGTGCAAAAGAGGTAAGAGTCCATTTTGTAACAGATCTTGTTATATAAACTATTTCAATAATTGTCACCAAAATATGATCAGTCAATTTCTGTTTTGTGTTAAGTTTTTCACTGAAATTTGAATAGATTCTACCAGGGAATGGATTTTGAAAAAGAACAAGAATTTTTGTTCAAAGCCAACTGGTGTCAAAATCACAATAAAGAAACAGAGTGACCAAGATTTTTTAAAAACATTTTGGTCATCTTTTAGAATTATTTCTTTGATATTATGGATTCCCTTTTTGATAAAAAGTTAGCATATATCCCATGATTCCAGATATATTTTCTCAGTATAGCAGCAGATAACACAAATTGTCTAAAGTTGTGTGCAACCACACACAACAGCATATAATATTTGGTACATCAAGGCTAGGCAATAAATATTGTTTTCTCCGAAAACAGTCATGTTGATCAAAAAATGAAAACATACCAAAATAGGATTATATAATCTAATACTTAAAATAAGTAAATTCTTTATGTTGGGTTCAATTTGCCATGTGTAGAAAAACAATTCTTAGAATAGTCTTAGATTACAAGGTGGCATATTGTAACAAGAAAAGCCTACTTGATGTTTTAGAATAAAAAGCAACATAGGGAAATAAATAACTCAGAAATTGAGCTAGGGAGAGTTACGATTCTTGTGCACTGCACTCCATTATCATTAACATAATCATGAAGGAACATAACTGCCAAGTGTCAATAAAAACAAGAGTCTAGTGGGCAACACCTGCCTACCTGACCCCCAAACACCATGGTCGATCACATATTAGTCCAGGGAATAAAAAATCCATGAAAATTTACTTAACTAGTTCTTGAAAGTGATATGTATTGTAAATAAATTTTGGAACAGCTTTTTAGAAAATCAAGACCAATAAAGTTCCTTAACCAATTTTAGTGTCTATTTATCTAGCTTACCATACTTAAATAAAGTAAAGTTTAATGATACGTTAAATCTCCTAATAGAATTCATTAGGAGGCACTTGAAGCTGGAAAAAGCCTTTTAATTATGAGCTCTCAGACAGTATCATTATCCATGTCTGAGCCAACTTAAAACCTATTACTTGGTAAACAATTACATTGAATACTGTCAATCCACTAGAATCAATAAAAGTATTTACCTCTTTGGACTGAAAATAGAGCACTGAATCACATATGGGTCACCCACAATCTTGACAGCAAATATGGGTATCATTAGTTTAATTGAACGCTTCTGTAAACACCAATTTTGTATGTTTATAAAATAATGCAACAATTTTCATTAGATGATGATATAACAGTGATCATAGGCATAACTAGGATTTTGAAATGTATATGCACTCAGAAGTTGACCAAAATTAAATATATTGGACACATATATGGTCTATATGTGGACTGTGACAAAAGTTGAATGCTCTCCGTCCGCTCCCATTTCCTATAATTTGATCGTTGGTGAATAATCAAAACATAGTTTCCATGCTATGGCACTCAGCAACAACGTTTTTTTTAAAGAGGATTTATCTCTATTACACATATGCGTAATGGTAGTTACGCCCTTAGTGATGATGTCTTTAAGAATGTGATTCTACACAAGTGTAAGACAAGGATATCTCTGATGGTTGCATGTTTGTTATAGACAACAAGGGGAGTTATATGAGAAAATAAGTGGCAGTTCATAAGGAACTTAATATCATTCTAAATTAACCGGATTCCCATTCAAACAACCTTGGTTTTGACACTAGTGACGTCATATCAACCTTTTGACCTTGATACTTCTGATCCAAGGTCAGGCCTGTGTTACTTGGATTCCAAAGTGACGTCATAAAGTAGAGCATGACAGTTCGATTACAAAAAAATCTCAGCGCCTTTACATTCCATAACATGAAATGAGCTTTTTCAAGTAGACCGTGTAAGAGAGACACAACATGTATTAGGGAAGGCACTCTTCTGCAAGCAAATATAGTACCCACCCATGTTTTCCTGTTATTTCACAAACCAGTATAAGCATTTTACCTGAGGCACTGGCACAAACATTCACCCACATGTCACAGTGAATGTTGTCAAAAAATAGTTGAAAGTTGGACAAGCTGGGGATCAAACTTACAAGATGGAGAGCCTAAGCAGTACAGACTAAGCAAACCTGAGGCTTGGCAGACATATAGACTGAATATATATGCTAAAAAATGCACAAAAAGAATATCTGGTAAAAAAGTAAGTCCTAAGAACTCGTTGTTCCCTGAAATATATTCTTATTTGAGAAGATATGCACCAAAGAGCAATATATAAGTAGTTTTGTGTATAGATGTCAGATTTCAATCAACCAACGATAATAACGGGTTCCCCACTTTTCTATAGTCTCATTGATTTCCCTGTCAAGTAACCCAGAATCTGTTGATTCAAATTATCCTGCTGAATCAGCACTTTATGATTTCCCTTATATCGGTCAATTTATTGGTGGATACTGTTTGAGAACCAACAACTGCCCTGGGTTCAGGATAACATGAAATTTGCGCTGTTTTAAAAAAAATTGAACTAGATGGTTGTCCCTGAGTACAATTAGTGTTGAGGCTGCTATCCAACATTTTGACCTTGAGCTGAGACCTTGACCTTGGATCTTTTCAAATACATGTAATTCTTTCAAGTCACATCTTCTTATGATGGAGAATGTTTGAAATCTATCCAAAATTTGATATACGCTCTGGCAAGCTAAATGCTAACATTTGACTTGAGCTGTGACCTTGACCTTGGAGATGTCTCAAAAAAAATAAATCTTATAATTGGCATTTTTACTCATGATAGAAAATGATTGACAATTTTGAAATCCATTCATAAATTTAGGAGTGATTGAATCTTACACACCATCCCCCTTCCATCTGTACATATATCACGGTTACTTTTCAGCATGAGGACTAGCATACATGAGTTTAAAAATGCCTATTGGATGAGTTCTGATGTTTTTTCCTTTAAAAATCATGTACTTTTATATTGGAAATAGGTACTTTAGTCCGTAAAATATGGAGGAAAATAGTATATCTGTCTGTAAATTACCAAAAAAACTTATAACCTTCTGAAAAATACGCCATATATCTGTCGCTGGAAGTTATATTGGGGGAGGCAAATCACAAATGACCAATAACCACTGGAGAGTATCACACTGACCTCCTTCTAACAAGATTCTGATATTGGATTGATGCTATCTGACAACAGTTCCGGAGGAACAGGGGAATGATTCCCCTTTCAAATCAACAACATTTTGTTACTGTTTTTTCAACTAAACAAAACGCTGATAGTGTTGAGCATTTAAGATAGGAGTACCCCCTAAAGGTGCTTGCACTCACTCTACTTTATGGGTGGAGGTGTATAATGACAGTTACTAATTAACAGTGCCAAGGCTCACAGCAATACCTTTGTTTTTCCAAGAACCAACAAACTCCATTAATAATGTTGTTGCTACAACAGTAAGGGTAATTCTTTTGATATTCAAATTCAAGTTATCAAACTTAAATGTGTCTCAAAGACAGTGCTTAAAATCTGCCAATATTTTCTGTTTTCCATGGATCATTATGCCAAAGCCAATGCTATACTTTAAAGAGATTTCCATAGAAACCTGTAAAGCTCAACAGAAAATCCAGGATGTCAACACAAAACTAATGTAAATGCCTATAAATTTATAGGCACTTACAATAGTTTTTAGCTGACACCTTAAAATGTAAGATAACAGTTACAAGATAAAGAGATACCTACCTAGTAAACACAGAATGATAATGATTACGCTGTTGAAAGACATGCCACTAATCTGGACATCTGTGTGGATAACCAGATGAAATTAACTTCCAAACTTTTTGGCATCAAAGGTCACCTTGATTTATCACAGAAATACCTAAATTTGAAAAAAAAGGTATATTTAGAATAAGACAGAATCGGTGAATTATTTTCTATAGATAAGTACTGGTATGAGGAAATATACAAGGGCGTAACTCCCATTACGCAATTTACACAAGTGCATAAACGAAATAATCATCTGTTGAAAAAATCATGGTGTGTGATCATAACATAACTTATTCAAGCTTTAGTTATGTTGCTTTATCATGTTTAAAGTGAGTGGATGGAGGACATTCATATTTTGTCACACTCCATATATTGCCTATATATTATCCTATATACTCTTTGGTTGTCTCCTTCTGAGTGCATATAAATTTTAAAGTCCTACAGATACACCTATGATATAAATCATTGAAATATCTATGGTGACCTGCTTCAATTTTCTCTTCTTTCCTGCATTCAGGTTGCAAAAATGTGAGAAAATGTTTGCAAATATTTAAAATTGGTATCCTGCTTTTCTTAAATGTTTTGTGATTCTGGAATACAGGGCAAATAACATTGAATATTTATATCTAAGTTTTGTTACATAAATAGTATTACAGACCAAACCTTAAAGGCTTAGCATTTTCCAATCTAATCAAAATACATGATCACATATTGCGTAATAATTCTAATAGAGCCCCATGCTCTAATATAACCCCACCCCCCTCTTCGGCCATCATAATGAACCATTTTCTGAGTGATTTTCGGAAAACTTGAAGTCTCTAATGATTTCTATGGAGGGTATTTTTTGTTTCGGTGTGTTAAACCTTTCCTTTTTCAGAAAATTTTGGACCTGTCCAAATTCAAAGGGTATGCAGACGAAAATTTAAAGTGGATTTAATTTGAAAAATAACCATTCAGTAGGGTAGAAAAATATGTGGAAAAAGAAGAAATTGCTTGTCAGAAGCAATTTCTTCTTTTTTCACAATGTTTTCTCAATCATAAAATCACAGGCACATAAAAAAGCAGGGATTAAACAGCAAAGGGTTAAATGTAAAGCTTTTGGGCTAGTTCAATGTTTATATAATTGACTTGCTTTTATTTTTTCTTTGTTATTTTCTGTGTACTTTAACCTATATCATTCAAAGGCTTGCAAGCCTCACTCTTATACTGTGCTATTTTGTTTTTATTCATGTATCATCATTGGTTTAGATCTTGACTTTGCAGTCATAGTAAATCCCAGGTATTTGCCTTTTTGCCCTGGGTTTTCTAGGTCTTAAAATATCTGTAGCCTCTAATAATCCTCCACCTCCTTCTAATAGAAATGCAATGATTTTAATCAACCCCTACGGCTGTGTTAAATCTTTTACAGTAATACAAAATCAAATTTATCGGAATTGTTTTTTTTTTTTCTATAATTAATCAGCAAGTTAATGAATTGGTAAATTTTTGACTCCTTGAAAATTTTGAGACACAAATCTTGTGGAACCAAATAAACTACAAAAATTTCATGTGAAAGTTCACCCACAGTTTGCAACACTCCTTCTAAGAAAAGAGTAGAGAAACTAATAAAAGAAAACTGCCAAAGCAAGATAACCCAAGAGATAGATGTAGTAAATGACTGAAAGGTCTTCATGATAAGATAGGGCCAATACATTACTGGGATGATGGACATGGCTACATTTCCTTTACACTATTTCCTTCTAAAAATAATATGAGCATGTGCGTGAGATTTCCGACACTCAAAAAAAACTGCAAAGCAAAGACTCTGACCAGCCCGTGCATCTGCACAGTCTGACCAGAGTTTTCACTATGTGTTTAGTAAATAGACAAGGTCTCAAAGTACCTGTAGGCCATCAGGTAACTTTATACTTATAGTATGTGGCTGTCTAGGCTACTCAATGTTTGCATCCAAAGAATATTTCAAATTGTTGGAAATGTCACGCACAGACTCATTTTATAGTGTAAGTGCAATACTTTTGTAAGCCACTCACTCTGCTTATAAATAAAAGCCACTTCAAGATAATTCTATGCAAACATGTAAAATTTATGAGGTAGAATTGGCTTGATTGTTACTCTTATATACAAAGTATTGCCTGCATAGGACTGTTGGTAGCACATTTGACTCCCAATCTTAATTAACCCTTTGCAGTTTTATCCCTGCTCTTTACGTGCCCGCGATTTTATGATTGAGAAAACATTGTGAAAAACGAAGAAATTGCTTCAACCAATGGATGGATAATCATAAACCTAGGTGGGATAGCAGCTGGAGGCTAGGAAAGATTGTACTCATAGTACTGGTGCAGAAAACACCAGGATTCAATTGTTAGTTGCACCAGCTTCTGTGATATGACAGAAACAAGAGCACCCCCTATGGGTGCCTACCCTCGGCTGTTGAGTGCTGGATGGTGGGAAAAAATCGAAAAAGTCCAAAAAGGGGCATAATTTGCACAAAATGCATCTAGAGTTATCCCCCTTGATATTATAGGGTTGCTCTTTTGATGGTGAACATGTGTGTCAAGTTTCAAGTTAATGCCTTCAGTAGAACCAGAGATATAACAAAATGTCAAAGTTTACGCACAATGACAACAACGACGGCAACAACACAAGGCTATAGCAATACCTCGTTTTTTTCTCCGAAAACAGCCGAGCTAAAAATGTGGTGTTAAAACCAATTTAATTGAATTTACCGATACTAGCTATACAGGGTTCTCAGCAATTCATTGTTTTCCTACGCATAGTAAGCTGAATCTTACCATATAGAACATATTTAATGGCTACAAAATTGTAATGGTTGCTAAATAATAATTTCCCTAGTAGCTTAAGAGCCTTTTCAAATAACAAATTAACTAGAAATGGCAATTTTATCCAGGAGAAAATTGAATTGTACTTTTCATGCTCTACTAATGTTCCAACAAATGTATCATAAGAACAAAGGATATGAGCATGATTAGGTTTCAGTCATTAAGGGGACATTAGTTTTTATGGTGCTGTTAAATGAACCAAGATTAACTCTTTGCCAAAGAATGATGCAACTAGAGAGCCTTTTAAGCAGTTTTATACTGCAATTTTGCAAAGATTTTAGGAACCAGAGAAAATAAGAGGCCAACAAGGGCCTGAGACACTCTACTGACTATCAAGTCTTTCCTTATTTTATCTGATATTTCAGGAACTTTATTGCCTTAAGGAGAATAATGTCAAGAGAAAATCACTAAGAACCTTTCTCCTTTTCAATTTGTTTTCAACAATGACCCCAATTTTTTTTTTTTACTGTGTCTTCATAAAATTATCATACAGAATCTTAATTAGGACAATAGAATCATCCTGTGAAAGGTTCAAGAGAAATTTGAAAATTAAATGTGTAAACAAGAATATTTTGAGCAAAAAATCAGAAAGATCCCTTTTTTTCCCTGTGTTCTCCAAAGGATCAGCCCCATTTTTGAAAACAACCCGCATTTAAACCCTCAATCATCCTTTCAAAGTTTCAAGTAGATTCATTTATATTTTTGAAATTAATTACATAAACAAAAAACAAGAATTTTTTGAGTGAAAATCCACAATACCCTTTTTCCTATGCTTTCTGATGGACTAACCTCATTTTAGAAGGAACTTTCCTTAAGATCCTACAATCATCAAGTTGAAGTAAATCCAATAATTTTTGAAGACTTTATTGAGTAAATGAGATTTTCTTAAGCAAAAATCTTTTAGGCCCCTTTACCTATGTTTTTTTCGACTGATCAGCCCCCGTCTTCGAAAGAAATCTTCCTTTCGACTCAACAATTATACTGTCAGTGGACAGACAGGTATTAGGCCATTGCTAGGCCTCAGTCAGTAGAGCTAAAAATGCATTTGTGACCTGTCATGCGAAAAGGGACCATCTCAGAAATCTGTAAAATGAATATTTGAAAAAGACATTGTGTCCAGCAAAGGTCAACCAGAGGTGGCATTTCAAAAATTCTTTCACATGGAGGTAGATTGATCATTCTAGATTCAGAAAAAAAGCACACTGCGAAAAGTTTCGACCCAAGTCAGTGTGTGCAAATCTCCGCAGTCTGACTAGGGTGGATACTTTACACTCAACCAAAATGGTCCTTTTTCCTGTGACAGGTCACATTTGCTAGATAAAAATGCCTCCTTAATATCATTGTTGTTTTATTTCCCAAAAATATTTATCTTGAGAGATGCCCTTGACCTTGATATCTGCAGATGCAAATAGATGTGGTTATCACCATGCCGCATAATAATTGATGCCTCAGCGTGAAACAGTAGTAACTGCCTATAAACATAAAGGCAGTTACTACTGTTTCACGCTGAGCCATCAATATGAGCTTTTTCTCTTGAAAAAGGCTTAAAGTAATTGCCAATCTTAACATTTTTAAGTCAAATTTTGTGGAAGTTTGACCTACAAAGATTATCTTGATATTAGTTTCTGTAAATATTCATCGTTAGTTTTTGTGAAGTCAGATGGCCAGACAGACAGAAAACAATATGCCATAGATCTATCCATACATGGCCAGAAAAAAATTTGCTTGACAAAACGCAGTGGTGTCCTAAAATCAGAGCATTTCCCCTTTTAGATATCATAAACATTGTTTTGCTTTGACATTTCCAAGACAGTTTCAAATTGTTACTAGCCCACAAAAACATACATTTAGTACACAGGTCCTTATCAATACTTCATTACTAAATTATTTCTGGTTACACTCAAGTACAGACAAACTTTTAGTCATGGAGAAATTAATTT
Source organism: Fragum whitleyi (assembly GCA_948146395.1). Lineage (NCBI taxonomy): Eukaryota > Metazoa > Mollusca > Bivalvia > Cardiida > Cardiidae > Fragum > Fragum whitleyi. The sequence goes on along the minus strand of OX411544.1, from coordinate 59,828,081 downwards.
AAATTGACCCTTAATATTGTAGGTCAATAGCTAGGCACAAAACACTTGTGACTGCCTATTTGTTTACAGTTAAAACTGTTTTGCACTGATCAAGCCATCTATGAATAGATTTGAAAATTTTATTAACAGGAAACTCTCGTTCTGTTGTACATCTTGTGAGCTCAATCTGTATTGTATTTTAATGGGTAGGTGTAAAACAGTTTTAACTGCCAATATGTTTTAAGGCAGTTTCAACTGTTTTGCGCTTAGGTGAAATGTGAACCCATCTGACAAGAGAACCACAAAGGGATGCAAAGCTCTGCACAGGACAACTGCTTTCATATTGGCATATAAACATTTGACCTTACACTGTTGACCTTGATCTTGGAGCTATCTCTTTTTTTGTCCAAAAGGCATGTCTTCACATGATATATAACAATTGTGCAAAATTATTTTTGTCTGGCTTGTTGGCCGAGTGGTCAGCAGGCTCTACTCCTAACCTGGTGGTTGTGGGTCCCACCAGAGGCAGGTAGTGTATTTCGGCAGGTCACTATACACACAGCCGGCCCCAAGTCCATCCAGCTGTAAAAGTTGGTAGCAGTGGTTAGAAACCATTGCCTCTCTCTCAATGTGTAAGACAAAATCTGGAAGGAGTTAAGACCACGATGAAAATATGAGTCATTCGAATTAAATAGATGTTTGTATGGACAGACAGACAAATTAAGATGATGCTAACATCCATCTACCCCCTGTCGCATAAAAAAGGTAAGAGACCTATGGAAAATTCTACTATTAATGAATAAACATCCCAAACCTATAGTAAACATTTACTCTCCAAAGCACAATTGTACAGAGCAGAAAGTGTTTTCTACAAATCATTCCAAGTAAGGTCATAGAAAATGATTTCCGCTGTGCTGACAGCACCTATTTCTTTAAGTCGAGTTCATTAATCTTCATTATCTCCGTTTATCTCTGACAATAGCCTTTTCTCTTTTTTCCTGTCTATTTCACGTATCAAAGTGATCCGTACCTTTTATGGTGATGAGCTTTATCTTCACAATTTCCTGTCAACTGGATGGGATTTCGAAGGGTTAGCACCAAAACTATTGTAAGTGCCTATATAAATATTAAGACACTTATAACAGTTTTGTGCCAACCTATTGATTTACAGATACTCTTCACACTTTAAAACGCAATAAGATTATTTTGTTGTAATGAGATTGTTTGATCTAATTCCATATATGGAAAAATATAGGTAAATAATGAAATCATTTATATAGAAAATGGTAAAAATATTTTATCTTTTATTCAACTTTTATGTTTTTTTCTAGTTTATTTTCTGAGAGCACCACTTAAAAGTTTGACTGATTGTTGGGCTACATTGGGAAAAGACACACCATATGCTGTAGGGCATGACAAATCAATGCTTCTTTCACTACTTAAAGATTGTTTCACATACATGTACTTTAAAACTTGTAGATATGAAGTACTCATCCTATCTCAAAATCAAACACACCTTAAGAGAGTAGGTAAAAATGTACAAAAAATTAAGAACCCCAAACCAAAATTAAACAATTACTCTAATTCCCAGGCACAATAATTGTACAGAGCAGAAAGTGTTTTCTACAAATCATTCCAAGTAAGGTCATAGAAAATGATTTCCGCTGTGCTGACAGCACCTATTTCTTTAAGTCGAGTTCATTAATCTTCATTAACTGCATTTATCTCTGACAATAGCTTTTTCTCTTTTTTCTTGTCTATTTCACTTATCAAAGTGATCCGTACCTTTAATGGTGATGAGCTTTATCTTCACAATTTCCTGTCAACTGGATGGGATTTCGAAGATTGCACCAAAACTATTGTAAGTGCCTATATGAATATATAGGCACTTACAACAGTTTTGTGCCAACCTATTGATTCACAGAAATTCGTCGCTCTTTAATATGCAATAAGATTACTTTGTTGTAATGAGAATATTTATGATATTCCATATATGGACAAAGATAGGTAAATCATTAAATCTCATTTTATTTAGAAAATGGTAATACATGTACATATTTTACCTTTCATTCAACTGGTTTTTTTTCTAGTTTATTTTTTGAGAGCATCACTTAAAAGTTTGGCCGATTGTTGGGCTACATGGAAAAAAGAAAACCAATGTTCTGTAGGGCACGATAAATCAATGGTACTTTCACTATTTTAAGATTGTATCAGATAGATGTACATTTAAACTTGTAGATCTGAAGTACTCATCCTATCTCAAAATTAAACACACCTTAAGAGAGTAAGTAATAATCTATAGAAAATTAAGCATCCCAAACCAATAGTAAACAATTACTCTACCTCCCAGCCACGACAATTGTACAGAGCAGAAAGTGTTTTCTACAAATCATTCCAATCAAGGTCATAGAAAATGATTTCCACTGTGCTGACAGCACCTATTTCTTTAAGTCGAGTTCATTAATCTTCATTATCTCCGTTTATCTCTGACAATAGCTTTTTCTCTTTTTTCCTGTCTATTTCACTTATCAAAGTGATCCGTACCTTTAATGGTGATGAGCTTTATCTTCACAATTTCCTGTCAACTGGATGGGATTTCAAGGGAGTTAACTATTAGCACAAAACTATTGTCAGTGCCTTATTATAGGCACTGACATTAGTTTTGCACTAAATAAAAGCGGTTTACTTTGCAATAAATTATTTAAATTGTGATGAGAATGTTTCATCTTATTCCAAACGTGGACTTAAGTTTCATCGTATTCCAAATGTGGACTCAAGTAAAGTAAATGATAAGATTTAATTCTATATTAAAAACAGAAAAAGACATATTTTATCTGAAATTCAATCATTAAAGAGATTTTTTTTTCTTCTGACTTGAATCTAAAAGTGTCATCTTTGAGGAAAACCAGACAGTACTTTTTATTTGTCAAATACAGAATTTTGCGTTCTATAAAGCCTATTTCTAGCTCACAGTTTAAAGACGACATTAAATGTTATGCAGAAAAGTCTTTATCTTTTAAAATTGATATTGAGCAAAAAAAAATTCTTTAAAACATTTGACAACAAGATGAAGCAACAATTGTGTTTAAGTGTTAAAAAGTAATGGGATCTAACATGGATCAGCTTGTTTCATATCAATTTTTACTTCTTTTGTAAAACAAAAAAAAGTTAATACAGAAATATCAATCTTTTTCGTACATGGTATGATAAGGATTAAATGACTTGTTTACCTTATAAGAAACAGTAAACAATGGTATTCTGAGAATAGGGGGAAACTAACAATAATTACAAAGACAAAAAGACTATTCATTCCATCCATACCATCTAAATTAGGATCAATGTCAGCAAAAAATGGTGATTGGATAGCCCTCGGGGCAGCGTATGTCACAAGGTGAGATAGTTTAGAGGGTTCAAAGTCCGCAGTTTGGCATAGAGAAGCCACACGAGGGTCAAATTATGGCCCTGTTTAAAGGAATAATCTGTTACCTTTTTTTACCAATTTGTTTTTTGTTTGAAAGACTGAATTAAAAAAAAATATATAAATGAAATATTGAATTAAATAAAGTTGACAAAAACTGACCTTTCTGTCCCATATGGTAATTTCAAATTAATATTAAGTTTTTGAATAGACTGCAGCCATGATGCAGCTTGTTTCACTCTCAATTATGAGGTCTGGGGTTCAATTCTATAACAGGGTTCAAGCTCATTGATGGATAAATGTACATCTAAGTCAGATGAACCACTTCAGGCTTGTAAGGATTAGCAGTAGTAAAGATTGGTTTCATTGACCTTAATTTGACCCCTGTTGTTTTTGATAAAACAAGAGCCAAGACGGACATGGCAATCCCCCTCCATCAAAGCTTGACAGTAAACTGAAGCTTAATCAAAGGGCATTTACTCCAAAATTATACAAGCAAGAGTTTTAGTTCTTGTGTAATGCACTACTCCTTCATGAGATCTATACATCTGTAAAATTTCAAGTTGATAGTTATTATACTTTTGGAGATATGCTCCAGACAAGTTTAGTGACAGCATGAGGAATGACGGAACGACAGACAGAGACCATTACTATATCCGCTTTGCCAAACAGAGGGGGGTAAAAAATCTGATAATTCTACATCTAAAATCTTTTTGCACAAGCTAGAAAATCATTCAGCATGTGGTTTCCTGCAATCACAAGTAAGAATCAGGCTTGAGACTCATGATAGTGGGAAAATCTGGGCCCCCAGGTCATAAAACTTTTCTCAGGCTCAATTCCGAATTTTCTTGAATTTAAATTTGAGATTAAAGCTGTTATTCTGATTTATTACTCATTTAAATGTGTAAAAATAAAAGATGATATTCATAAGTTGTAATAAAAAACAACTTATTGATATTATCTTTTATTTTCATACATTTATTTTAATCTAAATTTGAGAAAATTGAGTTGAGCCTGAGAAAAGTTTTATAAACTTTGGCCCTGAATTTGTTTCAAGTTTCTAAATGGCTTCAAGTTTAGAACAGATTTTAACTCTTATCCTGCCCCTCTAAATTTGTTTCAAACAATTTGCTATTCTTAGGACATTTCGACCAGCCAGTTACAAATATTCCATACCATTATCCAGTTAGATGAAAAAGCAGGCAGTGTAGGCCGAAGTCAGACAGCACTTCTGTGCAGTCTGATCTAAGTCTGTACTCTGTAAAGCTTTGTATATGTATACTACAAAACAATTGTTGTGAAGAAAAATTCTTGGAAACTGCAAAATATTAAAGTTATCTGAAACAATGTTTTCACTGACTTGAACAAACTTGATTAATATAGGTGAGATGAATTGTTTGTATGGCCTTTAGCCAAGGTCGTAAACAGCTCTAAATGACCATTCAATAATTGTCACAAAATACGGCAGGAAAATTCATCAAGAACAAAGCAAAGCTCTGATTACATGTAATTGTTTTAGCATGTTTCCCCCAATCTCCAGTTTCATGCGATAATTCTACGTTTATTTGGGTCCAATGATCAAAACAATACCCAACCATTTGTGTGTTAAATGGAGCTTCTATTGGTCAATGGCACACAATAATCGTATATCAAATAACCCAGGAAGACCATTAGGCTTTATTAGAAACGGGTCAAGTAAAAATTGGCCAAATTGACTGGCATAGGACAAATACTCTCTAACAGAACTTTGTACTTTTTGAAGCGCCACCCTTAAAGGATGTCCTAGCACCTACAACAGTCAAACTTGACTTAAGGGACACCTGTATTCAGCAACCAACCTGTTATTAGCAAGCAAGTGATGGGTTCCCTTATGAAGCATTTGCACTGAGAAATACTGGCATTTAGTAAGCGTCTCAAGGGTTAAGAGCAGCAAGTCTCTGTACTAAGTGTATATACTACTCCTTCACATGCCAGCAGAAATTTCTGGAACTGTTCTGAACAAATTGTTTGACTTGTGTTCCAGCATTGTTCAAGAATAATGTCCTGAAAAAGTTTTAAAGAGATCTGGAACTATTGTAATAGAACAGTTCTGGTAAAAGTCATTTAACTTTGTACAACAAATCTAGAACACCTCTAGAACTTTTCCATGGTTGATAAAGAAGGTTGTTCAACAAAACCATACTTATTTTGAACAATTCTAATTTTTCAGCGGAAATGACTTATGTCACATTGATCTGTTGCTATACAGCCTTGACACAGCCATTGTCTTTGTCACAGATGGCATAACCTGGCATCTGTTTGCAAAAACTTTGACATCTTTTTTCTGTCTTTTCTATATATATTTTTATCTTATAACAATACAAATATCTGTTTGAAAACATCCAGTATGATATATTTTGATAATATCATATAGTTATTTTTAGAACAATGATGTAATGCGGTTACTTTTAGAAACTTGCATTTCAGTTAGAAACATTGACGAAAACAAGACAAATAGAGGTTAAAAGATAAATATAATAATTATTTAGTGTATTGTATGAAGAAATATCTAACTTGGTTGTGAGAATTGATAATTGTCTCGTCAGAGCATCGATAATTATCAATTCTCCCAACCTCGTTAGATATTTTGACTATTTTGATATGTGATTTGTTAGCTGAGACTCTGAATACTTGCTCACCATCAATAGAATAGTCTATACAATCAATTGAGATATCTCTTAGCCATTGTCATGCTAAACCCACAATATCCCTGCTTTGGCAAGAGGTACAGACAAAGATCAGTCGGAACATGCAAGTTACCCAAAACCTTTAGTATTGGGAATTCATATATCATGGGTTTAGCACAAGACTGTACTAAGTGTATATACAAAGTATTATTTTTAATAAGTCACTTATTTAATTCATGCTTGCTCCACCCTATAATGTTGTATTCTTGTAGATCCTCAAAGCCATGCTAAACCTAGATTAGTCCTATTCAGCAGGAGGCGTAGCCAAAGATAAGTCTGCTAATTTGTGCAGTCTGATTTTAGTCTACAATGCATGCTAGTTGACATTTGTAATACAATTTTTTTTCCATGAGAAATATTGACCATTCAACAAGTGTTAACTGTTCTTTTAGTACGAAAACATTTATTTTTATATTAACATATTGTTTGGAATTTGTGCATGCAGTAATTTATTGTCAGCACTGATTTTGCATGTGCACTGAAAGAAAGAAGTGTTTGTACTGCATAAACCCAATGATATATCCCACTAGAATTAAAACAAGAGGCCCAAGAGGGCCTGTATCGCTCCACTGGCTTTAAAATCTTTAGACTTTCATTAAATAAAGCTTACTTTAAATGAATACATTAACACTCCAAAATCTCCTAAGACCTTTTTAGTAATGATTAAATGGTTCTGGTCCATATTGCACCAAAATACTCAATCACAATCAACCTGCAACCCTTGACCAATCTTATTAAAACATAATGTTCAGAAGATGTCGTTCAAAGATTTTGGGCTCAAAATAGGCCCCACCTGACATGCCCATATTTATGGACCATACAAAATTTCTTGAACAATTTAAGTAAATAGTCACCCAAGAAATATTCTGGTAAAGTTTCATTGAAATCGGCTGAGTGGTTCCAGAGGAGATATCGTTCAAAGATTTTGGCCTCAATATAAGCCCCGCTCTGCCACACCCAAATTTATAGGCCTATCAAAATTTAGCAAATAATTTTTGAAAAAGAGACACTCAAGGAACAATCTGGTAAAGTTACATTGAAATCAGCCAGATGGTTCAGGAGAAAATGTCATTTGAAAATTTTGGGCTCAAAATAGGCCCCGCCCTGCCACACCCATATTTTTAGTACAATCAAAATTTCTTGAACAATTTAAGTAAAAGGTCACCAAAGGAACATTCTGTTAAAGTTTCATTGAAATCGGCCCAGTGATTCAGGAGGAGATGTCGTTCAAAGATTTCGGGCTCAAAATAAGCCCGCCCTGCCACGCCCTTATTTATGGACCAATCAATATTTCTTGAACAATTTAAGTAAAGGGTCACCCAAGGAACATTCTGATAAAGTTTTATTGAAATCGGCCCAGTGGTTCAGGAGGAGATGTTATTCAAAGATTTTGGGCTCAAAATAAGCCCGCCCTGCCACGCCCATATTTATAGACAAATCAAATTTTTTTTTTAACAATTTAAGTAAAGGGTCACCCATGGAACATTCTGTTAAAGTTTCATTGAAATCGGCCCAGTGGTTCAGGAGGAGATGACGTTAAAAGATTTCGGGCTCAAAATAAGCCCCACCCTGCCACGCCCATATTTATGGGCTAATCCAAATTTTTTGAACAATTTAAGTATAGGGTCACCCGAGGAACATCCATGCCAAGTTTCATTGAAATCGGCCCAATGGTTTTGGAGGAGAAGATTTTTAAAGATTTCAAAGTGAAAAAATGCCAAGCCCTGCCACGCCCATATTTATGGGCCAATCAAAATTCTTTGAACAATTTAAGTAAAGGCGCCCACCCAAGGATCATTTCTACCAAGTTTCGTTAAAATCCGCCCATTGGTTTGGGAGGAGAAGATGTTTAAAGAAAAAGTTTACGCATGGACGCACACACGCACGCACGACGGACACTCCGCCATGACAATAGCTCGCTGGCCTTCAGCCAGTGGAGCTTAAAATGCTTCCAGATTTATCCCCCTTATAAGTCTGGGTAGCTCTGGTGATTGTGAACATGTTTCATGTAGATATTTTCAAAAACAACTAAGATATGACAAAGGATAATGTTTGTTATGCTTACGCCCATGCAAAAGATACATCATAATACCTTGGGGTTTTCTCTAGAAACAGCTGAGCTAAATATATACCTATCTATCGAAAGATATGAAAGCTTACTATTCATGGAAAGTTCAAATTTTCAAGGTGATATAATCTTTAGGGAAAAGCAAACTAATGATTTATATAAATGTTAGACTCACTAAAGCCTACAACACCAGGGTGATTTCATTGCTTTTAGTCTTAATTTCAAAACAGCAAAGCTAAAAAAAATAACTTGTTGAAGATTTTTAAGGGAAAATATGTTTGGGAGGAAAAGATTTTATAATAAAAATAAGCCCCACCCTGTCTCGCCCATATTTAGGGGTAAGGGTCACCCAAGGAACATCCATGCCAACTCTAATTGAAATTGGCCAAATGGTTTGGTTGGAGATTTTTAAAGATTTTGAAATGAAAAAAGCCAAGCTCTGCCATGCCCAAATTTGGGGGTCAATCAAAATTTCTTGAATAATTTAAGAAGAGGGTCACTCACCATAGGATCATTACTACCAAATTTAGTCTAAATCTGCCATTTGGTCTGGGAGGAGTAAATGTTGAAAGAAAAAGTTAATTCACATACAGATGGACGCATGTGCCATGCCCATATTTCGGGGTCAATCAAAATTTCTTGAACAGTTTAAGTAAAAGGTCACCCAAGGAAAATCCATGCCAAATTTCATGGGAATCAGCCTATTGGTTTGGGAGCAGAAGATTTTTTTTAAGAGTTCAATGTGAAAAAATAGCCCCAACCCCCTGCCACACCCATATTTGGGGGGTCAATCCAAATTTCTTGAACAATTTAATTAAGGGTCATCCTAGGAACATTCATGCCAAGTTTCATTGAAATTGACCCAATGGTTTGGGAGGAGAAGATTTTTGAAGATTTTTACGTGATAAAATGCCCCACCCTGCCTTGAACATATTCGGGGGGTCAATCAAAATTCCTTGAACAATTTAAGTAAAGGGTCACCCAAGGAACATCCATGCCAAGTTTCATTGAAATCGGCCCAATGGTTTGGGAGGAGAAGATTTTTAAAGATTTTAACATGAAAAAATGCCACGCCCTGCCATGCCCATATTTGGGGGTCAATCACATTTTCTTGAATAATTTATGAAGAAGGTTACCCCAGGATCATTTCTACCAAGTTTCATTAAAATCCGCCCATTGGTTTTGGAGGAGAAGATGTTTAAATAAAAAGTTTACGCACGGACAAACGCACGACAGACACTCCGCCATGACAATAGCTCGCTGGCCTTCGGCCAGTGGAGCTTAAAATCATATTGTGAAGACATTTATTAAATTCTTGTGTAATTTTGGGTCCATGTCTCTCAAAAATCCACAGAAAAATTGGATAAAATATGAAATCTGCGAGAACAATAAAGAATTATGAGGTGGAATCCAAAGAAAAAATCCACAATTCATCAGAATTACCTCTGACATTTATTTTCACATGATAGTAAAAACCTCCCAGTTGAATGTATATTTAATGTCTTTTTTTCTTCTTTATTTTAACAAATGGGGAAATTTGCAACTCCTGGAAATCTTATTGTATCTTCAGCCATTTTCTTCATCTATCTAAAATGATTAAAATGATCTCATGCTGTTTATACACATACAATTCATGAAGTTATCCTTAATTTAGAATAAAATTCAGAACTCAGTCTTGTACTAGATTTTCATGACCATTTTACTAAACATCTTACGAAAAAATTGATTGTAAGTCAAAATCACAAAACATACCTGGTGTGTTTATTCATTGTTAGATTCTACCTTGCAATATCTTATTGGAATTGTCTTCTAAAGACGATTCCAAAGTGATGATGCATGGCAGAATTCCATATTTAGTTACTACTGTCGAAGAAACTCTCATATTTGACTTACAATAACAAGAGGCCCAAGAGGGCCTTATCGCTCCACTGGCTTTAACATCATTAGACTTGCATTAAATGAATCTTTCTTTGAATGAAAACAACACTTTGAAATCTCTTAAGACCTATTTATATTAATTAACAGGGTATGGCTCACATTGCACCAAAATTCTCAAGTTTCATTGAAATTGGCCTAACCTTCATCAGGAGATGTAGTTCAAAGATTTCGGGCTCAAAATAAGCCACACCCTGACATGCCAATATTTAGGGGCTAATCAATATTTCGCATACAAATTTTGAAAAGGGTCACAGAAGGAACATTCTGGTAAGATTTCATTGAAATCAGCCCAGTGATTCAGGAGGAGATGTCCTTCAAAGAATTCGGGCTCAAAATAAGCCCCACCCTGCCACATCCATATTTATGGGCCAATCAAAATTTTGAGAGCAACTTTTGGAAAGGGTCTCCCAAGGAACATTCTGGTAAAGTTTCATTGAAATCGGCCCAATGGTTCAGGAGGAAATGTCATTCAAAGATTTCGGGCTCGGACAGGCCCCGCCCTGCCACGCCCATATTTGGGGGCCAATCAAAATTTCAGGAACAATTTTTGAAAAGGGTTACCCCAGGACCATTTTGGTAAAGTTTGGTCGAAATCGGCCCAGTGGTTCAGGAGGAGATGTCATTCAAAGATTTTGGGCTCAATATAAGCCCCGCCCTGCCACGCCCATATTTGGGGGTCAATCAAAATTTCTTGAACAATTAAAGTAAAGGGTCACCCAAGGAACATCCATGCCAAGTTTCATTGAAATTGGCCCAACAGTTTCGGAGAAGATTTTTAAAGATTTCAAAGTGAAAAAATGCCACGCCCTGCCACGCCCATATTTGGGGGTCAATCAAAATTTCTTGAACAATTTAAGTAAAGGGTCACCCAAGGAACATTTCTACCAAGTTTCATCAAAATCCGCCCATAGATTTTGGAGGAGAAGATGTTTAAAGAAAAAGTTTACGCACGGACGCACAGACGCACGCATGGACGAGCGCACGCACGACGGACACACTGCCATGACAATAGCTCGCTGGCCTTCGGCCAGTGGAGCTAAAATTGATAGCATGACGTTTAGTAAAACAGGCCCAATGAGCTTTAAGTAAAAGGTGGTATTACATAAAACTTATTTGCCTTTTGTTTACATTTTTTCAATCTTTAAACAAGGACACCAGAGCTGCGGACGCTCATGCTCAGCTGATGGATAGTGGAACTAGATAGTGAAGAAAAAATCTTCCAAAGGGGCAAAATGTGCAAAAAATGCTTCTCCAGTTATTCTTCTTGATAGCAAAAGTTGTTCTTTTGATTGAAAACATGTGTGCCAAGTTTGAAGTGAATGCCTAAAGAATAATACCAAAGAGATCACATAATGTCAAAGTTTTTGCACTAAGATAACAACCATCCCCACGTGAACAGCGACACAAAGGCTAATATTAGCAATACTTCAGGTTTCCTCTGGAAAGAGCCAAGCCAAAATTCAGATAAGTCATAAGCATTCAAACTGCATTGGAGCCTTTCTAACAGGACTTAAAAAAAAGAGAACGAAGAAGCCAATAAAATCTTTGAAATTTCAATAAAAAATCCCCAGTTGTTTTCTGATTGTTTTTCCCCTAATCTTTCTGTGTGGTGTCGTGATTTTTGCAATTCTCATTAGAACTTATTTACTATTTTTTGATTGCCAATTACTACTCTGGCATAGTTTCCCAAACTTTATCATAACTAAATTATTTTCTTGCCAAAGATACTCATATAAAACAAAACCCTGGCATCAAACCATGCAAATCAAACCCGTCTTTACAACAAATTTTACAAAGATTTCAATCCATCATTAAAATGGCACAGCAAAAAACTGTTGTAACTGCCTATAACTTTATAAGCAGTTAAAGCAGTTTTGTACTGAGCAATTACTAAGTCCCATACTATATAAAATAGTACAAAATTCTTGAGTTTTTGTACAAAATTTTGTGCTTCATCTCAAATGAAAACTTGTGAAGATGTTAAAAGATGTCGATGTAAAAGTAAGTCTTGCCCTGCCTTGAAATTGGGTTTCAGGTCTGAGAAGAAAAGATGTTAAAATATTTCATTGTCAAATTAAGCTCTGCCACACCCATATAAACAAAATTGCACGAACAAATTTTGGAAAGAGTAATCAATTAAGTTTAACCCTTTCCTGTTTTACAAAATTTTAGACCTGTCCAAATTCAAAGATTTTGCAGACGAAAATTTAAAGTGGATTTAATTTGAAAAATAACCATTCTAGGGTAGAAAATAGTGTGGAAAAAGAAGAAATTGCTTGTCAGAAGCAATTTCTTCTTTTTTCACAATATTTTCTCAATCATAAAATCACAGACACGTAAAAAGCAGGGATTAAACAGCAAAGTGTAAAATAATGGCAGAGTGTTTTAGAAGAGAAGCTGTTTTAAATATTGTTAACGACTTCCAACAGAACATAGAGACAGGATGATCTCAATACATGTTGTGCTCAGGTGAGCTATAAAGGAACCTAAATACCTATTTAAATACAACATATTAAACTAACCTTTGTCACGCTGAAGCCGGAATATTCCTGCTTTGGCAGGAGCTATAGACAAACATCAGCCTGCACATATGTGCAGTCTGATGTAAGTCCACACCACCTGTTTCTCACTTTCAAACCAGAATTGTCAATAGATAAGTTTTTTTCAATTAAAAATTAACCTAAAGTAACTGTAGGTACTTTCAGTGCTTTTTGCCCTTTGATTTTGATAAAAAATTTTTAGTCAAAATTTATTCAGCATGACAAGGGTTAACAAAAGAGAACTGGCTTAGGACCTTTGTTGTACTAGAAATATTGATATTAGAATCCTTATTTAGGTAACAAGATGACTTCCACAATCATTGAATGTCTTTATGTCACAATTTTACTGATTTATATAGCACAAATATGGCTTTCCTGAGTGTGACTTCATTTCTTCTAACAATTTTTCCTCTCTTAAAGCAGCCCTTCATTGACAACTAGAATTAATTCAAAGCGGACAATGTCCCCCAGTGCTTTGTCCACTTAAAGTGTCATCAGTTCATTGTATGTACACAGTATGATAGAAAAGACAGACTAGTGTCAACATTTTACACACAATCCAAAATGGCTCCTTTTTGTCTGACTTGATTTTTTTTTTTTATAAATTAATTTACAGAGTAAAATCTAGAATACCTACATCACATTATTTTACTTGAAAATAATGAATTGAGAATTACAAATTTAATCTTTTGATTAACTTTCTTAGTGGTTTTGTTTCTATATTTTTTAAACATGCCTACAAATTCAAAGAACTTCCAAACACCAATTCGTATTTATTAGTTGCAAAAAAGATCAAATTTGTTTGAGAAAGCTATCTCATTTATAGGCTATGACAAGAGGTAAAGACAAATTTCAGCCTGTGCAGTCAGATTTTAGTTTATACCACCTTTTCTTTTCTAATAAGAAGTGTTTCAGATTTAAATTTTCAAAATAAATACTGACCAACTTAATGTATTTTTAGCACTTTGATTTTCATGCAATTTTGTTAAGGTATTCATTCAGCATGACAAGGGTTAAAATTGTAGAAACAGTTGGAAACACTGTAAGATGGGAAACAATAGATCTTTTAAAAGACACTCTCTTTAATATTTGATGAGTTTTCTAACATTGTTTACCACAAAAGAATATATTTCTGTCTTTATAGGAGAAAAAGTGTCCTTGTAAATAATAAAACACTAGTATACCAATTTCCAAAATAGGACTAAAAAACTGCCAATCAGAACTTTGTCAAAGTTAAGAAGTGCTTGCATAGATGGAAAGACAAGATGTGCTTCAAACACCATAGCCGCAAAACAGCCTTGACAGACAAACTAATGACTGGGTGTCATGACCTTGACTTGGGTTTCTAGAGATACTTATCATTTAAATATATCAACCATTGTCCTGCTGAACCTGGATTATTCCTGCCTTAGCAGGAGCTATAGACAAACATCAGCCTTCACATATGTTTCAGTGCTTTTTGCCCTTTGATTTTGATGAAAATTTTTAGCAAAAAATTTATTCAGCATGACGAGGGTTAACATGCAAAATATATGGCTTGGCAATATTAATGATTTTTATACTGTTTGGCAGAAGTTTTACTGTAAAACATGACCTTGAGCTTACAAAATGACCTTGACTTTGGTATCTGAAGACCTAATTCATTGAGACCTATCATCACACCAAATATGAGGATTTTTCAATAAATTTTGCACAGAAAGACAGGCAGGCATACAAACAATATCAAAAGAAGTTACCTGCTAATTGCAAATTTTTATGCCCCCGCATCGATAGATCGGGGGCATATTGTTTTACTCGTGTCCGTCTGTCTGTCTGTCCGTCTGTCTGTCCGTCCGTCCGTCTGTCCGAAAACTTAACCTTGCCAATATCTTCAAGCCTATTCAAGATACAAAGCTAATATTTGGCATGATGATAGATCTAAATAATCCACATCCGCTGGTACCAAAGTCAAGGTCATGTGACAAGGTCAAGGTCATCTGTCAAGGTCAAACGTCCGAAAACTTAACCCGAAAACTTAACCTTGCCAATATCTTCAAGCCTATTCAAGATACAAAGCTAATATTTGGCATGATGATAGATCTCAATGATCTGCATCCGCTGGTACCAAGGTCAAGGTCATGTGACAAGGTCAAGGTCATCCATCAAGGTCAAACTTTAACCCAAAAACTTAACCTTGCCAATATCTTCAAGCCTATTCAAGATACAAAGCTAATATTTGGCATGATGATAGATCTCAATGATCCGCATCCGCTGTTACCAAAGTCAAGGTCATGTGACAAGGTCAAGGTCATCTGTCAAGGTCAAACTTTGAAAAAAAATGCCGTTAAGGGGGCATTCGTGTTTCACAAACACATCTTGTTAGCTTGGTTGTTTTCAGAGGAAACCCAAAGTATTAATTTCTTTAGCCTTGCCGTCGTTGTCATGAATATTTTGTGATATCTCTTGTTCTACTGAAGACATTCACTTATATTCACTCTCTTAGGAGGAATCTATACTATCAAGGGGACTTATGCGCCATTTTTGACCCAACAGCCAAGCATAGGTATCCTTAGGTATGGAATAATCTTGCTTTGGCAGGAGGTATAGACAAAGATAAGCCTGCATATATGTGAAATCTTATCCTAGGCCACGCCACCTGATATTCCTTATTAAACCAGAATAGTTTAAATTCTTTTTTTCTAAATAAACACTAACACACAATAAGTGCACTCAGTGCTTTCAGCACTTTGATTGCAATGCAAATCTGCAAAGATTTTAACTCAGCACGACATACAGTTGATTTAATCCTTTCCCAAAAGGCAAAATTTTAGAGTGATCAACTTCAAAACCTACCACAGATGACAAAATGAAGGTTATTATAAAGATAGGATTTGTGTAAAATAAGGCAAAGAAAATATTGAGAAAAAAGGATAAACTGCTGGTTATCAGCAGTTTATTCTTTTGTTTAAATGTTTTCCCAAGCCTTTTCTTTTAGGGACGTCAAAACCAGGTCTTGTTTGGGAAAGGGTTAAGCAGTTAAATCTCAAAATCTGAGTATCTTAATAGTTCGGTATCAAAAGCATTTTTGTATGACTAGGCCAAAATGATTTACCCCGAGCATTCTGCCTGCAAGTGTCTGTTCTAGAAAAGTGCCAAGAAAAAAGCATGTGATAATAAATAATGCCACTGGAATCACCTGCTCTCTTTGTTGCTTAAAACAACATATATCACGTTGCATGACCTTGGCTCATAGGGTACTATCAAACCCTGGTAATTGGCAAAATGTGTCTGCATTTAACAGAAACAAGATCAGCTTCTGTCAATTTAGATAAGACTGGATTTGTGAAGGTATGTACAAGTTGATATTAAAAGGTATTAGCCTTCGTTTTCATCCAAGAAGCTGTTTGGTTTTCTGTTACCACAGAAATATCTATGTCTAATTCCAACAAATACAATCAATCCTTATGAGATGCACACTCAAACATCAATGTTTTTATGCAACCAAAGTAATGAGAACCTTTGAAAGATGCTAACATATACAAGAACAAATGTCTTGAATTACACACAAAGCTTTTTCAAGATGAAAAAGATGCTCAGTTTTTTGCTCTATTATAGAAATTTGTTCAAACAGTGGAACATTACTTTAAAGAAGGTTCTTGATTAAAAGAGATTCTTTTGAGGTAGGAATATTAATTCTTGTCATACTGAACAAGGAAATATTCCAGCTTCAGCAGGAGGTATAGAACAAGATCAGCCTGCACAAATTTGCAATATGATTTTCCTTTACAATGACTTCTTATATAATAACTTCAACCTTATCTTGCCATCACTGATTTTGAATTGTGTTGACCAGTTCTTTCAAATGAGTATTTATGACATATATATGCATGGTTGTGAAATCACAGAATTTCAGCCACACTGAAGGTGGTCCAGCGGGGCTATTGTCATGGCCTGATGCCAGTCGTGAGCAAATCTCCATGGCTATATACATACGCAGTTACAACTGTTTTTCGCTGAGCCATCGATCTGTGCCTGTGTCTGTTCATCAATGTGTCCATTAACATTTTTAGCCAATTTTTGAGATTTTTCAACCCGAGTTGAGATCAAATCTTTCCCCCAACAAAGAAGTAGAAAGTAGGAAGTATGTGCTAAAATTATGCTGTATTTTTGTACAGGCTGCTCTTAAATTAGGCAACCAAAGTTTTGGAATTTATGGAATTCTCACGCCCGACTTGTCTGATATGGGCTTTTCCACTTGCACTTGCAAGTACAATTTTCAAGGGCACTTGCCGGTGGACAAGTAAAAACAAGAGTAAATCTTGATACAGTACTAAAAGGATCTAGGAGAAAAGACATCCTATTGTTTGTATCAAAGCGGAGAAAACATTGTCTTTAATGAAGAAAATGCTAGGTTACAGCATTTTCTTCACTTAAAACAATGTTTTTCTCATTGTTCATAAATTCACTTTTTGTGGGCAAGTTCATTTTGGACAAGTAGGAATTCAACTTCTACTTGTCCATGTTTGGATTTCCACATCCCTGTTCTGTACAGCATAAATATGCCATGACCAGCAAGATAATGGTTAAGACAGCATTGTAAAACAGCCCCTCCCTGCAGTATTTCCTGTGACCTTAGACCTGTATAACTGAGACATGTTCAAGGCCACAAGGTTAATGACATAACATTCCTGTGACAAGACATTTACCTGTAATTACCTGTACTATGTCTTTGTATGACGTCACAAACATCACTAGATTGCATCCAACTGTCTGTCGGTATTAATTGTTATATGCATACAACACAACCCTTTTTATGTACCATCAATGGCTTGCTTGTAAATCCTGAAAGATTTTCAAAAGCTTAGTACATAATATTAACCCTTCTCATGCTGTAAAAGCATATTCAACGTTGCAAACAAATAATGCAGTCTGATCTTAGCCTACACTGACTAATGTCTTATTTTCTATTTTAGGCCCCCTGGAAAATCTAGATCTGGACTAGTTTAAATGTAAAACAAGGACAACAGATGTCGAGCCCACAAAAAAAGTACCATCCTGGATAACTCTGGCTCAAAATATCATGTGAAAAAATATCTCATTTAGCGAATTCTAAAGAGAAATTAAGAATATTTGGTGAGAAATTTTACCAAATCCTTCACTAAATTACATTTTGCTTTAAGATTTTTCTCTCATTAAGCCAGTTTCAATCAGATTTCTGCCAGAAAAATGAGAGAATCTCTCAATATCTCCCCCCAAAACTATCCCTGAACCATTGCTCCAGAAAAGTCCAATATAAACATCTAAAATTGAGCTGTGACCTTGACCTTCAAGCTATTTGAAAGTTCCATCCAAATATCACATCAATTCGAAATAGAGAAAAATCATGCCTTATAATTTTGAGATCCATCCATAATTGTAGAAGCTATGCCCCAGAAAATCTAAAATTTTACATTTGACCTTGGCCTGTGAACTAATTCTTGGAGCCATCTGAAAAATCTGAAATATCACATCTACTCATTATGGAGAACAATTGTGCAAAGATATGTGACCCATCACACCAAAAGGGACCATCTGGGTAGTGCGTAAAGTGTCGATCCAAGTCAGACTGCTCGGGTTGCGCAGGCTGACTAGGTTAAAAACTTTTTGCCCTTTTCTAATTTTCTGAGTACAGAAGGATTAATCTATCTTCCAGTGAAAGAATTTTTGAAATGTGACCTCTGGTTGACCTCTAGTGGATCAGATCCCTTTTTCACAATTTCATTTTACAGAGTTCCAAGATGGTCCCTTTTAGCGTGACAGGTCACATATTTTCAAATCCATACTTAAATGTATAAGTAATTGTCTGGACGTAATCAGACGGACAGACGCTCTAACACACCTGAAACGAGCACGCCTGTTAGTCTATACTGTCTGCAAAAACTTTGTGTACAGCAGGAATTTGTTATAAATCACATGAGAAGTGTTATGGGGCAGATACACATGGCAATCAGTGATAGATCGGTTGTTCGTTTTATCCAGGTAAGGACGAAACCTACCAAAACCGATATACAACCGACGTCTCCGATTGGCAGATGATTTGCCACACACCACAAACTATTTGGAAAAGATGAATTTCATCGGGATTTTTAAACTGCAATTGAAAAGCTATTTATAACAGATATCACAAATCGGTCAGTGATAAGCAACCAATTAATAAATATCTATTTCACTTCCCATAAACCCTTGATGGGCCCCACAGAGAGATAACGCAGCAATCCAGCAGCCAGTAATCAGAACGAGGCGTCCTTCAGCCAGCATCAACACGTGTTTTTTGTGGATCAGGAAATTAATTAATTATAGATTACGGACTTAGCAATTTCTGCTGTCGTAAGTACGATTAAATTCTCACGCGAAGATTTAAATTTCACGGCGTTTTTTTTAAGACGAATTAATAGCGCAATTTTTTCAATTTATTAAAAAATTAAGATTTAAAATTAAGCTGGATCCCTTCTTCGGAGTACCTACAATGCGGTCGCGATTAATAGATAGAGAAATAGCTGGACATCTACTGCATTAAGATTTAAAACGGTCGAGAAAATCGGAACAGGATTGCTTTATGTCGGGATGACGGAGAAAGTACAAATCATTACGGTCACGGTCTCGGACATAAAATGGGGTACCCCATAAAATGTCCAGGGGGATGATGCGTTATCCCCTGGGGTCTTGGAAGTGTTGCGGTGCAATATTTCTAAAATAGCCAATGGTACAAACCCGAGAAATTCGGGTTTTAAGACCATTTATGAAGAATCGGCGCACGCCAATGATATGATTCTTTGAGACCATCGTCACTACAACGGTAGTTAGCAATATAAGAATCGGCCGATAGGCCAATGATATGATTCTTTGTGAACGTCGTCACTACATCGGTAGTGAAAAATTGAAGAATCGGCTGACAAGCCACGGATATGATCCTTTGTGACCGTCGTCACTACATCGGTAGTGAAAAATTGAAGAATCGGCCGACAAGCCACTGATATGATTCTTTGTGACCGTCATCACAACATCGGCGTCGGAAATCATTATTTAAGAATCGGCCGACAGGCCGCTGATATGATTCTGTTTGACTGCCGTCACTACATCGGTAGTGAAAAACATGAGAAGCGACCAAGAAAACACGGATATAATTCTTCGGATCGTCGTGGCTACATTGGTAGTGTGAAATTCTCAGCTTGCGCGGATTGCGCAGAATCGACACAAACCACTAATATGATTATTTGTAACTTGGTCGTTCGGAAACCGTTCAAAATACGGAACCGCTTGTCTTTTACAAAGGAAGACCTGGCTTTGTCATTTAATATGGCATATGACTTATATTCGGACTTTGTAGGTTTAAAGTTAAAAACTTGCTCGGAAGGTAACTTTCGGTCCGCCACGTAGTTGACTACCTGTCGAATTTCTCTACAGTTAAGTTCCCATGGGAAGATGGACTAAAGAACCATCATTATCATAAACAAATCAAGATAATATCGAGATTCCAAGGGATGGCAGGTCCCTTTTTACTTAACTTATTGATTTCTCATGGGAAAGATTTGGTTATGCAGTACACCTGTCCAGGGCCGCTGGGTTTTTTGGGATCCCGACTAACTCTTCGCGCGTGTTCTCGATAACAAAGAAATTGTGTTTGTAATATCGATTGTTTTTTATAGAATTTTAAATTCTCTGTGTAATGGATAACACGTTTCGGGAAAAATAGGATATTGAACAATAAGGGTGAGTAAAGTATATTGTTATTTCGATTTTATTACAGAATCATGAGTTCTGAGAAAAACGAAATCCCCGCTTTGAGCCCCGTGGAAAAGATGGTGAAGAGGGGTGAGGCTATTTTTAGCCAGCTGGAAAAGCGAATGACCGAGTTTTCCGGCATTGCCAAAACAGTCGGGGAGTTGTCATGTGAAATGAAAGGCCTCAAATCGGAGGTAAACAAAATGAAGGCGACCGAAAATATGCCAGGCACGTCTAAAAGAAAGCGACAGGAAAGCATGTCAGACGACGACGAGGAAACAAACGATAACGAAGGATGGATCGACATTGACACCTACGTGGCCCCGGACAACAATTCACTGACTGAGTCAGATAATTCTGAATTCAATGATTTTGACGAGTTCTTCACCGAAGAACAAGAAGTGGGTCAAGAAATTGACTTCAAACTGGCAGACGTTGTCAATAGAACGGTTCGATTCAAAGGATCCGCTGAAAAAATAAAGGACCTTAAACAGACACACAAACGGCCTGTCAACGCTGAATGGCTTCAGGTGGCCAAAATTGAAGAATGCATCTGGCGTCAATTACCTCCTCAAACAAAATTTTCTGATCTTGCTGCACAAAAGTCCCTTGGTATTTTGACACAAGTAGCTGTTCCTCTGGTAAAAGCTTTAGGAATGGCACAAAAAGCAGATCCAAAGTTGAGAGTATTGATCACGGACACCTTCAAACTACTCGCCGACGGAATCCAAACTACCAATCAGACCAGACGAGAAAAAGTGAAAAGAGATTTGGATAACCGTTTTAAGTCTTTGGCAGATAGGGAGATGTCAGCCAACAAGTTATTTGGGGAGAATCTGCCGGAAGCAGTGAAATCTCTCACAGATTCAAAACTCCCAATAGTAACCAGTCCAAGAAACAACAACAGCAAAAGCTACAAGAAGCCTTTTTTAGCCAAAAAAGTGGGGGGTTGGCAAAATTACAGGGGGAAGAAGACAACAAGCAGACAACAATTGAAAACAATGCACAACCCAGGAACCAGGAGGCCACAAAGTCAGGGAACCAAATATCTCAGACGACGATAAGTGTAAGTAATAACACTTACACATTGAAAAACACCAAAGAAAATTTTGTAGCAGGAAAAACAAAACTAAACTTAGAAAAATGGCAAGAATTAACATCAGATCAATGGATTTTAAAGACAATTTGTGGTTACAAAATAGAAACAATAGACACTCCCAAACAAATAAAGATTCCTAGCTCATATTACTTTAACCTACAAGAAAACAATCAAATTAATGTAGAAATTAACAAATTCTTAGAATCAAAAATAATTGAACCAGTGGAAAATCATAGTGAGCAGAACGAATATATATCTAACATTTTTTACAGAGAAAAGAGTAATGGAAATATTCCACTTATTTTAAATCTTAAAAGTTTTAATGAACAATTTATTTCTCCTATTCATTTCAAAATGGAAACTTTGCAATCAGCTGTATCTTCTATGAGGAAAAATTGTTGGTATGCATCTGTTGATTTGACAGATGCATATTATTCTATACCAGTAGCAAAGGAAGATCGAAAATATCTCAGGTTCTGGTATGAGGGTAAAAAATATGAATACTGCGCACTCGTGATGGGTTTAAGTTCAAGTCCTCGGGTTTTCTCAAAAATTCTTAAACCAGTATTTGCAACCCTAAGATCACAAGGTCATGTAAGTTCGGCCTATATAGATGATTCATGTTTACAAAGCTCAACATATGAAAAATGCGAACAAAATATTTTAGATACTGTAAAACTACTAGATTCTTTGGGATTGACAATAAACTTAGAAAAATCAGCGCTTATACCCTGCCAAAAAATGATATTTCTTGGTTTTGTCCTTTGCTCTATTTAAATGACAATATCCCTTACAGAGGAGAGAAAAATAGAACTTGTCTCTCTTTGTAAAAAGTTTATACTAAAAAGAAGAACAACAATTCGACTGTTCTCAAAATTAGTCGGCAAACTAGTGGCTGCAGAACCAGGGGTTGAATATGCCACTTTAAATATACGGCCCCTTGAGAAAGAGAGAGACAAATACTTGAAAGTCAATAAAGGAAATTTTGATAGTTACATGAAAATTAATCAATCATGTCACCTTTCTTTAAATTGGTGGATAAAAAATGTTCAGGACAGCTACAAATTGATCTCACATGGAAAACTAAAATTGGTAATTTACACTGATTCCTCAATGGTAGGTTGGGGGGCTATTGTGAGACTGATGGTAGGAAAACTAGAGGAAAATGGTCAATAGAAGAACAGGATTCTCACATAAACATTTTAGAATTAAAGGCATGTCAATTGACTTTAATGGCATTGTGTCAGAACACCAGTAAAACTCATATCAAGGTCTATATGGACAATACAACTAGTGTTTCTTACATATCAAAATTTGGGGGAAAAAAGATGGAATTAAATAATATTGCCCGATCAATTTGGAACTGGTGCATTGAAAGACAAATTCATCTGACAGCTGCTCATGTGGCTAGGTCCTGCAATAAAGAAGCCGACCGGCTTTCGCGCAAATGCAATGATGATCTGGAATGGTCCCTAGATAAGTCAATTTTTGTCAAGATAAAAAACATTTATCCTTACATGACTGTGGATCTTTTTGCTTCTAGAATAAACAACAAAATTGATAAATACTGCACAAGGTACCCTGATTTTCAAGCATGGAAGATTGATGCATATAGTTTTTGTTGGGACAAAAATTTTTTCTATATGTTCCCTCCTTTCAGTCTGATTACAAGAATTCTACAAAAAGTGGAAGAAGACCAAGCCACAGGAGTACTCATAGCCCCTCTGTGGCCAACTCAGTGTTGGTGGCCCAGCCTTCTACATCTTAAATGGGGACCATGCCACCTACTCCCACCAACACAGACAATCCTGTCATTGCCTCACAAACCTCATCTACAACATCCCCTCAAAAAATTGAGGCTAGGTGTTTTTCCTATATCGGGAAGGCACTCAAGGCACAAGGAGTACCTACAAAAGCTCGGGAACTTATCCTTCAATCTTGGCAAAAATCAACAAAGTTGCAATACAACCGATATGTTGAACAATGGATACATTTCTGTGGGAAATGCCATGATCCCACTCGAGCAAATATAAACCTAATTCTAAAATTTCTTTCACAATTGTTTGAAAAGGGGACTTGTTATAGTGCTCTGAATACAGCTAGATCTGCTCTTAGTACTTTTATTAAACTTTGTAGTAATAAAGATATCCATGATAATGGACACATTTCAAGATTTATGAAAGGA
Source organism: Fragum whitleyi (assembly GCA_948146395.1). NCBI lineage: Eukaryota > Metazoa > Mollusca > Bivalvia > Cardiida > Cardiidae > Fragum > Fragum whitleyi. The sequence continues at coordinate 59,804,388 of OX411544.1, read as the reverse complement.
TGCTTTAAGTTAAGACCAACTTTACCCAAATATACAGTTATTTGGGATGTTGACATTGTACTACGATTTTTTCGACAACAAAATTGTGTCACACTATTACAACTATCACAAAAATTATGTATGTTGTACTTATTGGTAACAGCTCAACGCTGTCAAACTTTACACTTGTTAAATTTGAATGATGTAAAATTTAATTATGATAAGAATCAAGTGACGATTCAAAATAATTCCTTTCTGAAACAATCAAGACCAGGTTTTCAGCTACAAACAGTCAATTTAGTTAAATTCTCTGAGGAAAAGTTATGTTTTGTTAAGTGTTTAGAGGAATATTTACTAAGGACAGAACCTCTAAGACAAAGCGAGAGGTTAATTATTAGTACAATGAGCCCTCATAAAGGGGTTTCTCGCAGTACAATTAGTCGCTGGATAAAATCTGTTATGCAAAAAGCTGGATTAGGGAATAACTATGCTCCTCACAGTACTAGAGCTGCCGCTACATCAAGGGCAAAACAAACAGGGGTGGATCTGGGTACCATCATAAAGACTGCAGGCTGGTCAAATGCTAAAACATTCGCCCGCTTTTATGACAAAGTCATTGAAAACCCAGCAACAGTTCAAAAGGCAATAATGGCGGGAAATTAATGGAATGTGATTGTTGTACATATGTATGTTTCTTTTACATGATTTCTACTGATGATGCTGTCTAAAACTTGTGTAAATAAATATTTAAAACATCATTGGTTAGTTAAAATTGTAATTTCAAAATACAAGCTCTCAAATCTCTGTGGGGCCCATCAAGGGTTTATGGGAAGTGAAATTGAAAAATTAACCAAGACTTACCTTCGAAGATGGGAAGTTGAAGGTTGATTCCAATTTCACTGACCATAAACTCCTTGAGGGCTCACACACCCTCCCTAAACCCACCCAATGGGGAAAGTATTTCGAAATTATCAATAAATGTAATTACTTCTAAGCTCTATAAGTGAAATTATCAATATATAAAATAATGACAACCAAGTTTGATAATAATATTGCGGAACTTGAATTCGTTTATCTCTAAAACCTGATTACTGGCTGCTGGATTGCTGCGTTATCTCTCTGTGTGAGCCCTCAAGGAGTTTATGGTCAGTGAAATTAGAATCAACCTTCAACTTCCCATCTTCGAAGGTAAGTCTTGGTTAATTTTTCAATTAGCGATGGGAAAAGATGAGGTATTTTCCAGCTGGGTATCCATTCTTGGTAAAACTTTCAAACGAGACAGTCACAGATTATGAAATTCTTATGAAAATTCTGACAATTTAAAGTCAAACTATTGTGGCATTCACGAGAAAATGATATTTTCTATTCAGTTGAGTGGAAATGAAGCATTTGATAGGGAAAAATTTCTTTTTCGCGAATGTCTCTATACTTTGTCTCAAAAATTTTCATACGATAATATGTACATTCAGATTAAAAATAAAACTTTGTAACTGAAAATTATTACATGTCCTTTTGCTGTCTTAGATCTCAAAATGGCGCATTATGGGGATTCTACCCTAGATAGTTTTGGAACGCACTGGTGTCACCCTCTCTGAGTTCGGTTAGGATAGTGCTGTATTGGCCAAACTGAAGTCTTCTTCCTGGCGTTAGCCATAAGTTCGTCCACCATCATCTTTGTCTTCTAAGGCGGCGATCATTTCCACCTCGGGGCCCAAGTGAATGCCATGTCAGAGGTTTAAGAGAGCTTGCTGTTGCAGCAATAGACCAAACTGCTGGATTGCCCTTCCAACATTCATTATATCATACACTGAACTAAAATATATCGGTTATCATCGCTTATATATCATTTTAATGAAAAAAACGACGGCAGTCTGCTGAACAAAGATTTGCATGCTACTCATCACCGACATCGTCGATCTTTGACCGGCAAACACATACGCATCACCAGTTGTATCTGATGGAAAGCGATAGACCTCTGGTCGAACACCGATCGATCACCGACTGCCCGATTGACAACCGTTGGAAAAGCGACGACAGTTGATGGTAAATTAAGCAAATAAGCGATCATCACCGACCAAGTTCCTACTGGCCAGCTATTTGTCGCCTATTGACAACAGATCTACTTTGTATTTTACCGATCAATAAGCTATTTATCGCCGATACCCTGTTACACATAAAGTCTGAAATGCTGAAACTGATGACAACCGATCATATTAGAGAAATAATTCACCGATTGAGGACCGATCTAAGTCTCATCATATGTGTAACTGCCCCATTACTTCTTTCAGTCAATATTGCTCAAGTGACCATATTTATTAAGTGACCATTTTTATTAAGCAATCGTTATCAAAATCCCGCTTCTTAAAATCTAAATATCTTTTAAAGTAGGTATAATTCTAAAACCTATTGAAAATGAATCCTATGTTGCTAAAACTCACTAGAATTGTCTAAATTGGCAGACGATTCTATTGAGTTTTACCAACATGTGATCACTGAGTTTTTCGCAATGAAATGGCATGTCCAATCAAAAACGTATATTTCTTATTTGTAATCAAAAATATATTTAGCGACCATTTTCTATAACGACCTTTTTTTTGTGGTCCCGTTAGTGGTCGCTTAATACAAGATTTACTGTACATGCAAACAACAAAACCTTTTCTGCATCATAAACACACCATCAACGGCTTAATATATCCAGAAATGGGTATGAAAAATTTGGCCAATTAATGACACTTTTCCTGCAGAACCAATTTTCTGTTGCCTGACCAGCTGTTGAATGGCAAAATTGTCAACTTTCTATTTTTTTTTTAAATGAATTTGATCAAAAGATTTCAACATTTTTTTCATTTATATTTTGTGTGTACATGTGTGCGAGTGTAATTTGTACACTTCTGCATATCAATGAGTCAGTGCAAAACATTTGTAACTGCCTATATATTTATAAGCAGTTACAACCTTTTTGAGCTGAGCCATCAATATATTTTTTTTTAAAAAAATATATCATATAGAGGAGAAAGAAGACCCCCAGGTTGCATCTGTCAGGAACCAAGCCAAAACTCATAAACACTGATATACTTTGATCTACTTAGCAATTGTAGAAAAAAGTCTTATCCAGTTATATGACTATCCCCACCAAAATCAGAGGGCTTACCATGACAAATTGATGCATGTAATTTCAAGTGATTACAGGACTATAAAATAGCCATTATCAATCAGTAGGCATGGCAATAAAATCTGGACTGACCAGTTTTCTAGTAAAATATCTGTTTCTACAAGTTCTACATGTCTAGTAATAGCCTTTTACTTGCAAAGCAGTTTATGTGTGATACTGGCCAGCATTTTGGTTTTTGAATTTTTGTTATATTTGTTGAATTATATTAGATTTTGATGATCAACTTTTGTTTAACAGTCTTCACAGATAGAATTTGTTAATTGGGGAGACTTCCAAATACCGTATGGAACAAAGAAATGGAAAGAATTCTGTCATATATTACCAATGATAATATTTTTTGTCATTTTAAGTTCTTATTTGACTTAAGTAGTTTTAACAAAAAGACCTCCTACAGCAGCCAACAATGAGGAAATGGTGATAGCAATACCTGGTTCTTGAGTCAGAAAAACTAAAACAAGTTTTTGGTGTTATAATACAATACAATACAATACAATCTTTATTTGCTTAAAGGCCTCTGGCCCATGCAAGGTACAAACATCACATGTTACATCTTACATAGAGAGTTACATGAATATTAATATCATATATATTTCCATTCACATGTATCCATTCATATACACAAATGATTATGTGCATATATATACATGTATGTGTGAACTCCTATGAGAAATTACGTTTCGAGACATATAACACTGTACTACCATTACACCCTTTCCTAGCCTCCGACTGCTATCTCACATAGGTTTACGATTATCTACCCATTGGTGAGAGACAAACATCAGAAAAGATATTTTCCGCCACCGGGGATCGAACCCACGACTTCCAGATTGGAAGTCTTGTGCCTAACCAACTGCGCTATGGTGGCGGCCGAAGGAAAACTGAAGGAGGAGTTTGCGACACAAAATTACTAGTATAAGTGAGAAAAAAAATGTCTTAAGTTCAAGGGCAGATAATACTTGAACCAGGAGGAGTTGGGACCTCAAAATAGCGTCTTTCAAGACTTCAAACATGTGATAAATCTTTGTATAAAATTTCAAAACTTTTGAAGGAAAACTGAAGGAGGAGTTTGCGACACAAAATTACCAGTATAAATGTCCACAGACGGACGGACAGACACACAGACAGACGCACGGACAGATGCATGGTCAGACAGGCTGAGTCCAGTTTACCCCCGAAAACATTCGTTTGCGGGGGTATCATTAGCCCAATGGTTGATAATTTCTAAACATTTCAAGCGAAAAAAGCATGCCATGCCATGCTAATATTTGGAGACGCCCCCCTTTGCAAATTCAAATGTTTTAATGCTCATTAAATGACTATGACTTCTTTCAAAGAAAGTTATTATTCTATTCCCATGATCCCTGCACAAGTTTCATGAAGGGATTCATCAAGACAAACATACTGAATTACCAGAAAATTATCCCAAGAGTGATTATAGAGCATAAAGCACTCATTCTCAATAAGCATTGGGTGTTGCCGAGGTCTGTACAAAAGCAAACAAATTTGAGGAAAGTTAATATATATGTGCTTAAGATACTTCAGGTCTATATCTATAAATCAGACATTGAGAGAGAAATCCAAGTGACATTTTACAAAGAAAATATTTGACACCAAACCAGTCAATTTGACCTCGTTACTGTCGCCAAGAGTTATCAAAGAATTGAAGTGGAAATAAGCTAAAAAGCCACTCTATATTACCGCTTACACGTAAACTTGAAAACATAGTTATTTCAGTGGTCTAGCATACGTTTAAAAATTTTAGCTTCAGATCATTTAACAAAATTTGATTTCGCCAAAATTCTTGAAATGTTCATTAGGTCTTGCGTTTAAGGTAAGTTATGGAAAAGGATGATCGACACATATTTGGATTTGGTATATTAAGATTTTCTAACATCTTTAGTAATCGAAAAGCATAGAAAATATGGGGTTGTTGACCAACGATTTTAGTAGTTGCGATTTAAACATGGCATCCCAGGGTTTTCATATCAAAGTGAAATGTTGAAAAGTTTATTACTGCTCACTTTGTCATACTATTTCATTAAAAATGTGATAAATTATTGTGCAGCAATGTTATAAAGCAGAATCATTTCTTTCCATCAAGAAAGTCTAGAGGATTTAGTCAGCACAATTGATTTTAGTAAAAAATATATGTTCGTTACTGACATGTTCGTTTCAACAAATTACAAAGCCCTGATACAATGGATCTACTGCTTTCATTTCGTCGATTTGTTAAACAAAATTACTAATTACGGTTAAGGGTATGCAAATATTGCACAAAAGTTGAGTTTCGAATGGAAAAAGGTTGCATTTCTGCCTATTATTTGCTATAATAGATCATATTTTCTCTTTTAACCATGACATGTTTGTGATGTTGTGATAACGATCACATCTTGATCGATTTTACCAGATAAATGGTCATGTGCCTCTTTTTACACTCCATAACTGAAAACAACAACAAAACTTAAGGATTTGTTACAATTTCTTTATGCGAAAGTCAAAATGCATTCATCTAAATTGCATTTTTTTTATATTTCTTGTGATATGTTGGTTATCCAATGAAATAATGTTTTTTCTATAAAAATGTTCTATTAATATTTTATCCACTAAAATATTTGCCAAACTTTTAAGAGAAGTTCATGTCATAATTTACATGCAATTCTAAATAGAAAAACTGTAATAATAACTGTTTTGAGAGTGATTTTTAAAGGCTTCGGATATGTCAAAAACGTGATTTTATAGTAGAAAAAGATGGTTCTACCAGAAACGTATGTTGTTTTCCACTTAGTTATTAATTTTCCTATTATTTCTATCTTATTTAAATAACAAATTGGGAAATATTTGCTCCCACATCACAAAAATTATCAAAAAATAACAGTATAATTAAAAGGGATATGATACCTTCCAAAACATAATCTGATGGAATTCTAAAACATGCTTATACATCACCCATCAGTCCTCCCCACCCCAGTGCCCGTCACCTTGTGTCAAGACAGTAGTGATCTAAGCATCTTCAACAGACAACCAATATATAATGATTTCATTTCATTACTTAGACCACGCTTGAAGCGAATTAGCCAATCAGAGAACAGTATTTCAAAAATATATATCACAGATACAACTCCGAGTGTTGTATTTACAGATATACGGTGGTAGTGTGCCTTGCACGTGATTCTCGACAGGTTTCTGGGCTGAGTCATTTCAAAATGATGATGAGCAATTTAACAGCTCTCTTTTCCAAAAGACTTTCGACAGTCGCAAAAATGCAAAAGATCTGAAAATGGTGACGGAAATAGATTCATAAGTAATTTCAGAATATTCACACATGATAAGAGTAATATCAAAGCGAGATTTACTCTTTTTCATTATTTAGAGGTTCGGGTAAAAAATACAGATAATGGTGGAAAAGCGTGGTCTAAGTCAGATAGAAAATCTCGTGCCGCGGTATATTGGAAATTAATAGACACTCGCTTACGCTCGTGTCTATTTCCCATATACCACGGCTCTCGTTTTCTATCCTATACATAAATTCATAAAGGTGAATGAACTGATGATCCTTGCCAAAAACACAAGGATTTGGGTCCTGGTTTTGCAAAAGAATTTAAATCATTCTATATAGATGAGGTTTTGAAAAAGCATTTAAATCAATCTATATAGATGATTTCCCTCCTCCCCCCTCCCTATGATTCACCACTCCTGGTGGCCCAATTGTCATCATTTTAACTATTTTCATTCATGTTAATTAGCTGTTGATTCATGTAAAAATGGGATGTCGGACTTCTGGTTCTGAAGAAGATAATTAAAAAGATTTTCTTAGAAAATTTAACTTTGTTACAATGGTTAGCATATCTTTTTACCGATTTAAAGCATTTCAGCTACTACTTTCAGAAGAACATGTCGGAACAATTTGGTGTGAATTGGTCCAAAAATTTAGAAGAAGATGTGGTGTATAAGAATTGTTGCCAGACAAAAATAGCAGTTAATGCCATGGCAACCAGAGTTTTTAACTGATTTCAATTTCCTTACATCTTTGATAAGAGGACACCCCAAGGAACTATTCTGCAAAACATGATGTAAATCGGCTTAATAGTTTAGGGGGCTATGTGGTTAAAAGAAACTATGGACAGACAACTGACTGACGTCATACGAAGGGTAATCACAATACCAAACATGACTATTTTGTGCTCAGGTGAGCTAAACTAGTTAACGCATGTATTCACGGTGAACACAACACTGTGACAATAAATATGATCTTGATCTTGACTAAGGCCTTGACTTTGTAAGCAACTGAAAGGTCTTTTCATGAATAATACACATGTAAAATAACAACGTCCACCAATGATAATGTTGCAATATGTCAACACGGGGCAACCAGTACAAATATTTCTTCTTTTTTTTTACGGTGTTTGTGGTGATGAATATTTAGGAGATTAATAGTTGAATTTTGGATAATAAATAGATAAACATATGGAAACTTAACATTATTCCTTTCAGGATTCTAGCAGGTTTTTATTATTACGTAACTCACAGATGGTAGTTCAAAGTTCCCAAATGAACTCAATCAATGAGAACAATGTGACTTTATGAAAAGAAAAAAATTGTGAAGGAAGTTCACTCGTCTTGTATCCACACTAAAACTCTGATTTTAAGAGAGTCACTGATGTTAGGGGCTTATCAGACTCAACAGAGGATTTATTACTCAAGTCCAGTTACTACCATAGTAATAAATTAGGTAAAATGGCTAGTGCTGTCAAGTTGATTTGTCTTGCATGGCTGCAGATCAAATCTGAAAATTTCCTCCGGATAGTCATAGAACTGTATCAGACAGTTTATTTTGATATTTAGTTCCTCACTAAATTTAACATAACAAATAGATTTACCTGATAATTTAAATCTAAATCTAATCTACTCTCTACTATTACGGTGGAGAAAAACTTGACACAGTAATTTCAGAAAATCTTCAATAATCCTGTTCATACGTGACCAGTTTTACTTTGGTTTGAAGGAGAAAACGTAAGAAAATTTCAGAAATTTGATGAATGTGGCAGATCCTTTAAAAATTTGCTGATAAAAAAGTTATTAACGACCAAGTAAATCTTTATTTGGTCGTATATAACTTTTTTTATCAGCAAATTTTTGTATAAGTAGATTTTTAAAAGATCTACAACACAAAGCAAATCCCTGGTTTTTTTTCCATCTCCACCTTTAAAATCAATCAAAATTTACGGAATAATTTAAAAATATCAGTAAATTTGCAGAAAAGGATTCCCTACCATGACTGTAATTATGTTCAATAAGAGAATCAACTGTGAAGTAACATGCTAGCACACTCAAAAATATATCTAAGTTTGGGTTCATAGTCTAGTTTTATGTCATACAATTATACACTGGACTTTATACTGTAAATCCAGATCATCAAATTGCAGATCTTAGGATAACACAAAGTCATGATGCCTTTATTTGCCACAGCGCAGAGTTACCACTCTCACAACTATCTATTAATACATTGCTGGAGAGAAGCTGCATTATAAGGGGTTTTGTTGCTCAGAAAAATTCCAAGGGTACGGATGGGATTTGATCCCAGGACCTTTCAATCCAAAAGTCACAGTCCTAACCATGAAGCCACAGTCATTACAAAAATAACTTGAAGTCAGAAGATTCTTAGTTCAAGTTCACTTGGTTGATGTCAGTGGTGGGCAATCTGTTTCAAATAACAATTTTAGTTGGAAGAGTAAATCAACTAATGATTGATTGTATAATCCTTTTCTTAGAAATTCATACAATTTTTCCAGTATCATCTTCTGAAGAATAAAATGTGAAAGCTTAACAGTTAAAACTCATGACCTAAACACTCATTTGGCAGATTTAGCTTCCAATCCATGGTTCAGCAGTAAACAGTTGTAACAGCCTATAAACATACAGGCAGTTATAGTCCGACCGCGGTATTCGAAAACGCGGGAAAATGTAGTATAGCCAGGAGTAGGGGTGGACTGAACTGAAATTTAACAAGCCTGAGATAATGGTACTTGATTACAAATGTAATCACCTTTATACTGATAGAGTAAAGAAGCTCATGACGAAAAACACTTTTTTCTCCCTATTGATATTTAATGCTTGTTGTTGGTTAAACTTTAGTTTTTTATGATGAAGTCGGTTTCGAATGCATGTTACTTTTACACTGTGACACATGGCGTTTACGGATGTAATTCAAAGGATGGTACATATATCAGTAGTATTGTGTTTGTATGATCTTTCAGTATAGTCAAATACCGTGACAGCAAAAATTTCGTTGGTCCCAATTTATCTATATCTACTCCTCGAAAGTCTGTTTATAAACATTCGAATTGTGTGGTTTACCTATAAAACTTTTTCATGCACAGCCTCATCAAATTGGTGTCAGTTTCAAAAACAATATGTAATGGCTTTCATTCATGAGTAAGGACTTGATTAATTGAAAACTATGAAATTCCTTGGTCGATTATCACAATCAGAAGCAAAAACTAACTGATTATCGATTATCAATTCATCTACCCAGCACTAGTTGATGTATTCTTTGATATACAAGATATATATTTAGTCTTCTAGGCTGTAAAAGGTTGTTAACCCTTGTCATGCTGAATAAATTTTGGCTAAAATTTTTTCATCAAACTCAAAGGGCAAAAAGCACTGAAAGTACCAACTGCAGGTCAATTTTTATTTGAAAAACTAAATCTATTGATAATTCTGGTTTGAAAGTGAAAAACAAGTGGTGTAGACTAACATCCGACTGCACATATGTGCAGACTGGTGTTTGTCTATAGCTCCTGCCAAAGTAGGAATATTCCGGGTTAAGCATGACAAGGGTTTTAAAGGCCAATTTTATAATATTTTCGACAATTTCTGCTTTAAAAAAAGTGAACAATTTCAAAGTAAAATCTTTGGTCATTAGATAAAAGTTAATACCAAGAAATGTAAGAACATGATGACTGAAAATTAGGATAATGTACCTCTTTAGTAAAGAGGATCAAGTGTAATGTTATAAATGGCCATTTAGGCAAGTTTGAAGATGATTTTTTAAAACATTGCACTCTTTCAAAGATGCTATAAGCAAGTAGCAAATAGCATAATGCCTATCAATACTGGCTTCAAATGCCAGTTTTATGGATACTAACCGTACTTTGATCTTTACCATCAAAGTACCATTGAGATTATGGAATTTCTATGATCATAATATCTACACTCTAAGTAAGATCAATCTTTGAGGAATGAAGTTTAATGACAAGTTCAGGTGATGGGATCATAGGTTTAAATATCATTCCCTTTCAATTTAGGGAACTGGGGACCACAAAAGGTTCTGTAAATTGGCCTAAATATCAATTCAAGATACATGACACAATATTGAACAATATTGAAATATCAAAATGTATTGTACCCAAAACAGCTAAATTTCCCAAAGGATAGCCCATTTTATCTGAAAAGCCTATCAAATGGGGTCCATTTTCACACATCATGGAGGCAATGGATTCAACCTGTGCTACCCACTTTTACATTTGGGTGAACCTTTGAGGGATTCATCTGTTGAGTGTACTGTGGAACAACACATTGTTAAACTCCAGTGGGACATGAGCCTGTGACCATCCTATCAGGAGTCGAGCATATTAACCAATCAGCTAACATGCCAGACAAATTACCAGAGAATATGTAGTTGGCATGATATTTTAGGATGAAAAAAGACCCAATTGATATTGCAGATTGTTTGGGCAAAGTAAGTAAAAGCTTTTTGCAAGCATTTACTTTTTACCTGTGGTTTTTCACTTTGGTGAACTTACCGATTTACCATTGAAATTATCTAAAATTCTTATCCCCGCTTTTGTTCATTTTATCCTATCTGATATCATCTAAGCAGAGCCTGAAAACTGATGTCATCATGAACATTACATAACAATCACATGAAAAATATGGCACATTAAGGAAATTTGTCCAATTTATACATTTAAGAAACAGGATAATTGTTTATTTTTCGTATAAGATTGATTGATATTTCATTGACTGAGCAACAGAACTATATTTTTACTAGTGAAAATATACCTCGTGTTGTTCACTCAATGAAATATCAATCAATCTTACTCAAAAAACCAAACAATTATCCTCAATTAATTCCATGATGCTACCAGGACACCTCATTTACTCAGAGATTTTGTTTCCCACACACTTCTTGAACCAGGAGCATCTGTTGTCTATCAGCCGTAAAAATCACTGCGCTGAAGATTAAAACAGCAGCAAAAGTAATAATTCAACCTTACGAAAATCCTTATTGCATCACTAGAAATTGGCTTCATCTAGAACAAATTGTCTATCTTATCCTAGACTTACTTTAACTCTTGTCAGGCCCAATAAAAACTTTTGTTTAATTGTAGTGTAATCAAAGTACTGAAAGCACTAGAATCTAAGAGTATCAGGATTTTTTTTTTATATTTTATTTCCTAGCTTATAGTCCGTTTGACTTCTATATGGACCAACCTTTTCATCAATTACATAAAATTGCGTTTGAATAAAAGATTTGTATGTAGTAAAATCTTAATTTCAGCTTAATACCATTCCAAAAAATATTTTTTGAAAATAAAATGATTTCAAAATAAGGATTTTGTCTATCGAGTTAATGTTAATATTTTCGCATTATCCGTTCTTAAACGCGAGGGGTGATGGAGGCTGTTCAATAGTAAGAAAATGTCAACAAATATAGTAAAAACACGTGGTTTTATTCTAAACTTTTGACAGATGAAATGTCCATTATTCTTTATTTGGACATGCTAATTAGCATATCGATGGTCATGTCATCGTAAAACTTAAATAGCACGTGATTTTTACCGTTAGTACTCGCCTTTTCATCAAGTTTTCCTCGTGAAATTCCCAACTACTTCGTTTGATAATGCTTTTTGATTGGTCTTAACATGTAAATATAGGGTTCATCTCAGAATGAATAGAATCAATAATCTATTATCTGGTCAAACAGTTTCTGAAGAAAGAGGGAATATACACAGATTTGATATCCAAGGGTAGCAAAAGTCTTAGACAAACTTAATTACGTTGAAAAACTCGATTTTATAGTAATACAATTCACTTAAAATCTTACTCTTTTGACTCGGCCCCTATGCAAATCAGTACTATTTTTGGTTATACAATTCGCTGTTCCGTTTAATACAGTAACAAGTAGGTATGAAATGCTGAAAGTTAACATGTAGACGGACGGACAAAATCATTTTTTTACATTCAAAAATTCTGAAAAACAAAATTCGTCATGGTATTAGCTCGAAAAAATGATATGACAAGAAAAATATGCGTTTCATTAATTAATTTCTGAGATTTTCGGCGAAATGTTGGTCCATATAGAAGTCAAACAGACTATAACAACTGACTGTCTAGAAAGGGGATAAATCGGTGATGTAGACCAAGATCAGGGCCTGAGGTTCTAAGGCTCAATTCAAACTTTTCTCAAATTTAGAAAATTTAAATTTGAGATTAAAGCCATAATTCTGTCTTATTACTAATTTTAATATATTAACATAAAAGAAGATATTAATAAGTTGTTATAAATAACAACTTATTAATATTACTTTTATTTTCATACATTTATTTTAATTTAAAATTTGAGTCTGAGCCTAAGAAAAGTTTTATAACCTTGGGCCCAGACTGCACATATGTGCAGACTGATCTTTATCTATATTACCTTATGTTCAGGAATATTCCGAGATCAGTATGACAAGTTTGTTTGTTTTTCATTTGAATTAAACTCTATGCATCTTAACCCCATCCCCAAGCTACAAGATAGGCAATATGCTACCAGGATGAGGGCATGATGCATGTGGGAACTTGATTGTAATTGAATTTTTGAAAAAGTAATTAGATCTATCAGAGGTCAAAAAGACAATGCACATTTTCCAAAAAATAATACAGGAAGTCAATTGATGAATCTAGATAAGAAAATCTCAAGACCAGCAGCATGGTTTGGCCAGGGTTGACACTTTCACCGAGATAGTCCCTTTCTGTCTGATGGATTACATTATCATGCATGAAATGTTGAACGAGATTTCCTTTTGAGAAGATTTTGATTATCTCTTCTATAAAGCTATTTCTACTGTTTTCAAGAAGATTGTTGCATTGATGTTGACATTTTAACAATGGAAATATCACATTAATGCAGCCAAAACCTCCCAGATAAACTTAAAACTGAAAAAGAGCCTATATTCCGATAGCCTTGGAAAGTTCTCATTAAGTCAGTAGGAGATAAATTCTGCAGGTGGAGATGTAAGATAAAATAATTACCGAATTCTGAAAATCAATTTGTTATAATTTGTATTCATCTACACCACTAGGGAAATAGGTTACTATCAGTAAGCTGTGATACTGCTCACTAATTTCCTCTTCTTCTTTTTTCTTGAAATATGCAAAGAGAATCAGTAAAGCTTGCAATTCATCCCATCTCCGAAATTAGGAAACCAATATGAGCCTGTGCGTGAGATTTCCAACAATTTCAAATATGCGTAAAGCAAAGACTCTGACCAGCCTGTGCATCTGCACAGTCTGACTAGTCTTCACTATGCCTTTGGTAGATAGATAAGTCTCAAAATATCTGTAGACCATCAGGTAACTTTATATTTACAGTACATGGCTGTCTACGCTGATCAATGTTTGCACCTCACCAACATTTCAAATTGTTGGAAATGTCACGCACAGGCTAATGTAATGTTTGGTTTATATTTTTTTTACCTCCATCCTTCTTAAAGGGCTAGGTTCACGAACTATACATATTGGCCCTGTAAAATCACGTTTTTTGATTAACAATTTTCCCTCTCTTAATCCACTTTTTTTATTTATATATTTGACCATCTCTGAAATTACGTATAGAAAAATATTCAAATATATACCAATTTCTCAAAAAACAGCAATCAAGTTTCCCCTTTTTAGCGAAAATGTCATTTTTATGGGCAATTTCGTTGTTAAAGCAGCCCAAAAAATATGAAGCCCTTTTTTCGACATCATCATATTTTGCAAACAACTTCTAAATCAAGTTATATTCCTCATAAGACTATTGTGCAGGTGTCGAAAATGGGGCTTCATTGTGAAATAAAACCAAATATCAGCTTATCCTAGCGTGCAAGAAGTGAAAATGCGTTACTCCCTATGCCTAAAAATGCGTTTTAATTATTGCTGACTAGTATAATCGATTTATCAATGAAATTTTAACCACGATTGGACATTGAGAAATACTGCATTCATATATATTTTCTTTTTATTAATGCAATTATTAAATCATTTCCAAACGAATTATGTGTTTTGTAAATAAGAATCGAATGTGCCTTTCCACATGAAAGGGACGTCACTCGTGTATTTCCATAAATCCGAAACAAACAAAAAAATGTCTGCCAGTTAATGTTGTTTTTTTTAAAAGAACAAAAATTATAAAATAGGAACTGAAAAAATAATTACTTAACAAAAAAAATCAGGAGTTTTGTTGATATAGAACGAACGCGCCTTTCTACATGAAAGGGACGGCACTCGTGATTTTTCAAAGAATCCGAACCGAACAAAGAAAATAAACAACAAGGTTTTGTGTTTATATTTTACGTCGATCAGAATGAAGATTTTGTTGGCAGAATAAAGTTTATACAATTTAAAGAAGAATAAATGACATTTATTTTCAATTATTTTCTCTAAGAGTTATCATTATTTATTTATTAACCTATTTGTACCGCATATAACTAATCGGACGCATAGCGCAAGTGGTAAAACCGCAGACTGCGAACTCAGGAACCGGTGGTTCGAATCCCACTCGGCCCATAGTTTTTTTTTCTTTACCAAATATATATATATTTTCCTTTTATTTGCAATTCTCCCTTTTTTGAAAATCTATGCGTTCTTTTAGAGGAACTGAGCTGATTAATAAATCTTCTACGGACTTATCAGCTAATGCACCCGTGTGACTGCCTGCAAACGCTAAGAAATTATTATCCGCTATGCACGCCAGAACACCTGCAAAGTTGGATAACAATTGTCAAACATTTGACGGACGTAATTATTTTGAACGCATGGCAGATATTCGTCGGCATCTTTACAAATAGAGAAAGAAACCAATGCCAGAGGATCATTTAAATGCCTATATTTTTTTTACTAATGCTATTTTTTCAGACGGCCTAACACTGATTTCGGCGACGAAAACTGAAATCATTTGATTCATAAAAGAGTTAGGTAAACAAATATCCAGTTTCAGAGTATTGTGTTATTTTTCATTTTCGGCACATTTGGTAAAACCCCACATATGGCTGTTCTGACTTAAAAAAAGATCGTAACTACAACTAACTCAATCGGTCACCCTTTTAATTTTTACCGATTAAGTACTAGTATATCTAAGTTGCGAACTGACAATTGAAAAGATAAATTAAGTCGTAAGAAGAAATTATGCGCAACTGTAATTGCCTACCTGCAGCAAGAATAAAAAGAACAATCTCGTTTTCCTCATTTTTTAAAATCCATAGTGTAGCCACAAAAGACAACTGTAGTATGAATTTATCCTAATAATTGAAAGGGTTTGACATCTCCTGGGACAAGTGTAGAGCGTGCAAGCTCCGAAAACGCTACCAAAAATAGACGTCGGCGTCTTTGATCACCTGTTCAACCCCCGCGTTGAATAAACTGTTCCACGTCCTTTACCTTATTACGGGACTAAAATGCTAGAATGTTTTACGCTTGGTCAGATAGAAACTTTGATTCATTTTTGGATTATTGAAACAAAAAAACATGAAATATCGGGAGTTTCTTCCATTTAATTGTTTCTGAAAATAATCGTATTTTTGATTAGAATGCAATAATCATTTTGGACAAACGTAAATATCTCATTCGTTTTTCGTCAGTTGAAAGTCAGTCAATACATATTCCGATCTTCAGTGAACCTCTTAAATAAATCCAAATTGACCATTCACCGTAATTTCGGTATTTGTCGCAGGCATTTTATACTTTTTGTTGTAAAAAATGTTGCCAGAGATGTTGTGGCATTTTATACCAAATCGGTGGATGGGCAATTATAGGAGTTACCAACTTTTTCAGAAAATTGGCCCAAAAAACGGCCGGTTTTGAGCAGTGATGGGCGATTATAAGTAAATGGGCGGTTATTAGAATAAATACGGTATTTTGTGCGCCATTGCATGCACCTTTATAAACCAAACATATGAGGTTGCGTAGTTTAAAAGAAAAGATATATAAAAAGAATTAGAAGGAATGGAAATTCGGGAGCGGGACTGCCTTTCAACAGCTCCGGACAACTTTATAAATGTATTCATGCGCGATCTGGATTACATGACATGTACATTTCTTTTGTTCACTTTTTGGCGGGAAGCACAATATTTCGCAGTCAACAGTCAAAATGTTTACTAATTCTCCGACTCTCAATCATTATAACGCCAATAGGTTTCATCAGACAATGAAATATGCGCCTTTTTGCAGATACACTTCTATGATTGAGTGATTGAATGGTTAACGTCTCCCGTTGATTTATAATTGTACCCACTTCCGAGAGTGTTTCACCCTCATGGTTACATTTTTTCGATCGACGACGGCATGAAAATGGGCGTCACGATTATCTGAAACAGGGGAGAGGGGATAGACGACTTACGTAATCAACATAATCAAATCGAGATCAGAAATGGTAAAAGTGCCCGGAATATCTGTGTTTGACCGGTTAAATATTAATATCCATAGCTTGGATATCATTTTTTAAAGGGTTGCAAGGAAAACTGTAGGGACAGTCGGTCGACCGTAAAGGCCCCTATTTAGTGTCTAATCAGTGTTTGCCCTTTTTACGATTTTTTTCCCAATATTTGTGGATAGCATAATTTTTAAGGGCTGCAAGATTTGATTTTACACATATGGAAGATTATAATCCTTACAACTACATACCATACGTAACGGCGTTTTCATGTGTTCTCTAAAGAGTAGATTTAAAAACACAGAATTCAGGAGCCATGAGTGAAAATTAAACTTTTGTTGTTCACTCTATGAAATATCAATCGATCTTACTCTAAAAAAAGACCGAGTTTACTATTTCTTAAATGCAAAAAATGAGACTGAATGTGAAAATTTTTTGCATTTTTTCTTGAAGTACGTATTTTTCACATGATTTCTATACAACGTTCATGCACGGTGACGTCTTTTATTAGACTCCGCTAATATGACGTCACAAGGGTAAAATGATCGAAAGCGGGGTATAAGTATTTGATATTTACACAGGTTAAGCAAAGAGTTTATCAAATGATGATTTATCGTAATTTTTCAAAAATCCACTGAAAAGCATTAAAGAAACAACAGTAACTCGATACTGGCGCTTGTCATGACGTGACGTCGTTACTCGTAACGTTACTTATGGTCAAGACCATTAAGAAAATTCGCACCATTTTAGTCAAAATCAAATCTACGGACCCTTTTCTTCGCTCCATTTTTGAATAACGTATATTTTATTCTGCAAAATGAGAAAAAAATAAAGAAATTTATTGTGAATGATCTCATTGCAGAGATCCTTATATGATCAACAGTTTGCAACTTTTACAACCCAAAAACGTGAAATTCCGTAACCATGGCAACAGAATTCCGTCCATGATCATACTAAACTCCTTGGATAACTTGTTTTCGTTTACTGATATTAAGATCACATTTGATTTTTGTACTTAAATAGTTTTATTTATGTTTTAAATCATTAAATTGGAAAAATCTCAATTTTGGAGATACATATTGTGGTTGCCATGGCAACAACAATAATCCATTTTCACAATTTTTAATGCCAGGTTTAAACTTTTAAACTTTAGACGTCTCATTGCAGCTACTTTCGAATAATTATTTTACAGGGCCATTTTTGGCCATTCGTGAACCTTGTCCTTTTAGACCATCAATTTAATTATGCTAGACATTTGAATTATCTTATAAACTACATAAAATATATTGAAAGACTTATTGATAATGAAACATGAAATATCTTGAAAGATTTCTTAAGCATAAACTTGGTGATATAAATTTCTAAACAAAGCATTTAATTGCAAAGTTTAAATTTTGCCTAACATTTCTTGTAATACTCCAAATGAATAGCAATTGGAAATGTTGAAATGTTAGCAAATTTTCACAGGGAAAATATTACCCACAATCCAGGTCTAGGAGAGACTTATTTTGACAGCGGGTGGTTAATTATGCAGGTGGAGAAACAGTAATTTGGCTCATTTCACAAATCAATTTGTTATAATCTAAATCATTTTTGGAGAAGCTCTTAGACTCTTTTGAATAAGTTTTATTGTCGGAGGCGATCAAAATATTTCTGTATTCTTTTGCCATATTTATGATAGGTAAGATTTTTCAAATTTTTACCTGCTAGCGTTCAAGATAACGAAACGTTGTAAACTATTCGCCATTTATACCCCGCTTTGCACATGGACTTGTGTGCAAAGCGGGATAAAATTGGCAAACAGTTTGCACTGTTTTCACATCCTGAATGCAAGGCAGGTTTTCACTATTCCTGGTATTATTAACACATCAGCTTTCAAATACTTCAATCTCCGATTCCTGATTTGTAGGTTTATTTGTTTACTTCAAAAAGTAATAATCTACATATCAATATTAGGCTTCCTAACAGAACAATTTATATTTTGAAATGCCACAGACTTTAGAGTATGAAATTATGTTTGTCACAAGCAATATCTGTTTTTTTTTTTTGTTTTTTTCTCTGATCAATTCAACTTCATGACACAACAGACTTAAATGAATTGTATGGAATTTTGATTTCTAGTTTTTTGTGTTTTTTTTTTTCTGATAAATTCAACTTCACATCTCCACTTTGACATATTTGAACTGTATGTATTTTTAATTTGAATATTGGAGATTATTCAATATTTCATCACATAGTAATGGATTAGGGAAACTTTATTGCCCTGAGGTTAATTACCTCAAATTTGTAATAATCTTCCGTTGGCAGGTGTCACCCTCATTATATCCCCTACAATTTGGAGCATGTGCAAGAATGTGGCGAGAATATCACCGAATTATGAAGAATGGAGGGCAATCAACTGTCGAAGATCAGAAATGGTAATTACTGTCATAAACTTAGCATTGGTAGAGCCTCAAAATTATTGCAAGTATCTATAAATCTATAGGCACTTGCGATAGTTTTGGGCTGAACACTCAATAGACTGACTTCTACAGGTCTCTTCTCTCGTCAATGTCGAAATTATGTGCTGCTGAAATGTTTCGCAGGCACTGCATACTAACGTCTTAATGATCCCAAAGACCTCTTTTTGTGTATAATTATGATTTTTATGACCAAAGTTTGTTTACAGCGACTTGTGGATATGGATATAGCATACTTTATTTCACATAAAAAAATCTGGAATCAATGGTAGAAAAAGTGAACGACCAAACATAAGGTAGTCAATATTTACCAGAATTATAAACCAGTATTTTTCCAAGAAAGCCTAAATTATCAGGTCTTATATTCATGGTCTTAATAAGATGTTTCGATAGAGAACCCTAAGCATTGTGCTTTATGGTTCTAAATTACAGTCAAACTTGTGTTAAGCGACCACTTAAGGGACCACCAAAAAGCAGTCGTTTATGGGAATGGTTGCTTAATACATAAAAAAAAAAAAATGTGACAGTTCATTTTGATAGCATTCATGGATTGTCGGTCAAGATGTACTGAATCCTATGATGTTTAAACCCATAAGAATCATCTTATTGAGATTTAATGGGTTCCAACAACATAAGATTCAACAATAACCAATTTTTCATTAAGAATGTCCTATTTTTCAGAGATCTTACTTACGGTGAATGGATTTTTTATGGTGGTTGCTTAACAAAAATGGTTGCTTAATAGACATGGTCGCTAGAGCAATATCCACTGTATTTAAAAAATATTTATCGAATTACCAGGAAACAAAATTTTAGACTAGTTGAATTCAGATTTGCAGGCTTAACAAAGCCTACACTGCCTGCTTTCAACTTAATTATTTTGTGGAAAATTCTGAAGTCCTCTAAATTGTTTGCCTTTAATCTTAATCTTACAACATGTACTGACTTAATGATAATCCTGAATTTTCAAGAGACAAGACAAAGATCAGTCTTATTATATTTGCAGTCTTATCTTAGCCTAAACCTCCTTAATTTCCTTAATAGCAGTAAAGATTAAAAACCTGTTGTATTTATTAAATACTGACCATCACATTCGCTAATTGCATTTAGTACTTGGGCCCTAAGCACCTTGACTTTACTATAAATTTGCAGTTTCTTTTTTATTCAGCATGAAAAGAAATTAATGTTTTGCAAAACAGCCTGACTTATTATACCCAAAGGTTCTTGGTTCACATTCCAGATGCTATACTGTAAAACCAATATCAAATGACCACATCGTAATTGCCATCTCATGAACTTATGAGGGATATGTCCAGTGAATCAAGGACAAGTCAAGGTTAGTGCACAAATATTGTAAGTGCCTATATATTGATAGGCACTTACAATAGTAATGCACTGGCCATTTGGACTAACAGTTTCTAAAAATGAAATAGAAAAATCTAAAAAGTATTTAGTGTTTAGCAAGAGTGTACGCATTAACCAGAGTGTACGTAACATAGTACGAGAAACACATTAATAATACAACGACAAAGAAACAATGTTTCATTGAGCCATTCATATAATGTTACTGTATTAATTCCATATTTAACAGCAGCTGAGGGGCGAAAAATAGCCATAAATCATAATCTGAGAGAATACCCATAATCCTATTGTCTAGGGCATAAAAACGGAGCTGAAGTTATCGAGTGCACGGATGTAATATTTACTTGGTGACATAATTGCAAACACATTATCGCAGACTGTCAACGGTTTTAGGACTAGAATCTCCGAGTTTCCATCGATTACAATATTGAATATCATTCAATATCAACTTCCCTATTCATTATTAAGCAAATATCATTTAGGTCAAATTCTTCCTTTTATTCCCAATAGCTTAATACTTTTAAAATGTAGAATTGTTTAAATTGATATATTGCTTGTAAGAGCTTTGAATTTTTCTTTTACATTCTTCAATTCAGACATTAAAAGCCAATGAGTTTAGAAATTCAGAACAGACCCCTTTTATTATGACTAATTAACTTACTAGAGCCAAAAGGATTTATTTCCCTTTGACCAATTAGAAGAACTTTAGTGCAGTTATAATTATTTGATCAAATGCATGCCACTTAACTAACTTTGAAACATTGGGTCAATATTGCAGTATTTTAAGTATTATACAGTCAATCTTGTCTTAAACGACCACTCAAGGGACATCATAAAAATGGTCGCTTTATAAAATGGTCGCTAAATACAAAACATTAAAATACAAGTCTAACTCTCGGAACTCGAAGACAACACCCCCACCCCCTTTCCCAAAAAAATATTTCAAAAGCTAAAGTAGCTGAGAGAAAGTGATATTACTCATTCAATCATTTAAAAAGTATATATCATTAAAGCTAGGCCATTTATTTCTTTAACATCACCTACTAAAGATCGAGACTCTGCTGATTTGTGTACATGTTCGATGTTTACATTTACTTAACACGTGCGTGTTTGATTCATATCTATTTTTCACTACTTAATCGAACAAGAAATTTGGTTATAGAATCAAAGTTGTAGAATCAGCTCTAATTATATTTTAATCACTTTTGATGTGTTTTCAAAACGCTTGCAGCTTTAATAATGACATAGTGATCCAAAAGAAAAAAATAAATGATATAATTACAGATGTTCTAGATTGCCTATTTTATTTCAACCTAAGTACTCTAAAGCTTTCAATCAAGAATTTCTATTGACAGTTTCATTTCATCTTCCAGCGAGAAGGTGTGATAAATAGAGGATTATCATCAGTTAATTCATTTGTATTGTCTTGCTAGTATTTATCAATGATTTTCACACGTTTATGACAGGTAATGAATTGAGATCTTACCATATGGTCGCTTAATAGACTGTCAAATGGAAGAAAGTGACCCAAAAATGCCGGCGACCAGTCGCGTTGGACAAAAGTCGCTTAATAGAGCAAAAATTTGAGTAAAAGCCTACGGGAGGACCGCAAAGTGGTCGCTTAACAGAAAAGGTCGCTGAATACACGTGGTCGCTCAAGCAATATTGACTGTACATGAGAATGATCATGACAGATTTAATATACCCTCGATGCAAGCAGTCAATTCTTTTCAACAATATTTTTTCACTAATAACAGTGACCTTTTCAAATTGCATCAACTTTGCAAACCATTTCAATTTAATTACTGAACTTGGGAAATGGTTCAACCTTCTCTTGCTGTTTGCTGCTTATTTTTGTTGTACATAAAGCTTAATGGCAGGCAGTATAGGCTAAGCTCAGGCTGCACTGACTTTCACTTGGATCTTAACCTTTTCTATTTGATCATTGTGGGAAAAAAATATCAAGATTGATTAAAATGTCCATAAATTTTGCAAACAATTTTCAAAATAAGCAGGATCAGAATTCAATAAAGGAAAGTCTAAAGAAAAAATTGCAACACAGTATGAGTTGAACCACCATGTAGGTTGTTTGAACACAGTGTTTTTTGTCAGTTTGATCTAGAACCAGGTCAGGTCTACTGGGGCCTGATCTTATCTCCACATTTTACAGGTACAAACAATTTTCCCCTAGAGTTTACTTTGTACAGATAAACCTTTTCATCCATCAAGCCTTGTTACAATAATCCAGAAACTCTCCCATAGTCAAATAGAGGATATTGAATGAGTGATCATGAATACCAACTTAATTGAACAAGTCAACTATGAACAGATACAAACTAATGGCAAAAATTTGCTAAGTTTTTGCTTGTAATGATAAGTTTGATAAATATATGAACACAAATCATATATCTTTTTCATAAAATGGCCTAAATTTTTGTTTAAAAAAACGAGTTAAATTCTAGATATGTATTCATAAATGATTGATTATTATGCAAAAAATAAATGATTTGATTTCTCATATATAAAGAAACTATGTCCATTTACTTTGTAAGTATGATAAAGCTTCTTTCATAGTTTTATACTTAATTCAGAATTTATATGAGCTTGTGTGACATTTCCAACTATTTCATATATTATGTTCATAGCAAAGACTCTGAACAGCCTGTGCATCCGCACAGTCTGACCAGAGTCTTTACTTTTCCTTTAGTAGATAAACTAGGTCTCAAAGTACTTGTACACCAACAGATAACAATAAAGTAATGGCTGTCTAGACTGCTCAATGTTTGCACGACAAACACTTTTCAAATTGTTGGAAATGTCCCACACAGGCTCATAATTAGAGGCTGATTTTCATCACTCATTGGCAACATTTTTTGTTACAAAGCAAGTTTAAACCTTTCACAAGAGAACAAAATTAAAACAATTCCAAATAATATGAGTCTGTGTGTGACATTTACAACAATTTCACATGTGCTCAGAATGAAGACTCTGATCAACCTGTACATCCACACAGCCTGATTAGAGTTTTTGCTTTACTCTCTGTCAGTAGATAATGTCTTAGGCCTTCTACAAGCCCTCAGCATTATATACTTATTGCATAGTGTGGTTGTCTAAGCTGCGTTATATCTGCACTACCACACACACATCAAATTGTTGGAAATGCCACGCACTGGCTCATAAACTAATCTATTCTTGTAAAACAACATAAGATGAATACCAGGTTTAAGGTTTTTGATACTTTTTTTTAACCCTTGTCATGCTGAATTAATTTTGGCTATAAATTTTCATCAAAATCAAAGGGCAAAAAGCACTGAAAGTACCAAATGTATGTCAATTGTTAATTTGAAAAACTAAATCTATTGACAATTCCGGTTTGAAAGTGAGAAACAGGTGGTGTAGGCTAACATCAGGCTGCACATATTTGCAGGCTGATGTTTGTCTATAGCTCCTGCCCAAGCAGGAGTATTCCAGGTTCAGCTTGACAAGGGTTAAGAATCATTGATATTGGAACCATTTAATCTCAGAATCCTACAGCAATGGGTCAACCGATTCTCAGAACAAGTATCTGTGATCATGCTTTATCTTACTTGCTCATTAAACTAAGAAGATAAGAATGATCAAGTTTATCTTGGCCTATTGAAGAGAGATAATACTGATAGTTTATGCCTATATAATCTATCAATCAAACATTCTTGGTCTATCAGGAAAAGTGTTTATATTCCAGTAGAACTTCTGGTCTTAAAATTTGTTCAGCGAAAAAGCTGACTGTAAATCATTGGGTATCTTTTGGAACAGCTAGCTTTTAAGTCATATTCATTATTTCTTGTTAACATAATGTTATAAATATTTGTTAATCTAAATATGAGAAGTGTTGCGCAGGGTTACTAGAACTTGTGCAAACATATGACCTTGAACTTGAAATGTAACAAAGACCAATTTAACCTTCAGTCATAACCGAATGGAATTGCACACTGTAAGAGGAATATCTGAGCCAAATAATTGAAATCCATCCTTAAATGTATGTGTAATTGATGGCTCAGCTTGAAACAGTTGTAACTGCCTATAAATGTTTTTGTCATTTACATTAGTGTTTCACGCTAAGCCATCTTATTGATCCGTTCAAATTCAGATGGACACATTGACACACAGATGCACACTACACCTTAGAGTAAAAGCAAGTATAACAAAGCACTAAAATGATAATATCAAAAAGGTTGCTTAATTAAAATTGTCCCATAACACAAAGTCATTACTCCATCAAGATCCATTGTACTCCCAATTAATAATGCATTCTGAGTGTCCCTTAACCCTTTTCTGTTTTACAAAATTTTGGACCTGTCCAAATTCAAAGGTTTTGCAGACGAATATTTAAAGTGGATTTAATTTGAAAAATAACCATTCAGTAGGGTAGAAAATACTAAAAAAAGTGTGGAAAAAGAAGAAATTGCTTGTCAGGAGCAATTTCTTCTTTTTTTCACAATATTTTCTCAATCATAAAATCACAGGCACGTAAAAAGCAGGGATTAAACAGCAAAGGGTTAAATAATGAATTTCCCCACTTTTTAAGTGGAAAAAGGCAGATTTCTGCATGCCACATGTCTTATCAATGTTATCATGTACAGTGTAATTCATTCATTAGCAATGTACTTGGTCTCATTAACAAGAACTGATACAAATTGTGAATGGCATGATGACCTTGGAAAGCAGGTGAAATCAAATCCTTTACACACTGGTTCTTGAACATTCAAGAATGTTAAATGGCGGTTCCAGAAGTCAGTTCTAGAACTGGTTTATAAACTAGATTTTTGAACTTCTATGGCTAGTTCTTGAAATTCTTACTTTAGTTTCAGTGCAGAAGAATTTTTTTATATTTCATGATATGGATCCATTTTTGGGTGAAGTGACAGGCCCTGTAGCACCCAAGATATCAACAAGATCAGGATTATCCCTTTCCTGTTTTACAAAATTTTGGACCTGTCCAAATTTAAAGGTTTTGCAGATGAAAAATTAAAAGTGGGGTAGGGTAGGGTAGAAAATAGTGTGGAAAAAGAAGAAATTGCTTGTCAGAAGCAATTTCTTCTTTTTTCACAATGTTTTCTCAATTATAAAATAACAGGCACGTAAAAAGCAGGGATTAAACAGCAAAGGGTTAAATGAAGGAATAATTTGTCCAAAACATCAATATTCTGTGAAGTTTGGTTGAAAACTGCATGGTACTTGCACTAAAGAATATGCTTAAACCTTGTCATGCTAAATAAAAAACATCTGCAAAATAGCAACAAAATCAAAGTGCTCAGAGCTCTGTATGTACTATAAACTGGGTCAATATTCATTTTGAAAATTTAATTTTTAACCTTTTCTGTTTTCAAAAAAGGAAAAGCAGGCGGTATTGATGAAGATCAGACTGCATATATGTGCTGGCTGATGTTTGTTTATAGCTCCTGTCAAGGCGGGAATATTTTGGGTTCAGCATTTCAAGGGTTGAAGAAAATGCATGGACAATTAGACGGACACACAATAGACAAGAGGCCATAAAAATAGCCCGCTGGACTTCATCCACTTGAGCTAAGAACCTAATAAGGCCTCTGTGTAAATCCATTTTGGGTATTCATAAAGTGTGATTACCGTATTTCTCCTAATAAACCCTCCCCGGAGCTATACATAACATGGTCAGGGAGCTTTTTTTAGTATGCATTTACTACCGTTAATTTAAAAAATCATTAAAATTGATGTCTTTAGACCCTTTCCTCTTTAATTTAGAGGTGAATTTCCTCAACACAATCACATAAAATGATTGTTTAGAGGAAATTCATCTCAAATTGGAGAAGTCTCAAAAAGCTCCTAAAATTTAGGCGCTTGAAACGGGTTTTAATCCTTGGTAAAAAATGTAGGGGTGCTACTTTTAGGGAGGGTGCTATTTTAAGAGGAGATTATAATATGGTACGTCTTTAGTTTCATACCTGCATGAAATAAACAAATATTCTTTTCATCTCTTGAATAGACTGCTGCTCTGAAATTAGGACACATAACAATTCATATTTCATTCTCTTTCCATAGAAAAAAGCTTGAATAGCAATAAACAAATGATAACTATGCTATAGGGTGCATCTAATCTCAAAATGAGAGTAAACCACGTTTTCCAGCACCACAGGGAGAGATAATGTGTTTGATTTTTCAGATGGATTTATAATCTGCTCAAGCAGAGCCTGTGAATTTGTAATTACATGCATCCTGATTTTGTATTTTATCTGCAGTTGCACCATCAATATTCAGACTTTTTGCTGTAATTGTTCTGCAATTCCCAGCGCTGAAAATTGGCAATATAAAGCCATTGAATTTATCACTTGGATTTTAGTTCAAGGACAAGTGGTGGGACAAATAGTGTTGAGCCTGCAAAAGCTGTTTATAAATAAGAGCTAGTTTACATGCAGCTGCTAATTGCTGGATAGTGTAAAATTCCAAGTTGAAACAGGGGCATAACTCTAACAAAAATGCTTTAAGAGCTAAGAGTCTGGAGATCTTTTGCGATGATAAACCCACATGTCAAGTTTCATAAAAATATCTTCAATAACAACAGAAATCAAAGCACTGAAAGTACTGATGGTGAACGAACCTGATGGCATTCTAGAGTGATATATTGAATTCAATTAGAAAAGAGAAATTACGAATGTAAAAAAAAGTGGGAAGAATTGTCTCGACAAAATTTCCGTTATTCGGAAATTTCACTGCCAATTCAAAGAAAGGGAAAGAGAGGAAAATCCTGTTAGAAAAATATTTGTTAGAATATGAGATGTTACTCTGTGAAAATTTCTTTTACACACTTGAAATAGGTACATTTATTAATTAAACATAAATGGAGAAAACGATTTAATCCTATCTAAAACTGTCTTTAACCTATAACCAATGGTGTTCGTTTTTACAAAAGTAGTTGTTATCGTGTTTAAGCTTATTTCAAGTAAATTTGTTGTATTTGTTTTAACTTTTTTAACTATCTTTATCTTCTCAGAGGATGAAAAGGTCTTTGAGTACCAACCAAAGAAACACCTATGAATATCAGTCAGTCCTGAATTGTTCTCGTTGTTTAAAGTTATGATTTGTTAACTTATTAATGGTATTTTGAACCATAACCTGAGAGATCAGTTTTTAACATATTTGAAGCCATAACCACTTCCGTGGTTGACACTTATGTCGTTATTCAATTTTATAACACTGCAGGATGAGAAATATTTAGGTATAGGTTAAAGGAGGTCTAGTGCCCTATTAGTATAATTCATAGATAATTTCTGTTTAAGGTTTAGAAATTAAAGTAAAACTTTTTATATTAAACAATTGCTCTATAGTAAATTGCATACTAAAAGTCTTTATAAAATTATTATTTTTGTAACGTAATTTCTACATCAAAAGCGAATAAGAATCTTATTTAAGAAGTTTATTTTGTAAAGGGAGGTTATAATTGAATGACTATGTCTATGACTATGTTTAAGTATAATACAATGTTTTTTTCCTTCCGACTTTCTTTCAAAAAAGAGTTGAGAATCCTTACAATTGTCGGTTTATTTTTTGCACGAGAACCTATTGTTTACCTTCAAGAGTTTGGATGCTTGTAAAATCACTCACTATCGATATCTTATTACAGTATTGCGGCTGATATTAGACTTTCTGCTCAGAGCTAGTTTTTGCTTAAACTGTAGTTAACCAATTCTAAACGTATTTTGGGAAGGATGGAGCCAGTTTTTATTCATCGATTTAGATTTTTATGATTGCTGTAAAAAACGCAATGACTTTTCCAGAATAATTTAACAACTAAACCCGCCTGTCGAATCGTAAACAAGTGCATGACGGATCTGGTCCCCCACTTGACCACGGCAATATCTACTCGTCAATTGGAGTGGTATCTAGGAATGAATATTTAGCTATCATTTAATTTTCAAATAGAATTTTGAATTGATATGGTTTTACAGATTGAAAAAATGCAAAGTAGAATGGACCCAATGAAATATCTTCCGTGCCTGTCGCAATTGGTATTCGGCAATATTCGCTTCTGAGACAGACGAATACGAAACGTTTTCGCTGGGAATAAGTTCACCGAATATTCGAGTGTATCCTTACAAGCCCTACTTCAGCCAACGCAATTTTACAGAAAAATCTTAATAGCGGCGTTTATCCCTATTCAAATAAAAGTACAAGAAAGGTTGTACATGTAAAACACATGTCGAATCATTCTTAAAACCCGTCTCGAGACTGACTGTCGCTAGTTGAAAAGTTATGTAAAACCGCGTTACCGTTTCTAATGACACAAGGTGTCTTGATGCGTCATTCGTCTCAACTCGGCCGATTCCTCTAACCTACATTTAAATCGGAGCCGTCGGAGATCGCCCGAGTATTGCCGAATGTAAGTTCAAGAGGACATGACCTAAATAAACACGTATTTCCGGCTAATTACTACAAGTTACACCAGCGAAGGCTTGGGTCAAAAACATAGTATCTGTTTCTACGGTGTCTAGACACAAACTTTGTTTTTGCTTTAAACTCTCGACAAGCTTACGCCGATCAAAAATTCCCTTGATAAACATTGCAAGATCATTTTGTGTTATTCAAGGCGTATTTTCATTATTTTCACTTGATAAAGAACACTAGTAGCACGCTTTTAAAGAAAAAAACAGTGATTTTGCGGAGAAAAATATTGAAAGATACTAAATTGAATTTTAAGAGGCGCTACTTTATTTCAAATGTATTAACATCCAACAGGATTTTCCTGACATGGTATATAACACTGGTGAACGACGTTCGTTCACCAAAAACCAAGCTTAAAATGGTAAGGATATTTTCCCAAGATTACCAGGAAAAGGGTTAATTTAGACAGGTGATCTGATTAGCAGACCAAGGTGATTAGGGCTTACCACTAATTTGATCTACCTGCTAGGTCGCATGCTGATTTCATAATCCCCCAATCTCCCAGGGAATCCTGGTAAACCTATTACATCAACAATTTCTAGAACATCAAATTAACCAGACATTGAGGACAAGAACAGGTTGCTGTCCAGTGATTTGCTTTCTCAGTGTTATAGCTGAATATTAATTTTAAGTTACGAGTTGAATGAGAAATCTTGGCAAAATTGCAACATATATCAAAATCAAAGTGCTCAAAGCATTGACTTTGAGTCTGTATTTGACATTTTTGATTATTTTTTTCATTTTTTCTGGTTTCAAGTGGTGTTAACTAAGATCAGACTGCACATTTGTGCATCTAACACACCCCCCACCCCCCAAAGCAGACATAATCTGGGTGGGTTCAGATGACAAAAGCTAATTTTGCATCTTATTTTGTAATAAAGATTCATGAATGTTTAACTCAAAATTTAATGTTAATATATATTAAATAAAGATTGTGCAAAGTATCAAAGACATCTAAGAACCCCTGAAAGGGTGAAGCATCAAATAATCTACAATATATTTCTGAAGCTTTGATATTTTGATAGAGAAAATTAGACATGATGATACACAGGCCACAAGTGAAATGATTGAGAATTGTCTGATTACCTCCTATGTTTTTCTTGGAATTGTTGGAGTAAATATAGGAGAATGGATTTGACAAGATAAACACAGGCTTAGTATTGACTGATAAGCCATTATGGCTGGCTGTGTTGAAGGGTCTTGAACTTATCAGGCACCGTTGGAAACCAAGCTTAAACTGACAAGCAATCACAGCAATGCAGAAAATCAGTCAGATGATTGAAGAATGAGATTGTTGGTCTTTTCAATAATTTCAAAAGGCAGTACCCTTTCCAGACAACTTTAATTGTCTTTTTTAAGTAAGCAGACCCACAAAAGTTCCACAACATTTTGGAACTCATGATCTTTCACAATTTTATCCAAGGCTTCCTAATAAACATCATTAGGAAACCTTGGTTTACGCTGCAAAAGTTCATGACTTCCAAAACATTATGGAACTATAACAGGTCCACTAATATTTAACGGTCAAACTGATCTGATCTTCAGCTGTTACTTTCAGTACATGAGGACAAAATTTGCTTGACAATGAGGGACCATTCAGAACATCACTCGGCCATTTCAATAGACTGCAACAGACCTTGTATGTATGTAAGGCGGATGGGTATGTAACAAAATTGTACATTGAAACAGTGTAAGAAAAACTAGCGCAGAAACAACTGGCTCTATCTTAAGATTTACATTTTTTATAGTAAATAACAGCTGAAAAATCTTAATTTTTGAGATTGATGAATCATTCTCAAAATTTAAGATTTTTCAGTCGTTATTTAAGATTCTAAAGATATCGATATAAGGATATGATGGTTTCACGTCACTGACTTAAACGAGTAGCGATGACAACATCGAACGTTTTCACTGCAAAGTTTCATGCCATTTTAACTGACGTCATCAAGTTTTTCCAAGGTTTTCCTGTTATAATAGTCTGTCCATGTACATCCAAGGTTGATCACGCCAAGTGGTGTTTCGAATGAATGAGGGATATCAGTTGGTTATCTCCCTTGAAATACTCCCAAAGGAAGTTAGGGGTCCTAATCAGTGGTCACCTTGGGTTTAATTATTATTTTATTTACACTATAAGATTTAAATATTAGCTCTTAATTATAAATATTACATAATTCATAGAATATATCTTATTAAAATAGATATTTATCTTCCATTTACTAAAGGAAACTTTGTCATTAATACTTTAAATTATCTTGTATTTACAAAAATAAAACTTGCAACTCAATCAAAGAAAGCAAGGATAAAATCTAACAAAAGTTTGAAAAAGGCCCTCAATGCAAAACGTATACCTTTGACATTAAATTTTGATATACCTTACAATCTAAATCCATTTAAGGTCAATTAAAGGACATTCAAATGGAAGTCAATAAAATTCAGACCAATCACTCCGATATGGCACCATTATTATCATTTCTCAGAAAACCAACATGACAGGATATGTCCACTTCATAATCATTTGTCAATATTTACCCAGAATATTCACTCCACTTGTTAGATAGCAAATAAAGCCCCACAGTCGGTATCAAGTGCCTTTGATTACAAATAATTTCTCATTTATGGTGGATGAATGGCCTTGGCACTCTGTTGACCTGGTCCTGGAAGGATAATATTGACAATTGGCCACCAAAACATCATATCTACAGCTTTGTTTAAGCTGTAGATATGATGGTTTAGTTGCCCACTGATGATTATGGAGTTAAACTTAATAGGGTAATACATATCGAGGGGTCAGCACAACGCTATTGCAAGTGCCTATATTCATAGGCACTTGCAATAGCGTTGCACTGACTCCTCGATATTGAAAGCAAGAGTACCACCTACCAACGTGGGCTAGTCTGCATGACACTTATGTTTTGGGTGAAGGATAGTGGATAAAAATCTTGAAAAGAAAAAAAAAATATGCAAAATTCAAAGAAAAATAAATAAAGATTTATCCCCCTTGGTAGTATGGATTGCTTTGTTATCAAATGTAACATAAAGTGAAACTTTAAAGCAAATACCTTGCCGATAGTAACCAGTTATTTCACAAATGTCAAAATCATAAAGGCTATAGCTATACTTTGGGTTTTCTAAAAAGAGCACTGACAACTCAAAACAGCCAAATCTAATGAAGAAATGATTACCAATTGTGTTCCAAACTAGAACTGATGCAGAGTGGACTAATACCCCCCACAAGCACTTTGTCAGAATGCAAGTGCTATTAGTTCTGGATGTGTTTGTAACAAAAATTGAGGTCATATGCAGCATTTGCATGAAGTTACATGATTCTAGGTCGCTTGGTTCTTGAGTTTAAGAGTCAAGAAATGAAAATTGAAAAAAAAAACAAGAGCACCGCCTACGGGTGCCTACGCTCGGCTGTCGAGTGCTGGATGGTGGGAAAAAATCTAAGTCAAAAAAGGGGCATAATTTGCACAAAATGCATCTAGAGTTATCCCCCTTGATAGTAAAGGTTGCTCTTTTGATGGTGAACATGTGTGCCAAGTTTCAAGTGAATGCCTTCAGTAGAACCAGAGATATAACAAAATGTCAAAGTTTTCGCACGACGACGACGACGACAACGACGTCGACAATGACGACACGGAGGCTATAGCAATACCTCGGGTTTTCTCCGAAAACAGCCGAGCTAAAAATGACTGTGACCTTGACCTTTGTGACCCGAAATCAATAGGGCACGTAATTGAGCCATAAGCAACATTTGTATAAAGTTTCATGATTCAAGGTCACTTGCTTTTTGAGTTTGATTGATTGATTGATTGATTGATTGATTGATTGATTGATTGATTGATTGGAGTATAACGCCGCTTTGAACATTTTTTCAGTTATATTGCGGCGGCTGGAGCACCTAACAATGGTTTCCTTGTATTTCTCCCACCAGTACAACCACCACATCCTTTTCTAGCCTCCAGCTGCTATCTCACATAGGTCTACGATTATCAACCCATTGGTGAGAGACAAATAGTCGGAAAGAATGAGTGCCACCGTAGCTTTTTGAGTTAGAACCTTGAAATGAAAATTGAACAAAAATTGACAGTGACCTTGACCTTTGACCTATTTGACAAAAAAAACAATAGGGCACTTCCTTGGGTCATAAGGAACATTTGTATAAAGTTTCATGATTGTAGGTCACTGGGTTCTCGAGTTAGAGTCAGGTAACGAAAATTGAACAAAAATTGACAGTGACCTTGACCTTTGACCTATGTGACCCAAAAACAATAGGGCACATCCGTGGATCATAAGCATCATTGGCATAAAGTTTCATGAATGTAGGTCACTCGGTTCTTGAGTTAGAGTCCGGAAATGAAAATTGAACAATGGCTGACTGTGACCTTGACCTATGTGACCCAAAAACAATTGGGCACTTCCTTGGGTCATAAGGAACATTTGTATAAAGTCTCATGATTGTAGGTCACTTGGTTCTTGAGTTAGAGTCCGGAAACGAAAAGGTCTACGGACGGACGGATGAATGGACAGACAGACAAACATGGTGAAACCAGTATACCCCCCTCTACTTTGTCGGTGGGGGGTATAATAATGAAATGATTACCAACTGTGTTCCAAAAAAGGTATATATTGGATATATTGCATTCTAAATAGGACTGAAAATATTATGAAATATGCTTTCTTTTCCTTTAACTCATAAAAAACCTACACATTTTGCAATGAACAATATCATTTTAATGGAAAGCCACAATAACTTTCTACAATTATGCTGCCATGTAATGAATTTCATTTTCTTCTTTAATTCTATCATCTGTAACAAAAATTGATATAACTAGTAATGGATGTCTTCAATATTTGTTAAGTTTTCAGGGCATTCAGTAACCAGCACAAATTAGTTACAGAAAATAGATAATATATGAGGTAATTGTTATGGCTGTAGAATCGTACTGTGCTTATTAAGAAGGCTTTTAAAATCATGATATTGGTGTATTTGAGATATGTATTAAATATAAAAACAATATCATGGTTATGGATTTTCTAATTTTGCATTTAAGTTCTGCTATCTAAGTCTTACCATTAGTGATATTCTTCATACAGAAATGTTGGAGTTAAAATCTAGAAGAACCTGGATGCAATTCTATACTCTACAAGTATCATAGTAACAATAGTTCCAAAATGTTTCAGGAGTAATATGAACTTCAACAGTGTTTACCGAGGTTTCCTAATGAAAATCATTAGGAAACCTTGATCAACATTGTGAAAGATTATAGAATCTAGTTCCAAATTGTTTCAGGAGTAATGAACTTCAACAGTGTTTATCGAGGTTTCCTAATGATTTTCATTAGGAAACCTTGGTCAACATTGTGAATGATTATGAGTTCAGAAATGTTGCGGAACTTTTATGGGTCCACAACCTTAAAAAAAGCATTGCCTCCAGGACTAAGCCATTAACACTCTAAATTACGCTGTAATATTAATTAAAGTTCCTAAAACATTTTTCCCCAAATTAGGAAAATGAATGTACCGTAGCATATATAATTTAGTGATGCAAAATTAACAGCATCATCTATTAAGTCAAAAGCTCATAAAACAAATTCAATTTTAGACTGTCAACTGAAGGCTGTTAAATTCATGCAGTGAATCAATTTCATCTAATATAACATGTAGAGTCAATATGAACTTGGAAAATTAAGGCAATGCCCTCTTATGCCCCGTTTACTCGAATAATATTCAACAAGAGTACATTAACAATACATGTTTGCCTCCGTTAATGCCTGTTTGATTAAAAACCACAGGAAACAGCATGTCCCAATTGTTGGAATTGATGACAATTTAATCTAGCAAGCTGCCGTACCCATGGATTGATTTCCTCTTCTAAGATACAATGTCAGTCGTATTATGCAAAAGTATCATGTGTTTTGCTCTACATAAACAGGGCTTTTTAGTCATATTCAAAGATAAAGTATTATTTTAAATAGAACTACCTTCAGATATTAACAAGAGAGAAATCAAAAAAGAGAAATAGTTGAGAAAAAAAAAGGCCAAAACACTTAAAACCACTTCAAACAATCACTGAAGTTAAGAGAGATCAAACATTGCCAATTACTTCAAGGCTATTTAAGATAAAAATGCTCATATTTGCATGATGATAGATCTTGTCTACATGCATCTTCAGATACCAAGGTCAAGGTCATATGACAAGGTGAAGGTGAATGTCAAAAGTTTGAAAAAAAAAGCTATTTCTGGGTCAGATGTGTTTAAAGAACACATCTTATTTTAATGAAAACGAAGTACTTATTACTAGCATAAAACAAGAGGCCTAATAAGGCCTGTAGCACTCCACTGGCTTTTACATCTCTATTGAGATTTGAAAAAGAGATATTCAAAATACAAATCAAACAGGTTTGGTATATAGTCACCCAAGGAACATTCATGTCAAGTTTTATTGAAATTGACCCAAAGTTCTGGAGAAGATTCTTTAAGATTTTAAGCGAAGCTTAGCCCTGCCCTGCCACTCCAATATTTGAAAGGGGGGGGGGGGGTGTCAATAAAAATTTCTTGAACAATTAAGGTACATGGTCACCCAGGGAATATTCATGCTAAGTTTCATTGAAATTGGCCCAATGATATGGGGAGAGTGTGTGTGTATTTCCATTTTTTTATCGTTGTACCGTAGCACATGCCCATATGAGCGACGTCCCCAGAAGACTGTTAGTTGTAACGGAGGATAGTGCAAGGATACATGACGAAACTACTGCTGAGATCCACCATTATTCATTAAAGTGCTCAGTGTAAAGCACCGTCTCACAGGGCCTCGGTTAAACGTCTCATCCAAAAGACAATGAGTTTGTTAGTGTGCCAACCCTGGATTGAACCCCCAATGTTGAACTTCAATGGTTTTGAAGTCCGCTGCTCTACCAACTGAGCTAATTCACACCGTACAACCGGTTGCGGCGATGACGGGTGAGAGTCAACGATGACAGCATCGGAACATTATGCCGAGGAGACGGTAGGTCAAATAAATTTATTCGTGTAAATAAACGATCGAAGCTTTGGTATTCTAATTCAGATAAATGATCGTGTAAGTGTTCAGCGCTTCTATAGAATAAATCTTTTCTCATATCCCTCCCAAATAAGGCTACAATCATTGATTATTTCGGAGGTTTCCCATGAAAAGATACGAAATTAGACTTTATGCACTCATATTTCGCCTATCTCTCAATAAATGCTATTTTAACTTGTACATAGCTGAAGTCTAATCATCCGCCGATATTTCTTCCAAATTTGAAGCCATAATTCAAAAAAATAAACACACAGCGGGTCCCCAAAGACTGCATGTAGGAAGAAAAATGTTGCCTCTGTAGACAGTCGGAATTTCACGGGGTTCACATAGATGACAGAACTGAATTATTTGTGATTGCCGATGTCGACAGACCCATATTCAGATTCTCGCATAAAAATGATCATTTTTGGTGTCGTATTTTTCAATAACACACCAAAACAATTTAGATCGACATACATGCTGACATTCATGTCCACTATTTTTCAAATGATGTGTCTTATCGAAAATTAATTCAAGGGATTTAATGTAGGATTTCAAATACTCACAAACTAAGAAAAAACAGTTGTGATCAGACTGAATATCTCGTATACGTTTTTTACTTGTAATTCCAGTGACTTAGTATACATTTGACAAGTCAAGAAAGCATTTCTATTGGAAAACATAGTTGGCCTGTCTTTCATTATCTTTCGTTAACTTTCGATAATATCCACGAGTTCACAAGATTGATTTTTATTTTAGATAGAATAAAATCTTGCTAACGTAACTTTTCTTAGACCTATTTTTATTTTATGTAAAGGCCACTGAGCAATAGGAAATTACTTCATGTAGATATATAAGAAAAGGTGAGAGGGAGATTCGATCTTCGGACCTCTGCACTGCGAATCTCTGAACTTATGGATATAGCTCATTCTATTTTGTTATCACGATTGGTTATATAATGTGACTTGAATGTAATGTTTGTCTATTTTTTATCCATATAAGCAAGTGGGTTTCGAATACTGAAGAATGAAAGCAGGAATATTAAATGAGCCACAGGCCAACAATGTTACATATAAACAAATTTGTTTACAACTATAAACAAAAACGGCGATTAAGGTCCTAAATCTATTTCCTTATAATAACGCTTTCTGACGCTAAACAATAAAAATGCATAAAACGAAGAAGAAGATAAAGAAGAAGAAGAAGTAGTTGATTAGATTTCCACCATTAAATCAGTGTGTAAAGTCAGTTTCAAATGCATAGGGTGTTTTTTTTATTTGAACTTAAAACAAAATGTTGGATTATTTTTGAGAACACGAAAAGGATAGGTTTACAAAATTGAAATACATACTTCATGCGTGAATCACTGACATGCATATCAAATGCTAGAGAAACATGGGTAATTTTCATCGAAGCAACAACCTTAAAAAGGCGCACATGTTCCTCGAAAAAAAAACTAACCGCTTCTGAAGTTTAGACATTCCAAATCACGAGATCAAAATCCTTTCAATTTGACACTCGCAGAGGGAGTTTTATTAAAATTAACCAATGTTTTTTTGGGATGTAAAATGCCACATGGAAAAGAAAATTCACATTTTACTAAGGCGTTTTTTTCTTGGCGTCAGTATGAAATAAAGTGTAAAGGAACACATCACAAAACACATGTTTTGTTACAAGGGTCAACGTAAAACTCCTTTCAAAATTATCCTAAGTTTGTCAACTTTGAAAGTTATCAGTCTCTCACCAATGGGCTGATAATCGTTAACCTATGTGAGATAGCAGCTGGAGGCTAGGAAAGGATGTGATGGCTGTACTGGTGAGAGAAATACCAGGAATCCATTGTTAGGTGCTCCAGCCGCCGCGACATAACCGCAAAAATGTTGAAATCGGCGTTAAACTCCATTCAATCAATCAATTAATATTCCTGCTCACCTTCTTAAGTATTCGATCCCACTTCCTTATATGGATAAACAATAAGCAAACATTACATTCAAGTAACAATATATACCCAATCGTGATAACAGAATAGAATGAGATATATGCATAAGGACAGAGACTCGCAGTGCAGAGGTCCGAAGATCGAATCTCCCTCTCACCTTTTCTTGAATATCTACATGAAGTAATTTCCTATTGCTCAGTGACCTATACATAAAATGAAATAAGCTTTTAGAAAAGTAACGGATAGATTTTTCATTTTTCATAATCCTCCTTTTCGATCCCTGACTTTGTTAGCAAGATTTCATTCTATCTAAAATAAAAATCAATCTTGTGAACTCGTGGATATTATCGAAAGTTAACGAAAGATAATGAACGACAGGACAACTATGTTTTCCAATAGAAATGCTTTTTTGACTTGTCAAATGTATACTAAGTCACTGGAATTACAAGTAAAAAACGTATGCGAGATATTCAGTCTGATCACAACTGTTTTTTCTTGGTTTGTGAGTAATTAAATCCCTTGAATTAATTTTCGATAAGACACATCATTTGAAAAATAGTGGACATGAATGTCAGCATGTATGTCGATCTAAATTGTTTTGGTGTGTTATTGAAAAATACGACACCAAAATTGATCATTTTTATGCGAGAATCTGAATGTGGGTCTATCGACATCGGCAATCACAAATAATTCAGTTCTGTCATCTATGTGAACCCCGTAAAATTCCGACTGTCTACAGAGGCAACATTTTTCTTCCTACATGTCGTCGTTTGGGACCCGCTGTGTATTTATTTTTTTGAATTATGGCTTCAAATTTGGGAGAAATATCGGCGGATGATTAGACTTTAGCTGTGCACAAGTTAAAATAGCATTTATTGAGAGATAGGCGAAATATGAGTGCATAAAGTCTAATTTCGTAACTTTTCATGGGAAACCTCCGAAATATTCAATGATTGTAGCCTTATTTGGGAGGGATATGAGTAAAGATTTATTCTATAGAAGCGCTGAACACTTACACGATCATTTATCTGAATTAGAATACCAAAGCTTCGATCGTTTATTTACACGAATAAATTTATTTGACCTACCGTCTCCTCGGCATAATGTTCCGATGCTGTCATCGTTGACTCTCACCCGTCATCGCCGCAACCGGTTGTACGGTGTGTAATTGGGCTGACTGATTTAGGAAGAGAAGATATTTTCAAGATTTTATAGTGAAATTAAGCCCCGCCCAGCCATGCCCATATTTGGGGGGCAACAAAAATTCATTGAATAATTCTAGAAGAGGGTCACATAAGGAACATCTCTGCCAAGTTTCATTAGAATTCACCCATAGATATAGGAGATGTTTAAAGAAAAATTTACGCATGCATGCACACACACACAGCCATGACAATAGCTAACTAGAAAGCCATGAATGGCTTGAGTCGCTCCACAGGCTTGAAATTCTTGTAAAAGCAAATAAATGTTTTGACTAGATTTTTAAATATTTGGGGTTCTACTGATGTTGAAAATGATTTTCAAAGTTTCAACTATATAACAGATAGAGAAATGACCTCTGCTATTAAAAGACATATTTTTCATCAAATCAAAATAATTTTTGACTGCATGATAATGGGTCACCCAAAGATCATACCAAAAATGTTTGATTGATATCCATCATTTACATTGGAGAAAATGGTTTTCATAGTTTCCACTATTTAACATATTGAGAGTTGACCTCCACCCATAAAATGTATATTTTTCATCCAATCAAAATAATTTTTGATACAGTGATAAAGGGTCACTCAAGTATCATTCCAGTGAAATTTAATTGATATCCAAAAATCAAATTCTGAGAAAATGATTTTCAAAGTTTCCACTATATAACATATAGAGAAATGACCTCTGCCCATAAAATGCATATTTTTCATCCAATCAAAATAATTTTTGGTAAATTGATAAAGTGTTACTCAAGGATCATTCCAGTGAAATTTGGTTGATATCCATCAGTTACATTCTGAGAAAATGATTTTCAAAGTTTCCACTATATAACTTAAAGAGAAATGACCTCCGCCCATAAAATACATATTTTTCATCCAATCACAATGATTTTAAGTAAACTGATAAAGGGTCACTGAAGGATCATTCAAGTGAAATTTGGTTGATATCCATCAATTACATCCTGAGAAAATGATTTTCAAAGTTTCCACTATATAACTTATAGAGAAATGACCTCCGCCCATAAAATACATAGTTTTCATCCAATCACAATGGTTTTTTGTAGACTGATAAAGGGTCACTGAAGGATCATTCAAGTGAAATTTGGTTGATATCCATCAGTTAGATTAAGAGAAAATGATTTTCAAAGTTTCCACTATATAACATATAGAGAAATGAACTCCGCCCATAAAATGCATATTTTCCATCCGATCACAATAATTTTTTGTAGACTGATAAAGGGTCACCCAAGGATTATTCATGTTAAATTTAATTGGTATCCATTAATTAGAATCTGAGAAAACTCACTTTTTACCATATTTGGAAATAAGCCACGCCCATTAAATCCATGTTTTTCATTGGATCAAAATTTCTTGAACAACTTTGAAAGAGGGTCACCCAAGGATCATTCCTGTGAAGTTTGGTTGAAATCCATCCAGTAGTTTCTGAGGAGAAGATTTTTAAAGAAAAGTTTACGACCGGACGCACGCACGGACGGACGGACGGACGGACGGACGCACGACGGACACAACGCCATGACAATAGCCCCAGTGGCTTTCAGCCAGTGGAGCTAAAAATTGTGAGGAAAAATTTGACTTTATGAAGTGTTACTCTGTTTGACATGAATCTTAGAAATCGCTAGTCCTAGGTTAGGCCTCTGATAATAGTGCCTTTCCATAATATACCTCTATGACCAGTTGGCACCAGGATTAAAACTTTTGAAGTCTATGAATTATCTCGGATCATAAGTCCCATGCCCTAACCGCAGAGCCATATTTGACCCACAATTAATTTCTGCCACACCGAAAGGTTCTTTTTCACTTTATATAGTCCTCTGCATCCTATTTGAATTTGGACCAGTCGAAAGATTTGAACAAAATGGGCATGGATGAATGAGTTTAATAATTCAAAAGCAAAACACCTCCATGCACTCATATGATTAATGACCATTAAAAATTGCCCACCAACTTGAAATTAAGGATCTCTGATGGAATACTTCTGAATTTTTAATTGAAATTTCCATTACTGAAAGGATGCTCAGAATTACACCTTGCAGTGTGTGAAGATTGATGATGACTGAATAATTATAATAATATTGTAATTTAAAAATTAGAATTTATTATAGTGTGTATTTTTTCTCCGCCATTAATACATGGCTCTCTTTTTGTTTTTGGTTTTCAGTTATATAGTTAGCGCACAACGGCCACAAACGTTTGCACATTGTGCTCAGGCAAGCCAAAAATACATTGAGTATTGATTCCTTGATAGTATTCTTGCTTTTCCGACAGAGAATATGCATGCAGAATTTCATGCAAATATCTTTGAGATGACAAAGATATAGGACAAAATTTTATCAAAGCTGCCAATACACCTAATGTTTACACTGTCAACACTGAGGTGATGACGAAACTAGATTTATTTCTTTGTTTTACAGGGGATTTGCACTTTTGAACACTCTTTCATTCATATTGCAGATGCTGGAGCACCAAACAATAGATTCCTGGTATTTCCCACACCTGAGTACTTCTAATAATCCTTTCCTAGCATTCAGCTGCTATCCAACATAGATCAACAATTATCAACCCATTGGTGGGAGAGGCAAATTATGGTTGGAAAGAATAAGTGCTGCAGTTGGGGAGACATTAAGTGGACTTTTTGTTCCAAAACAGCTGAGCTTAGAACATTTCATGCAGATATTGCATGGTACTAAAGCATGCACAATCTTGAAGATGGATCACATCCTGTTTTTTTGTCCTAACATTTTAAGAGAAAATAGCTAATGGCATGAAACCGTATTCCTGGATGGCTCGTTTTTTGCAAGTCAAAAGAAAATTATTGATGTTTGTCTTCCTTTCCAGGAGGTATGACTCATTCTTGACATAACCAAATTTCAGTAATCATTTTAAGATCTGTCTGGATTTTAAACTGTAATTTTCCTTTTGATTCTGATGAATTATTGAACAGGATTTCAGGAAGAAGCTAGAATTTTTGTCAACCTTTTTCCTTTATTTGGTCATCCTACTCGCAGGGCTGATTTTTAACCCTTTCCTGTTTTACAAAATTTTGGACCTGTCCAAATTCAAAGGTTTTGCAGACGAAAATTTAAAGTGAATTTGATTTAAAAACTAACCATTCAGTAGGGTAGAAAATAGTGTGGAAAAAGAAGAAATTGCTTGTTTGAAGCAATTTCTTCTTTTATCACAATGTTTTCTCAATCATAAAATCACAGGTACGTAAAAAGCAGGTATTAAACAGCAAAGGGTTAACCCTTGTCAAGCTTTATCCAATTTATTTCTGCTTCAGCAGGAGGTACACACAAAGATCAGCCTGCACATATGTGCAGTCTGATCTACATCTATTGCAACCACCAAATTTCTTTTAGACATGGAGCAGATGCATTGACAAGATAACATTTCAGTCTGAATAAATAACCTAACAAGAGCACAACCTACATGTACCTATCAATCGGCTGTTGTGTGCTGGATGGTGAAAAAAAGTCGAAAAAAAAAGCGGCATCATTTGCCTAAAATGCATCTAGAGTTATCCACCTTGATAGTATAGGTTGCTCTTTTGATGGTGAACACATGTGCCAAGTTTAAAGTGAATGCCTTCAGTAGATCCAGAGATATCAAAAAAATGTCACAAAGTTTGCGCACGGCAACAACAACAACAATGATGATGACAAAGACGACACCAAGGCTAAAGCAATACCTGGGGTTTTCTCTGAAAATAGTGGAGCTAAAAACTAAAGAAAGGCCAAATTATAAAGGTATAATTATTAATGAAAAATAACCTTTTTTTCAATGTAAAGTATTTTATAGTAATTAACTTCATATATTAGCTTAGTTGTGAATCACAAAGCATATCAAGCTAGCATAATTTGGGACAACCCCATGTGATATACAGTAGAATTAAGTGAGAAAATCTCATCTGACAGGATGAAAGCCAATTCTATTCCTGTCACCAAGCTCTATCCAATTAGTGTCCTACAATGCAAGGAAATTTAATTTCTTTCAAATATTTGCATATGCTGGCATATAATACAAGGCACTTTGTTTGATATTGGTACTCTCGGATCTGTATTACCCTTTTCAAAGCAATCCTGTTTTCTTTTATGTGTCCCGATGGAGAAAGCTTTGTAAAACAATGTGGGAAATGTAGAGATTACTCAATAAGCCTTTAGAAAAATTATCTGTAAAACAAGATGTGTTTGTGAAACACAAATGCCCCCGTAACAGCATATTTTTTTTTAAAACTTGACCTTGACAGATGACCTTGACCTTTTAACATGACCTCGACCTTGATACCTACAAATGTTCACCACTGAGATCTTTCATCATGCCTATGATGAGACAGGGTATCTATAATATGCTTTAATAATCTGAACAATGAAAGTTTTTTGGTTATATTTTTAAGAAGTTTAACCTTGACAGATAATTTTGACCTTGTCACATGACCTTGACTTTGGAACATGCAGATGCATATCATTGAGATCTACCACCATGCCAAATATGAGCCTTATATCTTAAATAGGTTTAAAGAAATTGGAAATGTTAAGTTTTTTGGTTGAGTTTTTGAGTTATTTGACCTTGACAGACGACCTTGACCTTGTCAAATGACCTTGGCTTTGGTATCAACAGATGCATATCATTGAGATCTATCATCATGCCAAATATTAGCCTTGTATCTTAAATAGGCTTGAAGATATTGGCAATGTTAAGTTTTTTGGTTAAGTTTTGAGTTAGTTGACCCTGACAGACGACCTAGACCTTATCACATGACCTTGACTTTGGTATCAGCAGATTTGTATCATTGAGATCTATCATCATGCTAAATATTAGCCTTGTATCTTGAATAGGCTCAAAGATATTAGCAATGTTAAGTTTTTTGGTTAAGTTTTGAGTTATTTAACCTTGACAGATGACCTTGGCCTTATCACATGACCTTGACTTTGGTATCAGCAGATGCGTATCATTGAGATCTATCATCATGCCAAATATGTGCCTTGTATCTTGAATAGGCTTGAAGATATTGGCAATGTTAAGTTTTTCGGTTAAGTTTTGCAGACAGACTGAAGGACAGACGGAGGACGGTAAAACAATATGCCCCCGATCTTTCGATACGGGGGCATGAAAAC
The DNA here is from genome assembly GCA_948146395.1 of Fragum whitleyi. Lineage (NCBI taxonomy): Eukaryota > Metazoa > Mollusca > Bivalvia > Cardiida > Cardiidae > Fragum > Fragum whitleyi. Next base: position 59,759,969 of record OX411544.1, on the reverse strand, counting down.
ACTTATATTCTAGCAATATGGTACCAGGTCTAATCTTTCTGGCATTGAGAATGTTGTGATGATAATTAACTAACCCTCGTCATGCTAAACCCAGAGTATTTATGCCTTAGAAGGAGGTATAGTCAGATCACAAACTGCAGTTTGATCTTAGTCTTAACTTCCTGATTAAACTTTGAACCAGAATTTTGTTTTAAGTTGTACCATATTTCCCCTAAAGGGCCTTCCCAAATTGTAGCACCCCTACATCTTTTACTAAACTAGAAAGCCATGAATGGCTTGAGTCGCTCCACAGGCTTGAAATTCTTGTAATAGAAAATCTAAGTTTTGACTAGATTTTTAGATATTTTGGGTTCTTCGGATGTTGAAATGATTTTCAAAGTTTCCACAATTTAACATATAGAGAAATGACCTATGCCAATAAAAAACATATTTTTCATCCAATTAAAATAATTTTTGGCTGCATGATAATGGGTCACCCAAGGATCATACTATTGAAGTTTGATTGATATCCATCCAAGTTTCCACTATATAACATATAGTGAAATGAACTCTGCCCATAAAATACAAATTTTTCATCCGATCACAATAATTTTTGGTAGACTGATAAAGGGTCAATCAAGGATCATTCTAGTGAAATTTGATTGATATCCATCAATTCCATCCTGAGAAAATGATTTTCAAAGTTTCCACTATATAACATAAAGAGAAATGATCTCTGCCCATAATATACATATTTTTCATCCGATCACAATAATTTTTGGTAGACTGATAAAGGATCGCCCAAGGATCATTCATGTGAAATTTGGTTGATATCTATCAGTTAGATTCTGAGAAAATGATTTTCAAAGTTTCCACTATATAACATTTAGAGAAATTACCTCCACCAATAATAAATATATTTTTCATCCAATCACAATAATTTTTTATAGACTGATTAAGGGTCACCAAAGGATCATTCATGTAAAATTTGGTTGATATCTATTAATTAGATTCTGAGAAAATGATTTTCAAAGTTTCCACTATATAACATATAGAGAAATGACCTCCGCCCATAAAATATATATTTTTCATCCGATCACAATAATTTTAGGTACACTGATAAAGAGTCACCCAAGGATCATTCACGTAAAATTTAATTGGTATCCATTGGTCAGAACCTGAGAAAAATTACTTTTTACCATATTTGGAAATTAGCCACGCCCATTAAATCCATGTTTTTCATTGGATCAAAATTTCTTGAACAACTTTGAAAGAGGGTCACCCAAGGATCATTCCTGTGAAGTTTGGTTGAAATTCATCCAGTAGTTTCTGAGGAGATTTTTAAAGAAAAAGTTTACGGACGGACGCACACACGACGGACACAATGCCATGACAATAGCCCCAGTGGCTTTCAGTCAGTGTAGCTAAAAAACCCACTTTACATGCCTAAATATTAAGAAATGTTCTAAGACTTCCTCTCTAATTTGATATGAATTTCCTTTAGACAATCTATATGATTGTTCAGTAAAAATTCACCTCAAGAGAAAAGGAAAAGGGCATAAAAGACATCAACTCAATTTTTTTTAATCAGTAAATGCATACTAAATAAAAGCTCCCCAACTATGTTATGTATAGCCCTCCGGAGCATTTATTAGAAGAAATATAGTATTTTCTAAATATACTGACTCACAATCAGTAAGTCTGGTGCAAAATTATTATTTTTAATGCAATTTTTTCTGTTTTTGGTGAACGAACTTCGTTCACCAGTGTTATATACTATGTAAGGAAAATCCTGTCGGATCTTAATACATTTGAAAAAAAGTAGCGCCTCTTAAGATTCAATTTAGTATCTTTCAAGACTTCTCTCTCCAAAACCAATGTTTATTTCAGTAATGGCTGATACTAGCATTATACATCAAGTGAAGATAATGAAAATTCTCCTTAAAAAACACTAATTGACCTTGGAATGATTAACCAAAGGAATTGATGACTCGCGTAAGCTTGTCCAGAGTTAAGGGCAAAAACAAAGTTTGTGTCTAAACACCGTAGGGACAGATACTATGTTTTTGACCCAAGCCTTCGCCAGTGCAACTTGTAGTAATTTGCCAGAATTATGTGTTTATTTTGGTCGTGACCTCTTAAACTTGTTTACAGTACACATCTGCATTCGGCACTACTTGGGCGATCTCCGACGGCTCCAATTTAATTGTAGGTTACGGAATCGGCCGAATTGAGACGAATGACACATGAAGACACCTTGTATTATTAGAAACTGTTTTACATCTGTGGTTTATTCAATCGGGTTTTACACAACTTTTCAACACCTGACAGTCAGTCTCGAGACGGGTTTTAAGAATTATTCGACACACGTTTTAAGGTAGAAAGTGCGTAATGAAGGTTATCAACATCGGACAATGTCGGTGAATTCCGGTCATTATATCATCTCCGTAATATAATCGCAGTATCTCGGTTTGAATATATTTTTTTCTACTCAAAATTTATTTAACATTACTATGGTATAAAAATAAGTAATAAAAAGATTTTTGAAAAACCCTATTGTCTACATTTTGGCGATTTTATGGTGACAAACCGAGTGCTGATCAAATAAAACAAGTCTTTTTCGACATGTAAATCAGAAGCCAATCAAAAGAATACAGTAATTGTACTTAAATCACCCGAATGGAAATGCCTACTTTAGCCCAGACTGCGAAATGACGAGATGTTCTTGGGACCGCTCCGAAGGAAAGGGTAATCGGATTGAAGGTAGGTCGGATATTATCCCGTTGTCTCTTATAATCTGTGAGTGACAATATTTCCACGAATCACTAATTTGGGTTACTTACTGTCATTTGAGAAATGATTTCATTCTATTTTGATTAAAAGTCTAGAATAATGAATATCTAAGACAGAAAATATATTTTAGTTGCCTTATATCACATGAAATTGGTAAAACTCTAAAATCCTCAAAAATTCCTTATTGTTTTAGTTCGTAAACCGTGAATCTAAAAGCTAAGGTCCCTAGGACCTGTCATTGTCATACAATGATGAGAAATGATAATGTGACTTATGATTAGAATTTTGAGTCAATATGAAAAAAAAAGCATGATAGGACACAGATCAAAAATTATTTTTCTTTTATCATTCAGAAGTGGAATGTTACGTAATTTGGTGTAATTCTGATTTCAGGTAGAATTTGTAATTTCTATGCCCTGTTTACTGCTACCCTCTTCAATATCATAATCATTTTTTTTTAATGAACTTTGAAGTTTATGGTCTTGTCAAGCTACATAAACCACCTTCTGTGGGAATCAAACTTACGAAGACCCCATTACAAGATGAGGAGTTTCCCCACTTGTTGGACAGTATTATTTTTCAATTCAGAATACTCTTTCCCACAATTATTCTCAAACATATATAATTGAGCGAACTAATTTCATTTTCATGGAGAAAGTTAATCAAAACTTTATAATAATAGGAAGATGAATTTGTATGTTTGAATGTATGTTGTATAAGTTTTCAGAAATTTGGGACTCACCACATCTTATTCCAAGCGAAAACGTATCGTAATCATCTGTCTCAAAAGCGAATATTGGTGAATACCAAATGCGGCATGAACAAAAGATATTTCATTGAGGCTATTCTATTTTGTATTTTTAGCTCACCTGTGCACGAAGTGCACAAGGGAGCTATTGTGATCTACTAAAGTCCGGCGTCTGTCTATCCGTCACTACATCAACAATTTCTTTAAACAGCATCTCCTCCTAAACTTCTGAGTCAAAATCAACCAAACTTGGCAGAAATATTCCTTGGGTGGTCCCTTGAGAAAATTGCTAAAGTGGAAAGGATCCGTGCCATATAAAGAGAAAAGGGGCCTTAATCACAATTTTCTTATTTACACTCTAGAAGCCACAAATACGGTCCAATCGTAATGAAACTTTGTCAGAATTTTAGTTAGGTCATGAGGATGAACTCTATGAAAAAAATGGGAAGGATCCATGCCATATCAGGGGAAAACAGGCCTTAATGACAATTTTCTTGTTAACACTCTAGAGGCCACAAATATGGTCCAATCTTCATGAAACTTGGTCAGCATGTTTGCCAGGTCACAAGCATGAATCCTATGGTAAATGGGAAGGATTCATGCCTTATCATGGGAAAAGGGGCCTTAATGACAATTTTCTTGTTTACACTCTAGTGGTCACAAATATGGCCCAATCTTCATGAAACTTGGTCAGAATGTTTGTCAATTCTCAAGGATGAACCCTATTGAAAATGGAAAGGATCCGTGCCATATCACGGGAAAAAGGGCCTTAATGACAATTTTTTGTTAACACTCAAGAAGCCACAAATATGGTCCAATCAACAAGAAAATTGGTCAGAATATTTGTTAGGTCATGAGGATGAACTCTTTTAGAAAATGGGAAGGATCTGTGCCATATAACGAGAAAAGGGACCTTAAAGACAATTTTTTGTTGACACTCAAGAAGCCACAAATATGGTCCAATCATCATGAAACTTGGTCAGAATATTTGTTAGGTCATGAGGATGAACTCTATCGAAAATGGGAAGGATCCATCCAATATCACCGGAAAGGGAGCCTTAATGACAATTTTTAGCTCCACTGGCCGAAGAGCACTTTCTCAATGAATTCAATATATGCCATCAGGTTCGTTGACTATCAGTACTTTCAGTGCTTTGATTTTAGCATGTCAAGCTTTTAATATGTTCAGCTACTCTCACAGTGAAACATATTACCGACTAAAGAAAACACAGATTTAGTCAAGTTGATAAGCTACAACACCCACAGTTTTCCTAGAAAAGATGAAACAGACAGGTCTGTCATACAAAGATTCTTCTCTCTCAATTTCCTAGAATACTTTGTCTGAACAAGAGTACCACATGTAGCTTCAAACAGTTGGCTATTGGGTGCTAGATGCTGGATAGTGTATATCAATGGCTTGAACATTTGTTTTGCTAGTAAAAAAAACACATTTGTTTTATGCGGTTATTAATATTACCATATAAAGGATACATAGATTTAATCAAGTTGATAATCTACAACACCCACAGTTTTCCTAGTTAAGATGACACAGACAGGTCTGTTATATAAAGGATTCTTCTCTCTCCATTTACCAGAAAACTTTATCTGAACAAGCACCACATGCAGCTTTAAACACTTGGCTACTGGGTGCAGGATAGTGTATAACTAGAAATGTGTCACAAACAAGGATTCCCCAGCAAATACTTGTATTTGACCCATAACCTATTTGACCTTCAGCCATAATCTTGACCTCGGGAGAATCCTGACAGGCTCAAACAGGGGAACAACTTTGCTTAGCTGTTTTGAAATTTATCCATAAATCTAGAAAAAATGCTCTGGACAAGAATGGGATAAACACTCACAACCACATACAATTACAGACTGTCCCAATCCCCCCCCCCCAACCCCATACATGCACCCACTCACAGACAGAGGTAACTCTTTATGCTCATCGACATTTCATGGAGGAATAAAAAATCTAGGTCCAAAACCCAGCATATGTCATTCAACAAGAGCAACCCATGCTAATTAAGGCCCTGAAGATGAAATATATAGCTTACAGTGCATTAAATAACCTTATAAAGGTACAAAGATTACACTAAGTTGATATGGTACAACATACACCCACAGATTTCTGAGAAAATTTCAATATATCTAAGATCTATAGAACTGTCTCTCCAAATGAAATGATACATCTGAAACAAAGGATTCTCATCATCTTTTCTCAATTAATTCCTAGACTATGTTTTCTAACAAGAAAATTCAAATGATAGTTTTTAAAAACGTTTACATGCTGAAATTTCAATGTATCATAAATTGATTCATCTATTGCAATACCTAAATATGTATCTATACAATATATAAATACATATTCAGTTATTGAAATTTCAGAAGATGATTGTATTTCAAGTAATTGCCATAGCTAAGGTCATATGGGTCCAAAATTAATAATGTTTATTTTAATTGGTCTATATGGTGGCGGTGGTGGTGTGTGTGTGTGTGGGGGGGGGGGGGTGTAATTTCGGACCCCTATGGCCAGGGTCACATTTAAATAAGTGGGTGTATACCTGATTAGTCCCCCTTCGGTTACCGGTTGGGGGACTATAGGTTTGCTCGATTCCGTCTGTCTGTCCGTCCGTCCGTCTGTCTGTCCATCACACTTTTGTCCGGGCTATATCTTTTAAATCATATGTGCTAGCAACTTCAAACTTGGTACACTTATAGATCTCATTGAGGAGAAATGTCATGTTCAAGAACTGTTATTCTGCCACGCCCACTTTTTGAGTTATTGCCCTTTGTTGTTTTTACCCTTACATTCTTGTCCGGAACATATCTCCTAAACTATGTGTGCTAGCAACTTCAAACTTGGTACACTTATAGATCTAATTGAGGAGAAGTGTCCTGTTCAAGAACCGTTACTCTACCACGCCCACTTTTTGAGTTATTGCCCTTTGTTGTTTTTACCCTTACATTCTTGTCCGGAACATATCTCCTAAACTATGTATGCTAGCAACTTCAAACTTTGCATACTTATAGATCTTATTGAGGAGAAGTGTCATGTTCAAGAACCGTTTCTCTGCCATGCCCACTTTTTGAGTTATTGTCCTTTGTTGTTTTTACCCTTACATTCTTGTCTTGAACATATCTCCTAAACTATGTGTGCTAGCAACTTCAAACTTTGTACACTTATAGATTTTATTGAGGAGAAGTGTCATGTTCAAGAACCGTTACTCTGCCACGCCCACTTTTTGAGTTATTGTCCATTGTTGTTTTTTATCCAGACATTTTTGTCCAAAACATATCTCCTGAGCCATCAGTGCTAGCAACTTCAAACTTGGTACACTTATAGATATCATTGAGGACAAGTGTCATGTACAAGAACTGTCACTCTGCCCCACGTTTTGAGTCATTGCCCTTTGTTGTTTCTATCCTTACAATTTTGTCCCGTACTTATCTCCTACACCATAAGCCCTAGCAACTTCAAACTTTGTACACTGGTAGATCTCATTGAGAAGAAGTGTAGTGCACAAGAACTTTTACATCCACTTTTTTAGTTATTGTCTGTTGTTGTTTTTTATCCTGACATTTTTGTCCAGACCATATCTCCTGAAACATCAGTGCTAGCAACTTCAAACTTGGTACACTTATAGATATCATTGAGGACAAGTGTCATGTACAAGAACTGTCACTCTGCCATGTCCACTTTTTGAGTTATTGCCCTTTGTTGTTTCTATCCTTACATTTTTGTCCCGACTTATCTCCTACACCATAAGCCCTAGCAACTTCAAACTTTGTACACTGGTAGATCTCATTGAGAAGAAGTGTTAGTCCGTCCATCCGTCACACTTTTGTCCGGGCTATATCTTTTAAACCATATGTGCCAGCAACTTCAAACTTGGTACACTTATAGATCTAATTGAGGAGAAATGTCATGTTCAAGAACCCTTACTCTGCCACGCCCACTTTTTGAGTTATTGCCCTTTGTTGTTTGTACCCTTACATTCTTGTCCGGAACATATCTCCTAAACTATGTGTGCTAGCAACTTCAAACTTTGTACACTTAAAGATCTTATTGTGGAGAAGTGTCATGTTCAAGAACCATTACTCTGCCAAGTCCACTTTTTGAGTTATTGCCCTTTGTTGTTTTAACCCTTACATTCTTGTCTTGAACATATCTCCTAAACTATGTGTGCTAGCAACTTCAAACTTTGTACACTTATAGATTTTATTGAGGAGAAGTGTCATGTTCAAGAACCGTTACTCCATAACAAGATCCATAACTCTGCCATGTCCACTTTTTGTGTTATTGCCTTTTGTTGTTTTTAGTCTTACATTCTTGTCCGGATCATATCTCCTAAACTATTAGTGCTAGCAACCTTAACTTTTGTACACATATAGATCTCATTGAGGACAAGCGTCATTTTCAAGAACTGTTACTCTGTCACAACCAATTTTTGAGTTATTGCCCTTTGTTGTTTTTACCTTTACATTTTTGTCCGAAACATATCTTCTTAACCATAAGTGCTAGTAACTTCAAACTTGCTACACTTATAGATATCATTGAGGACATGTGTCATGTACAAAAACTGTCACTCTGCCATGTCCACTTTTTCAGTTATTGCCTGTTGTTGTTTCAATCCTTACATTTTTGTCCGGTACTTATCTCCTACACCATAAGCCCTAGCAACTTCAAACTTTGTACACTTGTAGATCTCATGGAGAAGAAGTGTAATGCACAAAAACTGTTACATCTACTTTTTTAGTTATTGTCCGTTGTTTTTTTTTATCCTGACATTTTTGTCCGGACCATATCTCCTGAAACATCAGTGCTAGCAACTTCAAACTTGGTACACTCATAGATATCATTGAGGACAAGTGTCATGTACAAGAACTGTCACTCTGCCATGTCCACTTTTTGAGTTATTGTACTTTGTTGTTTCTATTCTTACATTTTTGTCCCGTACTTATCTCTTACACCACAAACCCTAGCAACTTCAAACTTTGTACACTGGTAGATCTCATTGAGAAGAAGTGTAATGCACAAGAACTGTTACATCCACTTTTTTAGTTATTGTCCGTTGTTGTTTTTTATCCTGACATTTTTGTCCAGACCATATCTCCTGAGCCATCAGTGCTAGCAACTTCAAACTTGGTACACTTATAGATCTCATTGAGGACAAGTGGCATGTACAAGAATCATTCTTCTCCGCCCACTTTTGGATTTTTGCCATTGGTTGTTTTTCTTCTTATATTTTTGTTTGGGACATTTTGTTCAAAATCTAATGTGCTAGCAACTTCAAATTTTGTATACAGTTATAGATCTAGTAAGTAGGAGATATATTATAAGAAAGGATTTTTTGTTATCCGGTGGGGGACTCCTGTATTACATCGCAATACGACATGCACTTGTTTATCTATAAAATGCTTTCTATTTAAAATAGGCTTTGATTTGTGTCCCTAAAGATGTTTAATATTAGCCTTTAAGCAGTACATAATACTGCCTTATTAAGATATGTTGTTTTAAAGAGTACACAAAGCTGATATATTGTCGATGTTATTCTAAAACCTCGTAACTGCAGCTTGATGAAAGCTGTAGTTACGAGGTTTTAGAATAACAACGACAATATATAACATACACCCACAGATTTCCAAGAAAAGTTCAAGATATCTAAGATGTATTGAATTATCTCTGCAGGTGAAATGATATAGGTCTGTCATATAAGGATTCTTCTTTCTCTATCATTAGTAATTACCAGACCACATTTTCTGAAAATATTAATATAGGGATGATTGTCGAAAACTTGACATGCTATTTTTCCAGATTAAAAAAAAACAGCTTTCTCAAATGTCAGGTCTTAGACTAATCCACCTGTTTGTCTCTCAATGTCAGAAATACTTGAATAAATTCAATTTCAAAAGAAATATTGCTCCATAATCTGAGAATCCTGTGTCTTTAACCAAATGACCTTGACCAATGACATTAACATTGATATGCATGTAAAGGTTTTATCACAAGCAATGCACATGTGAAATTTCAAGGCTCTTTGTCTAACCAATTCAAAGTAATGGCTAATGTTAGTTTTAATTTTACAAAAACATTAACATTGAAAAATGCTCTTGAGCTTGAGTGATGCCCTTGAAGGTGGTACCTACAGAAAGGTCTTGTCCAAAACAATCATCATGTGAAACATGAATGCCCTATCACTTACAAATCAAAGTTTAAAGCCAATGTTTAAGTTTAATGCTGAAATATAAGTGACCTTCAAAATGAGACCATGACAAATGACCAAAGTATTTACCAAAGGTCTTGTCCCAAGCAATCATCATGTGAAATATGAAGGCTCTATTTCTTACCATTTAAGGGTTATGGAAATTGAATAAGTTTTTTTTTCACTAGTTTTATCTTGAAAATGACCTTGACCTTGTTTGATGACCTTGAACTTGGTACCAACAGAAAGGTCTTGTTCCAAACATTCATCATGTAACATATGATGGCTCTATCATTTACCATTCAAAAGTTAATAATGTTAAAGTTTTTTTCGGACAACCAGAGTAACGGATTATTAAAGCAGACGGGGCAAAAACAATAAGCATCCCATCTATTGATGCGGGGGGCATAAAAAGAAAGATCACCAATTAAGCATGAAATAGGAGCATCTGTATCTTCAAATCAAAATGACTTCCTTGGTGTAGTCAAGATATTCATGCATTTTTCCCCCAAAATTGCTCAAAAATGAGATATTTCTAAAGGCAATGCTATGAGTCACATCTTTGAAAGGTTGAAAAGTACTCTCAAAGAAAAAAATTCCTTAGCAGACAAAAATAACAGGTTGAGTCATCCATATAATATATCACTGATAGTTCCTGTTCTGTCGTCAAGGTGTCTCTTTTGGTCTCATTTTGAAGAGCATTATCCTGTTTTAGGCTAATGTGCAACTTATTTGTCTGCATAAAAAAACAATTTATGATGAGGAGGTTTTCACAATCAGTAGATAGTGTGATAACTTTGATCCGTTCATTTTAATACCCTTACAGACTGATTGGACTTAACACTTTCCTGCTTTACAAAATTTTGGACCTGTCCGAATTCAAAGGTTTTGCAGACAATAGAAGGGTAGAAAATAGTGTGGAAAAAGAAGAAATTGCTTGTCAGAAGCAATTTCTTCTTTTTTCACAATGTTTTCTCAATCATAAAATCACAGGCACATAAAAAGCAGAGAATAAACAGCAAAGGATTAACAGAGAAATGATGCAAAGAAACTTTTTGAGCCTATGCATGACATTTCAAATGTTTTCTAATGATTGGAAACAAGCAACTGCTATTATTTATCTAAAATGAACTGGCACTCATTAACTTCCGTTATAACTCGAGTATTCCCGTAGCGTAACTCAATTTTGTTTTACCTTTTTATTTATATTATTTCACATACACCTAAAAAGGCGCGATAGAACAGTGGTTATAGAAGCCTTCCCGTACACCGATAACTTGTTGGATAGAGTTCAATTCCCGACAGAGACACATTTTATAACCATTGTGATTATCACTAACATATTTATTTTTTCGTGTTTTTTTTGTTGTTTTTTTTTTAAAGAAATATATTTTTGTTATTATTTTGTCATCAGTTCTTTGTCAGTTACGAATAGTATTTTTCATTCTTACATCATTAATTTTTGGTTGTTTGCACTAACCAAGATTACTGTATTCTGATCGGGACAAAGATTTGTTTAATACCTCAATGAAAAGAAAAACATTATAAGTTGTTAGTAAGCTTGTACCAAAAAAAGCTGTTCCATCAAAGATCTCATTTGCTTTATGATATTGAATTAAAAGATATCATCGGAAGAGAATAGATTTAAACAGAAATTCGATTGACGTGTTCAAACCCAGTATATGTTTTTAATTTCATACCGTCATAAATTTTTTAAAAAAATGCCTCTTCATCTCTTAAATATAGATCCAGATACATTTAAAACTCTAAAATTATTTTCAGTAATTTTCAGTGATTTATGGACAGGACTTTGCAATGGTCAAATTGAGGCTGGAGGAAAGACTGTGCCGAATACCAATAGTCTTAGTCCGGCAGAAAAATGGCATATTTTTCTTGAACCTAGAAGTGTGGTATAAAGTTTTTTTCTTGGCTGATTATTGTAGCCCAAGTCCTACCCATCAAGAATCTGCCTGATGACACCTTGTCATCATTGAGCATTTTGAGAAAATCGAGATGGCAGCCAGGCCCCCTTGAACCAGTACATGCTACCACTTTACTTGTCTTGATGATAGGTTTTGATGCATTTTTTACCTTAGTTTTGTCGTAAAAATCATACTTTTAAGTATAATGAGGAAATTAAGCCATAAAACGAAAGAAACAATAACTGTTTTAGACAACATGGCAGCCAAACAGTAATTTTATGCAGCATTTAGAGAACAATAGATTCTATTCGACAAACCAAAATTTTGAATTGGTTTAATTCCTGTTATGTCTCTTAATGATAGCTGCAATCCCGTCTACTTAAAATCAGATTGATAGCCCAATCACCGCTTGCAAATTGACTTCCTAACTAGATGGCGGCCAGGAGTGCAAAAATGAGAATAATACCATTTAGATTAGCTACAAATGTTAAATAACCTTTATACTTTTATTTAATATTACTATTAATCAGCTAACTCGCTGTTTTCTGATAAAGCAAATACTAGTTTTCAAATTGATTATAATAACTGTGTTTATAAGTTAAGATGGCTGCCAAACAGAACGGTTGATTGTTTGGTAACATTGCTGAATAGGAGTTTACACAGTTTTGCTCGATTCTTTTTCATTTTAATCAAATTTTATTCTCTTTCCACCCTCCTTTAATCAAGCGGATTGCATCATTCACTACATATGAGTTGTTTTTCTTAGTTTGAGATGACAGCCAGGAAAGTGGGTGACAGCATCTTTAACCCTATCTTTATGCTGATGGTTCTCTATTGAATTCCACTTGTTTTTCCCTTAGATCTTGCAATTTGATATCCAGTCATACCCAAAATTACATAATGTAAACGCCCTTATTTAGGCTCAGAGAGGTCCAATGAACAAATAAATATCACTCTACGACATTCATTTGTGATTATAAGGTGACTCTTACTTGTCCACAGACTAAAAGAAAAAGAGGACATTTTTTGTTCTTAAAACTGGCTGTCATCTCGAAATAACAACATATTGATTTTCTGATTGACCATGATTTATAAGGATGGCATAAAGAACTCATAAAACAGATATTTGAGTCATAAAATGTAGATACAAATGTTGAAGGACATCTACAAAAGCGTTTCTTACGTAAAAGTTATTTTAGCTGCCATCTTGAAATTCACCCTAATTTACCAGTGGGACCAGAGATAACGCATATTAACGTCTTTGATCTGCGTCAAATGAATAATTGCATACCATATATGCAATATCGCTTCGAGGAGTGTATGATGCCCCCTCTGATCTTATTATTTTACATGTATTTGGATACAAGCTAATTTAGTATTTAAAACCGGTTGCCATCTCGCATTGAGAATGTTGTAATCTTGAAATAAGCTCTTCATGATTGAAATGAATACTGAAATCCTTAATAAGATACATGGGCCACTATAATAAGATAAAAGATAATAAGAAGCGTAGACAGTGTTTTTCAGTCAAGTTTTAAATTCTTTGGCGATATCTTTAGACCGCTCAGAACGATAAGTAGAATCCAAAATGTCCAATGTTGACAACTTGATTCTTACATAGTAAGGTCAAATGATCATTTCAATCAATTGCCTTTTTGACTGTCATTCCACGTTTTTCAATAATCAAAATTTGTTCATTGTGAATTAAAATTTTATGTTTGTCTGAGCTTGGCAGAAAGCTTGATGACCAAAGAAATGTTATGTTAGGGAAAGCTGCAAAATCAGTTGAGTTTACTCGGGTTTACAGTCACTTTTATCCGAATTTCAGCAAAACTGCATTTCTTAGAGCACTGGTGGACACACGTTCATACAATGTAAGCCTCGACCGGAGATCGAACCATGGTGCCTATGGTTGAGAGTCCGACACTGTGCAATGATCTAGGTCCTAAGTCAACTGTGATAAACATTAAAATTTTGAAACTTTTAATCTGTTCAGATGTGTCATTATACTTAAAATAGCTCGCGCTGTAATCAACATGATAACAAGATTTCAATACAATTTTTCATTTAAAATGTTTCATTTAGAGAAATACATTTTTTGTTCACTTTTCTACTTTTTATCTTAGGTTTTACGACATATATACAAGATAAAGGCTGCCATCCATCCAAGTTTCAAGTAAGCATTATCTCAGATTTAGATTCAACCTAGACAAATATTCAATGGCATGTTATATTACTTAAATTAATTTAGAGATATTACCTTTTGTAAAGAGCTCAACTTGCTAAAAACTAACCTAATAACCATAATCGATTTGAGTTTTGTTTAAGACAGTCGTTTTCTCACCTATTTTTGCAGGGCATGTTAATAGCAAAAATGGCGATTGGAAGGTTTATTTGTTTTTAGGTGGAAATCTACATTCTTTTTTTCCTGACTGACTTCAAATTTCGGAAAGGAGTTAAATTAGAGGTTGGTTTTATGAGCCTTTTTTTCAAAATTGATCTGATGACTTACAAACTAAATGTTTAAAGTTATCAAAAGGTTGTTGTTGGTTTCAACGTGACTTTCAGATTCCGACTTGGCTACTACCATCTTGGTTACAATTCTAAATTTAAGCATGTTTTGATTTTCTAGTTCTTATAAGCTCAGAAAATACGAAATGATATGTTAAAAAATATGTAGATATCATGCTTAATATGCTGGGCTTGTATTTTGTATGAAAGTCCTGGCTGCCATCTCCATTTAAAAAAAATCAATGATAACAAGGTGTCATCAGTTTTATTATTGATGAATGCCTTGGCTAGAAGAATCAATCTAGGAATCAGCTAAACTGGCCTTAAAAATCTCCCAGATTGACAATTTATTTTTAGCACAAATTTGCATTTATGCATTCCTGGCTGCCAAGTTCAATTTTCGAAACCAATCAAATCAGATGACTAGAATTCGTTACCCATTCTCAAAAAGAAAATGGTTTGAGCCTCTGAACAAAATGGTTGAAATCATTCTGAGGTTGAAGTCTGTCATAACATGGCTTTTAACACTCTTTACTGATACAGAATTCCATTTGGCTGCCATCTTGATTTCAAGTCCAAATTCAAATTTCAATTCACACATTAATTTTTTTTTTGACTTCTTATAAGCATCTTGGTGACCAGAATAAGTAAAGAATAGGTTAAAAAAATAATTTTAGCAAGTTAATGATCAGTTTGTATATTTCACGATAACCCTGGCTGCCATCTCCATTTTCTCAAAATGCCCAATGATGACAAAATGTCATCATTCAGATTCTTGATGTGCAATGTCTTAGCTACCAGAATCAATCAAGAAAAAAACTTTATACCACACTACTAGGTCCAGCTTAATTTCTGCCGGACTATCTTTTGCAACACTGTTAAAAAAAAATTAAATAAATAAATGAAAAAATAAATAAAAAAAAATCAAAATCTGTACTCAAAAAGTGTAAACCTAAAAAGAAATACAAATGTTTCGGGCCATGGTCCGACTTGAACTCGTGACCTCCCGATTATGGGAACGCACCCTAACCACCACCGCTAAATTTCCATATGTACTATGGGCTGTAATACATATTCTTAGCTCTTAATCTCGCGAGTATAAGTCTATATTAAGAAACATATTTACCAACTATCAATAGGGGTCAAAAGGAATATTAAATGAGTGCCAGGTCATTGTAGATAAATAATACACATGGATTTTTAACTTTAATGTTTTGCATGACACTCACTGATGCGAAAAAGTATGCAAGGTTATATCTTAAAATCTGTAAAAGAATGTCAAACTAACTTCATTCCCAATTGGTTTCATCAAAATAGACTTAATTTAATAACTAATTCATAGAGGCATAATGGATCTAACTTTTGTCACATGGTGTAATTTTTTTTAAGATTTAAATAAAGAGGCACTTTGCATGCCATGTAGAACATGCAGAGATGCTTTCCTCAATAGTGATTAGCTTTTTCAATCTATCATGTTTACCTTCAATTGTGACCTTGCAGGCTTTGACCTTTTATAAGTCAAATGTTTTCTTATGATTGTAAACATTAGTTACTACTACACTTTGGGTGTTATGCAAAACAGTATGCAAGAAATTATTTTGAAATCCATCAATAAATGTTGGAACCAGTTCATTCCCCAATGGTTGCATCAAACTAGATAAATTTAATAACTAGAAAGCCATGAATGGCTTGTGTTGCTCCACAGGCTTGAATTAAAGAGAAATGACCTCCGCCCATAAAATACATATTTTTCATCCGATCACAATAATTTTTGGTAGACTGATATAAGGTCACCAAAGGATCATTCATTTAAAATTTGGCTGATATCTATCTGTTAGATTCTGAGAAAATGATTTTCAAAGTTTCCACTATATAACATATATAGAAATGACCTCCGCCCATAAAATACATATTTTTCATCTGATCACAATAATTTTTGGTAGACTGATAAAGGGTCACCAAAGGATCATTCCAATGAAATTTGGTTGATATCTATAAGTTAGATTCTGAGAAAATGATTTGCAAAGTTTCCACTATATAACATATAGAAAAATGACCTCCAACCCATAAAATACATATTTTTCATCTGATCTCAATAATTTTTGGTAGACTGAAAAAGGATCACCCAAGGATCATTCATGTAAATTTTCATTGGTATCCATCAATTAGAACCTAAGAAAAATCACTTTTTACCATATTTGGAAATTAGCCACGCCCATTAAATCCATGTTTTTCATTGGATCAAAATTTCTTGAACAACTTTGAAAGAGGGTCACCCAATGATCATTCCTGTGAAGTTTGGTTGAAATCCATCCAGTAGTTTCTGAGGAGAAGATTTTTAAAGAAAAAGTTTACGACCACACGGACGGATGGACGGACAGACGCACAACGGACACAACGCCATGACAATAGCCCCAGTGGCTTTCAGCCAGTGGAGCTAAAAACTGATTTGCAGAGAAGAAGATTTGTCACATGATGTAGACGTAGGCGTTTTGCCTGCCATGCAACATGTGCAGATATGCTTTCCTCATTAGTGATAAGGTTTTTCAGTCTATACCAGACATTGTTTCTATCTCCCTTGATAATGAACTGGGGACATCTTTCTATAGAACTTATTCCCTCATGACACAGTATTACGTACATTACACAAGACTCGCATTTGACCCTTAAACCAGTGTTTTGACCCCATCTGAAAATAGCCTATTTTGACCCTTAAAAATTTCTCTCAACGGGGTCAATTTTATTGACCCTTCCTTGAGTGGATTTTCTAAGGGTCAATAGTGGGTTATGTACTTCAAATTTTCAATGATGTATCTAATGTGTACTATTCAAAATTAGATAAATTCATATCTTTCTTCATACCTTTAAAAGTAAGATCAATTGCCACTAAGTTTTATAAGCCTGCAAAATTGTTCTCATTATTTGTTTTTCTGTAATTTCAACCCCTTAAAAATAAATTTTGACCCCGAGATTTTTATAGTTATGGAGTCAATTACTCCTTTATTTCAAACACGAGCACAGGCTCTGCATTACAATTATTTACCAGACGACAAAATTTTAGACTTGTCCAATTTCAAAGAACTTGCATGCAGATGACAAGTTAAAGCTGATTGGTTAAAAACTATTTATTTTACACTTATTGGGAAACAAGCTTTTTAAAATCACTCTTGATTCTGCTTCCTGGAAAATTCAATAGTACTTGTACCTAATGTGTGGGCAAATGAAAGAACCCAGATTGATAGCCCCTCAAGAGGCTCAAGATGCCGATGCTCTACCTCCAGACTACAAACACCAAAAAAGGTTACGATGATTCATTAAAATCTAATTCAAAATTTATATTTAAAAATCAAAATATGTATACATTTATAGCCGATTAAGTGAAATGAGGTCATTTTATATATTTTGAATAAAAACTTATTCCTAATTTGGCTTCCAATGAAGGCTCCAGTAACACCAATGTCAGCAGATTGTTTCTGTCTTGGCATCCTGTCCTCCATGACATCAACGTGAATTGATCCGCGGATTTGTGTTGAATAACAAACATGTTTCTGTCTTTTGTTTGTCATGCCAACTACCCCGGGAGATTTGGCCATGATTTCTTACAGAGAATATTGCTTGTCATAAATACTTTAGATTGCAGCCCTGTGAGATTTGGCAACCTCTATAATATCTGTGAATTGAATGACAAGTGCTATCCTATTTAGGAGAGCTCTCGATTAGAGCAGAAGATTGGAATTTAATTCAATTATTTTCCCTCAGAACTCAATGTTTTGGGTACTCATAATAATCGTCTCACCGAGACATTGCTAATGAGCACCAGTAACAAAGCATTTTGTAAAGAAGTAAATCAATTACAATATTTGGAAAGTGAAATCATTCTGAAAATCTGGAGCTATGATTTAGTGTATTCTTCCACGAAATATTGCTAAAAAATTCATGTGATATGAATGGAAGGTGCTTTATTCTATTTCGTGAAAGCTCATGGGACGTTTTTATAGTAAGTGAGTTGAGATATTCATGGTGTATCCCTGAAGGATAAATTGTATAGTAAATCAAATTTTCATTATTCTTTCCTTCTATGGTCTAGGGAAACACCAGCAGTTTCCATTATTCTAAAGAATTCCTTCTGAATACATACTTAAGAAAGTGGATAAAAGATGAAAGTAAAACAGTGTGGTTACAAATATTACAAAGATAAATTTACCAAAGGTTTCAGCTGATAGACATTTCAATGAAATTTGGTTAAAAAATTAGAAATGGCATTTAAAGAAAACCAACTTGCTTTTAAAAACACATTCTTTAAAACTTTTTGGTAGTTTATTGAGAAAAAAAATAGAAGATTATCAGTTTGATCAACTCACTGCATAACTAGTGAAATTACCAAACACTAATATCCCTCTTTCATTTCACCTTATCTGACGTTATCTTAGCAGAGTTCAATAAAGTGACATCATAAAACTTACATAACAATCACATGCAAAATGACATGGTTTAAGAAAAATTGTCCTGAATATGTTAACATTTTCTCTCATTTTTAAATCGGAGATTTATACCGTTCTCCTGAAATCCAGTCTGTTTGACCCACTACATTTTTACCTTTATCTTCTGAGCTATGTGTTCAAACCAAATTATGTGTTTTCAAACACCGAAGAAACGGCCTTTTCAGTCACAATCTACAATCTTTGTTTTTATCTTATTTTCTTTTCGACAAATAGAGAAGAGGCTAATACAAAATTTGATGTAAATTTCGCTTTTAGTAATTACCAGTTAGTATTTTCAGTGTTTATAACAAGATTTTCGGTTGAGTAAAGGAGTTGAAACGTACAATAGGTTAACTGTAAAATAAATTTGTAGCACTTACAATACTACTGCTCTGATTTTTTTCTCGAACGGTCATTTACCAGTTGTAGGGCTGACAACCAATCAAATTCTGTTATGATTATCACTCGGTCAAAACCCACGCGTAAATTCAGACCACGTGGTAGATGCAAATGGACATCGTCTGCTCGAAAAGTGTCAATTAAGTTGTTTGTCATTGGTCAATGGTCGTCTGCACTCTGACAGGGAGCGTGGGAAGTCTACTGGTGGAATGAGTACTGTTGACTATGTGTTAACAAATAGAAATAATTTTGTAATTTTGAAATATTGATTTCAATGAGCACTCTGATCACGCTCCAATCCTAATTTCAATAAATTCAAATTTGAGTATGAAGAAAAATTATTCAACAACAAATAAACCGATAAAAACATACGATAAACTGATATAGGATAGCAGTAAGAGCGATCTATTTTTAGAATAACTCATGAATAATCATAGAGTGCTGCTAGATTTAATCGATTGGTGACAGAAACCAAAGATATAAATGGCATAGTTGCCGATTTCACGTGTTTCTTGAGGGAAAATGCATTTATAGTATTTCGGAAAACCCAATGCTTGAAAAACAAACATGTTGGTAATCAAAATTGTAAATAGTTTAATGAAAAATGTTTTGTTGCTAAACAGGCTTTTAAACTCTAGAGAGAGGAATAATATTAACAGACAAGCTTTTAGCTTGGCGTGTGCTCATTATAACAACGTAAAAAAATCTGCTAAGAAATAATTTAGACTAGCAGAGGGCTATCGAATCAGCAAACTTTCAAAATCAGACCCACGAGGTTGGATGAGCTGGCGATGTCCTCGAAAAGATGGAGTGTTAAGACAAAAAACTCACAAATTGGGCAAATATTTTACCAACTTTTATTGTCCAAATTTGAGCCCTTTTGATTGGCAAACTATTGCACTATCCCAGCCTCTCAATGATATCCGATTTACAGTGCTGACAGCACTTTGATTTAATCAAAGAAATAGAGGATTATCATTTGTTTCATTGTTAGATCGATTAATATTTCTCATATTGAACAACTAGAAAGCCATGAATGGCTTGAGTCGCTCCACAGGCTTGAAATTCTTGTAAAAGCAAAGAAATGTTTTGACTTGATTTTTAGATATTTGGGGTTCTACTGATGTTGAAAATGATTTTCAAAGATTGAACTATTTAACAGATAGAGAAATGACCTCCGCTCTTAAAAGACATATTTTTCATCAAATCAAAATGATTTTTGGCTGCATGATAGTGGGTCACCCAAAGATCATACCAAAAACTTTTGATTGATATCCATCAGATACATTCTGAGAAAATGATTTTCATAGTTTCCACTATTTAACTTGTTGAGAAATGACCTCCACCCATAAAATGCATATTTTTCATCCGATCAAAATAGTTTTTGGTACACTGATAAAGGGTCACTCAAAGATCATTCAAGTGAAATTTGGTTGATATCCAAAAATTAGATTCTGAGAAAATGTTTTTCAAATTTTCCACTAAATAACATATAGAGAAATGACCTCTGCCCATAAAATGCATATTTTCCATCCGATGACAATGATTTTTGGTACACTGATAAAGGGTCACTCAAAGATCATTCCAGTGAAATTTGGTTGATATTCATCCATTATAATCTGAGAAAATGATTTTCAAAGTTTCCACTATATAACATATAGAGAAATGACCTCTGCCCATAAAATGCATATTTTCCATCCGATCACAATGATTTTTTGTACACTGATAAAGGGTCACTTAAGGATCATTCCAATGAAATTTGGTTGATATCCATCAGTTACATTCTGAGAAAATGATTTTCAAAGTTTCCACTATATAACATATAGAGAAATGACCTCCGCCCATAAAATGCATATTTTCCATCCGATCATAATGATTTTATGTAGACTGATAAAGGGTCACCCAAGGATCATTCATGTCAAATTTGATTGGTATCCATTGATTAGAATCTGAGAAAACTCACTTTTTACCATATTTGGAAATTAGCCACGCCCCTTAAATCCATGTTTTTCATTGGATCAAAATTTCTTGAACAACTTTGAAAGAGGGTCATCCAAGGATCATTCCTGTGAAGTTTGGTTGAAATCCATCCAGTAGTTTCTGAGGAGAAGATTTTTAAAGAAAAGTTTACGACCGGACGCACGCACGCACGCACGCACGGACGGACAGACGGACGCACGACGGACACAACGCCATGACAATAGCCCCAGTGGCTTTCAGCCAGTGGAGCTAACAAAAGCATTAGTTTCCCTCATGGCCCAGCCACTCGTAAAAATATAACTTTTGTTGTGCACTCAATGAAATATAAATTGATGTAACAATGAAACAAACGATTTTCCTCTGTTTCTTATATTCTAAAAAACAAACAAAAAACATGCATGATCCTCAGTTTGCTCTAACCCATACTCACTTAGAATGAGATCCTAAGGGAAGCCAAGGTCCCCTCATTTCAGGAAAGGCTATAAATCTGGGACAGATGCTTGAAGTATCAAGGCTGTATTAAGAACCTCCTAGACTGTGCAGATAAAACTGGTGATCTGAAAAGTAAAGTATTATTTGTATCTGCTGGCCCTAAGCAATTTCCCAATAATTTATGGTGGATTTAATTTAAGCACCTGTATCTTTTTAACGCATTTTTTTTAATACAGAACAGAATATAGTTTATTGACAACAAGAGGGCCTGTATCGCTCCACTGGCTTTAAAATCTTTAGACTTTCATTATAAAAAAAGCTTACTTTAAATGAATACATTAACACTCCGAAATCTCCTAAGACCTATTTAATAATGATTAACTGGTTCTGGTCCATATTGCACCAAAATACTCAATCACAATTAACCTGCAACCCTTTATCCATCTTATTTAAACATAAGGTTCAGAAGGAGATGTTCAAGGATTTCGGCCTGCTACACCCATATTTATGGACCAATCAAAATTTCTTGAATAATTGAAGTAAATAGTCACCCAAGAAACATTCTGGTAAAGTTTCATTGAAATTGGCCCAATGGTTCTGGATGAGATGTTGTTCAAAGATTTCGGGCTCAAAATAAGCCCCGCCCTGCCACGCCCAGTTATGGGCCAATCAAAATTTCTTGAACAATTTAAGTAAGGGTCACCCAAGAAACATGCATGCTAAGTTTCATTGAAATCAGCCCAATGGTTTTGGAGGAGAAGATCTTTAAAGATTTCAAAGTGAAAAAATGCCACGCCCTGCCACGCCCATATTTGGGGGCCAATCAAAATTCTTTGAACAATTTAAGAAGAGGGCCACCCAAGGATCATTTCTACCAAGTTTCGTTAAAATCCGCCTATTGGTTTGGGAGGAGAAGATGTTTAAAGAAAAAGTTTACGCACACACGCAAGCACAATGGACACTCCACCATGACAATAGCTCGCTGGCCTTTGGCTAGTGGAGCTAAAAACTATACAAGTTTATAGTCATATACAAAATATATATTAAATAGAACTGTCGCATAGCGGACTTATACCCCCCCACCAGCTCTTTGTCAAAATATAAGTGCTTTAAATGCAAGATGTATTTGTAACAAATATTGAGGTCATATATAGCAATTGCATGAAGTTTCATGATTCTAGATCCCTTGGTTCTTGAATAAGAGTCTGGAAACAAAAACTGAACAAAAATTTAATGTGACCTTGACCTTTGACTTATGTGACCTTAAAACAATAGGGCACTTCCTTGAGTCATAAGTAACATTTACATAGAGTTTCATGATTCTAGGTCGCTTGGTTCTCGACTTAAGAGTCCGGAAATGAAAACTGAACGAAAATTTACTGTGACCTTGACCTTTGACCTATGTGACCCCAAAACAATGAAAACTGCAGGTGCACAACTTCATATGATAGGATTAATTACCCAATTTGGTAACTCCCCTTATGGATACTGAGTTTTGCAATTTTAAATTTTGACTACCCCCCCCCTTTCCATAAGAAGTTCAAAGTGGCATAACTCTGAAACTAATGACTGGATCAGGATGAAAAATGCAGGTGCACAACTTCATATGATGGGAAACAACCTGATAAAATAGCAGCAAAATTGGTCCAAAACTGTGGGAGGAGAAGAGGACACAAAATTAGAAAAATGTACCCCCCTCCTTAAAAAGTTCAAAGTGGCATAACTCTCAAACTAATGATCAGATCTGGATGAAAATTGCAGGTGCACAACTTCATATGATAGGAAACAACCTGATAAAATTTCAGCAAAATTGGTCCAAAACTGTGGGAGGAGAAGAGGACACAAAATTATGTCTACGGATGGACGGACGGACGGACAGACGGACGGATGGACGGGTATAATAAATGACAATTTCAATCATGTGTTATTACAGGTATGTTTCAATCATTTGAGCATCTCATTTTTTGTTATTAGATATCATAATTTATCATTATTATTATTATAAACTGTGTAAGGAAGACAAACTGTTACTATGAGCATCTCAGTTTATATAGAATATCCATTACCTTAAAACATAAGGGATATTCGACATATACCGAATGCGCTATCTTTTACTTATGCATTTTATTAATCCTAAAACTTATACTTTATAGGTTTGAAAACCATGTGTCATGTGCTTGTATTAACGGACGACTCGCAATTTTTTCACCTTTGATTAATAGAAATAGAACAGAACAGAACAGTTCTGCTTCATTCTGATTAAGACCAATATAAGACCAATTTAAATTTTTACTTTTCACTGATTGAGGTAGGAACCTTAACAAGAACAAGAGGACGATGATGGTACTATATCGCTCACCTGAGAAAGTCAAATCATAACTTGTCAACCATGTTATAAATACCAGAGATTGTTTTAAGGATTGTTTAGGATGGTTTTGAAAGAAACAGACTTTAATTTTGTCCTACTGCAATTTGATTTTTTTTTTTTTTTTTTTTGGAAATCCTTCTCTTACCATGGCAAACAAAGTTATTGATGGAATTGAATTCTTTATACAACCTTGGTAGGCCTACACCTAAAGAACATCCCTGCCTTAGTTTAAAATTGATAAGCCCAATGGTTTAGAAGAAGATGAATTATTTCTAAGATTTTCTGCAATTTTTGGCCTTTCAATTACCTTTGAAACCAGGTCGAGTTTTTGATGGAATTAAAATTCCTTGAATAACTTTAGTCGAGCTTTATCCAAGGAAAATCCCTGTCAAATTTCAGCTTGATTGGCCTAGTAGTTAAGGAAAAGAAGAATTTTTGATAAAATTAAATTCTTTTAACAACTTTTGAAGAGCTTCACCCAAGAAACATCCTTGCCAAGTTTTAGCTTGATTGGCTCAGTGGTTTAGGAGGAGATTAAGATGTTTATGTGATGGGTTTGCGCATTATATAACTATAGAAGCTGTGCTCATTTCTGTCATCAGAGGGCCTACCAAAAATTGCTTTTTAACCTACAAATTGTTAAATGACATAAAGAATCTGTTATGATTTTTATTTGATACTAGCTGATCTTAACCTGGTCTAGAATAGCTTTGCTCGCTTAATAACTTTTAAATTCTAGACTCGATTAAGATCACCTTGTCGCAAATAAAATCTCTTAACAGATCCTATATGCTCAATTTTATTTCCATAAACACTCTTTTTCTTTGGAAAAAGAGTGTTTATAATGGAAATAAAATTTAAAAAGAGTGTTTATGGAAATAAAATTGAGTAACATGGATTCCCTGTGGAATAATATTTTTTAAATTGTAAGATCCTACATATCGTATTTCAAACGAGAGATCTTCAGAAAAAAGTCTTCCCACCATCAAGGGAGTTGAGGAAGGTTCATTTGAATTCAGAACCAAAGAACACATGGTAATTCTATTATTTAGGACATTTATACAGTTTTATACAATCTTTTATTTCCATACAAAGCGGTCATTAATGAAGGCCGAGAGAGCTTCTGACAGTCTCTCTTTTGCATAAGACCTAGTCCTTAGCAGTATTTTAAAAGAAATCAAGAAAACCAGATGCAAAATCTTGAAGCATTGGTTTTGTTAGTAATATAGTGCATGCCTTTGCATAAAACTAATCACTATACATGTAATTACTTACTATTAATTACTTACTCCTTTCTGCCATGTGCACCACTTTCAACCAGAACTTTCCTTGACAAAGCTTAAACTTTGTTTCTCTTTACAATTTTGGCAGACACAATTAAAAAGAGGCTAGCTATTCTTCTCAGTCTTAGTTTAAGTCAGACTTGCTCATCTTTACTCACAAAGCTCTAACCTTTAGCTTCCCACCAATCTGTCTGAAATTATTCTGAAATTGAAGAGGCTTTGCCATTGAAAAATTTTAAATGGACAAATTAAATGATGGTCAGAAAACTGATATGACAAGGTTGGTCAATTATACTAAAGCATCAACTAGTAAGCTGATTTTAATTTCAGTTTATGATACTAGTTATTGATACCTTTTCTTATGAATATTATCATCATTTTATTCATACTGCAGCCTCTTTTCTTGTCCAATATAGATCCCATGGGCCTGATTCACATGCAAAACCCATTTTCCTACCCAAAATTAGAAAAGGCAATATCAAGAGTTCCCACTTTTATTCTTTATTTTCTGCGTTTTGGTCTCATTTCAATGAAGTCAATTATCCTCCCCGGTTATAGCTGTGAGATTTATTTCTGGGAGGATGAGCTCCTACATACCAATATCAGCCCTAATAACTTGTGGTCATTAAGTATTTATATAGAGAATGCTCAGACATGATTCAAACATTTATACCCCCTTGTTTATTCATGGGCAAAAAATTTAGAAAAGATTTCAGAGATGATCAAGCCAAAAACATAACCCTTGTCACGCTCAATAGAAATATTGGAATATAATTGCATTAAATTCAAGGGCTCAAAGTACTCAATTCACTAATTTGTGAGTCCAGATTTCTTTTGAAAATATAATTTTTGAACTAATAGCTTACAAAGGAAAAAAAGTGGTATAGACTAAGATCAAGCTGTACATATGAACAGTCTGATTTTAATCTATAACCTCCTACCAAACCTAAAATATGCCAAGCTTAGCATGACAAGGGTTAAGATTTGCTATTGAAATTTCCTTTGAATCAAGAGACATTAATTAATATAACCAAGACAATTTCAAAGCTTGTTTAATGTTGCCCTAGAAAATCTCAAAGCCCCTTGTTTGTGAAAATTGTTGCTAAATTTGGTTCAGTCAAACCCGTAATTACAACATTTTTCTGTGATACAAAGAGAAATGTAGAAGTAATTTCCTCATTAATTTCAAAAAGAAAATTGTTTAGTTTTAACCCTTGCCATGATAAACCTAGAATATTTCCGCTTTGGCAGGGGGATATCAGCCAGAAAATGTGAATCTATTCTTAGTCCAAACCACATGCTTTCGCTCAAAACTCAATAAGTTTATTATTATATTTTCAAATAATTTAATTCTAGTTGTGTTCACCAAGAATCATGCATTCTGATTGGCTAAAATATTGGTTTCATTATTCAATCAAACCAATTTTAATTATGCAGCTTTATTTAAGCTTCCGCCAAAAATAGTCCCATAAACAATCACTTATTTGAGGGTAAAGTTTCACATATTTGCTTCAAGAAATTAAATTATAAAATATGAAGAGACTTTTTGTTGATTTCATGGAGGTAGGAAACTTAAAACCTAGTGTGATTAGATTTTTAGTTTCATACCTCCATGAAATCAACAAATGCTCTCTTCATCTCTTAAAACAATTACTGAAACACACTAAGTCCATACATTGCTGTCAGCACTTTGTTTTTAATGCAATTTTTGCCAAGGTTTTTATTCAGCATGACAATGGTTTATAAGGAAGTTAAAGGCCATACTAAAGTGTACCCCCCAAAACATCCCCCCCCAAACTAGAAAGCCATGAATGGCTTGAATCGCTCCACAGGCTTGAAATTCTTGCAAAAGCAAATAAATGTTTTGACTAGATTTTTGGATATTTGGGGTTCTACTGATGTTGAAAATGATTTTCAAAGTTTCAACTATATAACAGATAGAGAAATGACCTCTGCCATTAAAAGACATATTTTTCATCAAATCAAAATAACTTTGACTACATGATAATGGGTCAGCCAAAGATCATACCAAAAATGTTTGATTGATATCCATCATTTACATTCTGAGAAAATGTTTTTCATAGTTTCCACTATTTAACATATTGAGAATTGACCTCCACCCACAAAATGTATATTTTTCATCCAATCAAAATAATTTTTGGTACACTGATAAAGGGTCACTCAAGTATCATTCCAGTGAAATTTAATTGATATCCAAAAATCAAATTCTGAGAAAATGATTTTCAAAGTTTCCACTATATAACATATAGAGAAATGACCTCTGCCCATAAAATGCATATTTTTCATCCAATCAAATTAATTTTTGGTAAATTGATAAAGTGTTACTCAAGGATCATTCCAGTGAAATTTGGTTGATATCCATCAGTTACATTCTGAGAAAATGATTTTCAAAGTTTCCACTATATAACTTATAGAGAAATGACCTCCGCCCATAAAATACATATTTTTCATCCGATCACAATGATTTTTTGTAAACTGATAAAGGGTCACTCAAGGATCATTCAAGTGAAATTTGGTTGATATCCATCAGTTACATCCTGAGAAAATGATTTTCAAAGTTTCCACTATATAACAGAAAGAGAAATGACCTCCGCCCATAAAATGCATATTTTCCATCCGATCACAATGATTTTTTGTAGACTGATAAAGGGTCACTCAAGGATTATTCATGTAAAATTTAATTGGTATCCATTGATTAGAATCTGAGAAATATCACTTTTAACCATATTTGGAAATAAGCCACGCCCATTAAATCCATGTTTTCCATTGGATCAAAATTTCTTGAACAACTTTGAAAAAGGGTCACCCAAGGATCATTCCTGTGAAGTTTTGTTGAAATCCATCCAGTAGTTTCTGAGGAGAAGATTTTTAAAGAAAAGTTTACGACCGGACGCACACACGGACGGACGCACGACGGACACAACGCCATGACAATAGCCCCAGTGGCTTTCAGCCAGTGGAGCTAAAAAAAAGAGTTTTTTTTTTTAATTTCCATCAATATATAAATGATTATCTGTACATTCTTTTTTCACTTATGATTTAATAAATAAAATTCCACAGGGAATCCAAGTTACTCAATTTTATTTCATAATAAATACTCTTTTTGAAATTTTCGGTCACCTGACCTTCATCAAGAAAAACACAATATAATATAATTAAGAAACTACACCTTCATCTTTCCTCCATTACACTTTTCAAAGATGAAGATGTAGTTTCTTAATTATATTATATTGTGTTTATCTTGATGAAGGTCAGGTGACCGAAAATTTGAAAAAGAGTGTTTATGAAATAAAATTGAGCATTCTTTTTTCATTAAAACTTAATATAGAATTATGTCATGCATACCACATTTTTTACACCTTTTGTTATGACCTAAATTTAGTCATCTAGCTGTTTACTGAAAATAGTCCTCATATTCTTAGGCGCCTTGAAGTCTCTTAAAGCATATTACTTTTGCATGATTGGCTGATTTTAATGCCTTCCGAAACTAATTATCATAAATATGGCATGCAGATTTTGATAATTAATTTCCAAGAAAGTACATTTAATTTGTTTCTTGGAAATAAGATTTAATTTTACAACTTTAAACATTGGTTGATTGATTTAACCTACCTCAGTACACTGAGGGCTTGGTTGATTGGGGTTTTAACCCTTTCCTGTTTTACAAAATTTTAGACCTGTCCAAATTCAAAGGTTTAGCAGACGAAAATTTAAAGTGGATTTAATTTGAAAAATAACCATTCAGTAGGGTAGAAAATAGTGTGGAAAAAGAAGAAATTGCTTGTCAGAAGCAATTTCTTCTTTTTTCACAATGTTTTCTCAATTATACAATCACAGGCACGTAAAAAGCAGGGATTAAACAGCAAAGGGTTAAAACAGCTTTACACATTTTTAAGTTATATTTGGGTTGCTGGTGCGCCTAGCCATGGCTTTCTGTTGTTGCTCACACCAGTACAACCCCAACATTTCATCCAAGCCACCAGCTGCTCCTCCCACTAAGAAGTACTACTTTTTATTAACTCTTTCCTGTTTTACAAAATTTTGAACTGTCCAAATTCAAAGGTTTTGTAAATTATATTTTAAAGTGGATTTAAATTGAAAAATAACCATTCAGTAGGGTAGAAAATAGTGTGGAAGAAGAAGAAATTGCTTGTCAGAAGCAATTTCTTCTTTTTTCACAATGTTTTCTCAATCATAAAATCACAGGCATGTAAAAAGAAGGGATTAAACAGCAAAGGGTTAACCCATTGGTGGGAGACAAATGACACTAGTCACAATGACTTTGGTTGGCTGGGATGCGAACTCAAGATCCCGGGATTGACAGCCTGACTGGAGTTGGTCGGGCTTGGTCAACAAGGGAATTAACTCTTGTTATGCTGAATAAATTTTGGCCAAAAGTTTGCATCAAAATCAAATGACAAAAAGCACTGAAAGTACCAACTGTAGGTCAATTTTTATTTGAAAAACTAAATCTATTGACAATTCTGGTCAGAAAGTGAGAAACAGGTGGTGTAGACCAATATCAGACTGCACATAATTATGTTCAGGCTGATATTTGTCTATAGCTCCTGCCAAAGCAGGAATATTCCGGGATCAGCATGACAAGGGGTAAGACATACCACATTTTTCACAGTTAATGGTAAATCTATAATAAGCAGCCCCCTTTCACTGAAATTTAAATTACTTTCAGATTTTCTGAAATACTCATAGGGTATGCAGGTCGGTATGATATAATTAAGCAATCAGATTAAGCACTAAGTAAGAGTTCCTTACATATAAATTACCCAGTCAATTTGGAGAATTTTTTATAATTGCGGCTTAATATCCCAATATATATTTTATAATTTCATGATTTTTAGTTTTGACTTGCTAAGCAAGGGGTGACAGTACAAAACTCTTGTAATTGCCTATAAATTTATATGCACTTACAAAGTTTGCGCACTTCAATCAGAATGTTAAAGATGGAACCTGATTTGGCAAATCAATCACGCTTGCTCCCTCTGATAAGTTGTCCTTTGAATGAATCCAAGGTACATTGCTCATACTTTACAATTAATTCCTTGAAATAGCTTCCCTTATATCACCTCAAAAAGGATAGCAAACTGGTGATCCTAGAGAAGTAGAAGGGCTTATTTTCAAATCCTGGTTGCAATGCTGTTCATGTGTGTATGTCCTAGGGTAGGGTATTTCAGAGCCAAAGCCTGGTGATACCAAAAACACATAAATAAGTGAACTTTGCTGTGATATGCCTGAAAGATTGTTTAAAGCAGTGTTAACTTCAAATGCAAATTATATATAAGTTTTGATCTAGTACAATGATTTTAAAATGATTAAAAGAAGATATTACTTCAAGTAAGCAATTAAGGGTACCTAGATCTCAATGCTTTGACTCAACATTTAATCTTAACCTTTGACATGCTGAACCCAGGATAATTCCGCTTCAACAGGAGGTTTAGACAAAGACCAACCTACACATATGTGCAGTCTGATCATTGTCTAAACTACCTGACTTTCCTGTTCAAACGGTTTAAAAGTTATAATTCTTATGTAAAAGAGACTCGCAATAAGTGCATCCAGTTTTTTCAGTACATTGATTTTCATGCAATTTGGCCAATATTTCTAATCAGCATTACAAGGATTAAAATTTCTTGTATCAGATATTATATAGCTGCATGATGATGACAAGAAGTAACAAATGCAATTTCTGTCCAGCAGGAAGCACTAAAACCAAGGCCCCAAATATTAATGAGTACCCTCAGCCATAGAGTCCTTAAAATTCTATTGTTTACATTAATTTTGACACCATTGTCATAAAAGATTATTTTCAGACCCCTTTAAGTACTCCCTCATTACCCGCCTTTATCCTTTGTAATTGATATCGATTCTGTACAAAGGGGATTGTACCATTAATGATCCAAGCTAGTATTACTGATGAGAATAGATAACTTGTCAAGATAGGAATCATTCATTATGATTTATAATAAAACACTAAGGCACTTCTGTTTTAGATATACAGATAAATTAACCATCTTATTTCCTTCAAAGTGTGTGTGATATCCTGGCCTCATGTATAATAATTTCATGGCTGCTGGTTCATTATTTATCTATTTCCATTCATGGTTAGTGCCAAACTATTATAAGTGTAGGCACTTATAAGAGTTTTGCAATGACCAATTGATAAGCATTT
This sequence comes from Fragum whitleyi, assembly GCA_948146395.1. Lineage (NCBI taxonomy): Eukaryota > Metazoa > Mollusca > Bivalvia > Cardiida > Cardiidae > Fragum > Fragum whitleyi. The sequence continues at coordinate 59,728,656 of OX411544.1, read as the reverse complement.
CTTCTAATAATGGCTGAATTTCAATAGAAAATGTGAACATGTTCCCCTGCTATATGGTCAAGAACATTTCTAGAAATGTTTTCAAAATTAAAGAACACATTTTTTGAACTAATTTTTATTATGTTATTGAACATTGTTGTATGAATTAATCAGCTTACTCTAGAACTATACCACAAACTTCCAATACAGTCACTTTTTTCATGCTAAGGACTAATGTTGCATACAAGTCAGCTTACCCATGATTTTTTTAAAACAAGACGACCAAAGTGGCCCTTAATTGCTCACCTGAATTAACAATCTAAAAAATTCTCGGATTATCTAAGATTTGACCCATGACCTAGTTTTTGACCTCACTTTACCCAATTTTGAACTTGTTTGAGATTACATCAAGATAAAGATTCTGACCAATTATCAAGTTGATTGTGGTAAAAATATGGCCTCTAGAGTGTCCACAAGGTTTTTCAAAGATTTGACCCCTTGACCTAGTTTTTGACCCCACTTGACCCATTTCAACTTGTCTAAGATTTCATCAAGATAAACATTCTGACCAGTTTTCAGGATGATTGAACTAAAAATATGGCCTCGAAAGTATCAGAAGGTATTTCTAAGATTTGACCCTGTGACCTAGTTTTTGACCCCACTCAACCCAATTTTGAACTTGTCCCAGATTTCATCAAGATACTAGTTCTGACCAATTTTCAGGTTGATTGGGCTAAAAATATGGCCTTTAGAGTGTCTAGAAGGTATTTCTATGATTTGACCCCATCCCATCACCGAATTTCGATCTTGTCCGTGATTTCACCAAGAAAATCAATCCGACAAATTTTCAGGATGATTTGGCTAAAAATATGGCCTCTAGGGTGTCCACATTTTTTTTCTTAGATTTGACCCCATGACCTAGTTTTTCACCTAAGCGACCCAATTTCAAACTTGTCCAAGATTTCATTAAGATACTCATTCTGATCAATTTTCAGGTCAATTGGGCTTAAAATATGGCCTCTAGAGTGTCCACAAGATATTTCTAAGATTTCACCGAATGACCTAGTTTTTGACCCCACTCAACCCGATTTCAAACTTGTCCAAGATTTCATCAAGATATTCATTCTGACCAATTTTCAGGATGATTGGGCTAAAAATATGGCCTCTAGAGTGTCCACAAAATATTTCCAAAATTTGACTCCATGACCTAGTTTTTGACCCCACTAGACCCAATTTCAAACTTCACTGAGATTTCATCAAGATACTCATTCTGACCAATTTTCAGGTTGATTGGGCTAAAAATATGGCCTCTAGAGTGTCCACAAGGTAAATGTTGAAGACGCATAACTGACAACGGATGACGGACATCAAGTAACCCCAAAAGCTCACCTGAGCACGATAAAATAGGGCTAAGGGTATTTTGCCATGGTCAAAGTTTGATTTTTTACCCCTTTCTGTGAACATATGATCTTTGATACAGTCCCCTGAAACTTGACTGGCCTTGTCAGCTTGCTATGAATGATCCTCAAAACAGAAAAATTACCCTTGCAAAAGGCACAGAGTATATTCTTTAATAAATTTATATCACTGTTTTTTGATAAACAAATTTCTTCTGTGAGATAATGGGTTTGATTCTGAGAATTTCACACATTTCTTTCAATATCATTGCCATTATCATTGCCAACGGTCAATAATTTTATGACCCTATTTCTCAATAACTTTGCTGATTCACTGATATTTCCGAGGCCTATTTCTTTCATCATGTACATTATACAAGATAAGATATTTTATGGATGTAGTTGTCCAAAGATACAGACAACTGGCAAATGTTGTAAAACAGTTGTAAATACATTCATTAGTACAGAATTTCATTCATGAACTGACTTTGATTCATTCTGACTGATGGTCTAACTCCATCAAAATCTGACAGGTTTCCAAGTCCAGAATCATCACATAGGGCACCTGTAAATAGGTCATCTTATTTTGCCACTTACAGTGAGGAAATCAGAATGAAAGCTAGAGAACGAAAATTTGAGGGCTGCATGGTATTGCATAGTCCAGTGATAGTGTCAAAAGCTTTAAACTTAACTGAATGTATTCTTGAATGCAAGAATCCCATTGCAGTAACTTGAAGCCATTGCTACCTAATTTGACAGCTAAGTAGACTTGGGTTGACTATTTGTGTCTTCAAAAACACACATCAGTAGGCCACGGCTAAATCTAGTGACCATCAGATCACAACTTTAATTAAGCCAAGCACCAAAACATCCTACCATCTTAGAGCAGTCTCATTTCATATATTACAGCTTTGAAGAATCTTTCCATTGCATGACAAGAATTGGGTAAAGTTGATTCAATCAGATCACAGATAGAATCGAGGGTATTTATAGGATTTCAAATTGAATTATCTTAACATTACTTCCACAAATCCTTTATTGTGGATAGTAATTTGAATTGTCTTGATGAGACAATTCAAATGAGTACCCACAACAATGGGGTTTCAATATTTCAAACTGGCAATTACCCTCTCTATCTATACCTTAGTCTAATCGTTCTTGTACTCTCTAGTTGAGTTAATCTCTTGCATGATCTTTCTTCTATTTTCTTCAAGGGAGCTTAAATAACTAGGATTTTTGTTTATATCTGTTTATTTAATGTTGCTGACGTAGCATATGCCCAAATGAGCAACACCCCCAGAAGACGGTTAGTCCTTTTGAGGGATAGTGCAAGGATATAAAACGAAACTATACTGCCGAGATCTGCCATGGTTCTATAACATGTTTGGTGTAAAGCAATGTCTTATGGGACCTCAGTTTAACATCTTATCCAAAAGACTATTAATTTGTTAGTGTGCAAGCCCAGGATGGATCTTCAATTGTTCTGAAATCTTGTGCTCTACTGACTGAGCTAATCAGGCTCACAACTAGGAAGACCGCTGGTATCCTTTTATTCTATTTAAAAGGGAAAAGGTATCGTTATCACACTCCTGCAACCAATCAATGAGACCAACACCAATTCTGTCATTACAAGTGATAACATTTATCAGGTAAATGTGTTTTTTCTAATGATATCTCACCTAATGGAATGATGGAACATCTGGGAGAGCAAGAGTCTAAATGGAGACTCTATCTGAATTACCTGCCAAATTATTACGATCATCTTACAGATAGGCTGAAGGAACTTTCATGCGAATTCCCCCCCCCCCCCTCCCCCCCTAAAAAAATCAAATGTTTAGTAAACTTTTTTTCAAAGCAATCATTTTACAAACATTTAAACTCAGGAACATACAATTCAACTGACTAAGGGTACCCCCCCCCCATCAAATGCTTAGTAAACCCTTTTTTCAAAGCAATCATTTTATAAATCATTTCAACTCAGGAACATCCAATTCAAATGACCCAGGGTAGCCTGTTAATTGCCTATGTAACCAACCAGTGAGTATCCCAGGGCTAGCCAATGGGGGATCAAGGATTTTTGTACAGAAGGTACGAACATACAGACTCTTCAACAGGATTTTAAGGGACGCAGGTTTTGATAAGACTAACTGCCCACGACTCTCAAAACAATCTGAAGTAAGTATGTAGGACCCTCTGAAAATCAACTTCAGAAAAGAATTGGAGACTGTTTTAAAACAGTCTTCAATTCTTTTAAGTTGGTCCCAAAAAGTACATTTCTATCAAACACCTTGTGTAGTTATTTCAGAGAATATTTCAATATGAGCATAAAAACAAGAGCATAACTAAAATAAAAGCTGTGACTCCGATCTTTAAGAGAGGACACTCATGAGCCTTACCATTGAGCCCTAATGGAAACCTTTTTGTTGATGCCCTACAAAAACCTGCATGTTCTTCTTCGTACTGTTTGATTGAATTTCCCCATGACATTGAAATGAACAGGCCTCAGAGGGGGGTTTGTTTGAACCCCCAAAACCTCATCTGGTTCTGCTCCTGAGGTTATAAATACCTTGACTTTTCTCTGCATCCAGAGCTAAACAAAACAAGAGAGTCTTGAGTAAGATCCATATTTTTCTTGAAAAAGATTCACTTGTTTGAGTCTTAGTTTTCCCTCTTTCTATGTATCTTTCATAGATTCCAATTTTGATCTGACATCAAACCCTCGAATTTCCTGCCTTAAACCATCATGGGAAATAAACCTAATTATGGTTTGGCAGAGATATTTTGTTTTAGATATCATGTGTTGGAATACCATACCAGAGAGAAGCCAATCTAGTCACATCATGTAATATTAAACTATGTAATATCCCCTGAGTATGGACTTTCCTTGACATAAAAAAGACAGAGGTGTTGATAGAACAAATCGGTCAAGGACTAAAAGAGAACTCTGTATCCCCAGGTCATACATATTCATTTTTTGTCTTTTTAAGAACAGCATATTTCAATACAACGGTAGATCCAGGGTTTCCATAAAGAAGGTTTGATGCCGGCCAACAGAATTTGAGTAATTAGTCCAATAGTATCCCTTTCTATATAGATAGGGATATTATGAGATTAATTGCTCAAAATCCACCACTAGATGACAACAAGTGACTCTCCTATATGTTGAATTTGAGAGACCTCAATAACACCTGAATCAATCCTCCATCCAGAAACTATAATTGCAATCCAAGAAAACTCTGTATCCCCAAATCAGTTTGTCTTTTTAAGAACAGTTGACTGCCTCGGTGGCGTAGTGGTGTAGGCCTTCGACTCATGACCTGGAGGTAATGGGTTAAAGTCAGACCATAGCTGGGTTATGTAATATGGCATAAATTAAGCCAGCCCATTTCATCCAGCTGTTAAAATTCCAGGTAGCAGTGGATTTAAACCACTACTCTCTCTCAAGGACCTGAAAATATCTCGATTGAGTGTTGGAGAGCAACTCCATGCTTAATTTGTCGAAATCAAACTAAAATAATTTAGTATAAACTAAGAACAGTATTTTTTATGACTGATCCAGGGTTTCTGTAATGGGGGTTTGATATTGGTTTGAGAATTGGAGTAATAAGTCCCATAGTCCCTATCTATATAGATGGGGATACTGTGGGACTTAATTATTGCTCAAACTCTGTACATCAGATATCTTTTATTTGCGGAGTTTCAAGTAACCTATAGTTCAAGCACTACAAGAAGGGGGCATAACAAATGTCCACTAAAATTGAAATGAAGTAATTTGGAAACTGAGGGGGGGTGTTTGGAATCAAACCACCCCAAACCCCCTCTGGATCTGCCACTGGATGACAACAAGTGACTCTCTTCTATTTGAATTGGAAGGGCATATTATCCAGTCATATTGCAAGGATGCCAGCTGTGAAGCCGAAGTTGAAATAAAGCTGCTAGTTTCGAATACCGTTTCAAATTTTCAGCCTATTAAAGATATGTTTTCCACAAAATTAAAATCTATTCAAGGACTTTGAATAATGGGTGTCACCAATGGGAAGGGCACCAATTTTTTTTTTAACCAAGCAAAGCCAGCAGTTTCAGAGTATATAAAACAAGAGGACTAGAATGGCCCTAAACCGCTCACCTGAATTTTATTGGTCAAGTGGATCTCATCCAAATTACTTTCTGGCAAAGTTTCATTCACATTTGCCTATAGATAAAAATGATTAAAGAATTGAAAGTGACAATAGACCCTGCCCAACCATTCATTACTGAGGGGACTCAAAACAAGCCCCGCCCTGCAATGCCAATATTTATGGGTCAATCAAAATTTTGTGAACAATTTTTGAAGAGGGTCACCCAAGGAACATTTTGATAAAGTTTCATTGAAAATGGCCCAGTGGTTCAAGGCAAGATGTTGTTCAAAAATTTCAGGCTCAAAAATAAGCCCCACCCTGCCACACCTGTATTTATGGTCCAATCAAAATTTAGAGAATAATTTTTGAAAAGAGTCAGCCAAGGACCATTCTGGTAAAGTTTCATTGAAATTGGTCCTGTGGTTCAGGAGGAGATGTTCAAAGTTTTCATGCTCAAAATAAGCCCTGCCCTGTTCAGGAGAAGCAGAAGTTTAAAAAGTTGACGACACAGGGCAGGTGAAATTGTGCTAAGGTGAGCTAATAATTAAAAGGAAACAAACTGTCAAAAGACAAATCAGTTACACTGTTACATTTTTCTTCGAGCAAAGAACTGTATGCCTCTGGACACCCGAATGCCACACCTGGTCATAATATACCTGGTCTTTAGAGGGCATATAAGAAGAGTTTTCATTTTATACCTTATTATGGTTGTTCAACAAGCTTTACCAAATTCATCAATATTTTTCATTGGAACAAAATTTGTACAGGGTATCTCAAGTCCATTGAAATTCAATTTAATATCTATCCCATTATCCACTGTGGTCCACTTTGGTCAATATGAAGAAGTGTTACTGATGGTTGTTTCCTTTTGGAAGTGTTAAATATACAGACAGACTAAAGAGAGGTACAGATAAGAGGGGGTACTTACAGTCTAAATATTTTTTTCTCATTGAAACCCTATGTTGTGGGTACTCAATTGAATCCTCTCATCAAGACAATTCCATTGAAACCCCATAATATAGGATTTGTGTGAGTTATATTGTAATAATCTAATTTGAAATCCAAAATACACCTTAGATTTTTAAATCGTACTGCAAAGCAGTAGATTTATATCTACCGTTTTCCAGAAATCCAGTCTGTTTGACCCAGTACATTTTTACCATTATCTTCTGGGCAATGTGTTCAAACCAAATTATGTGTTTTCAAACACCGAAGAAACGGCCTTTTCAGTCACAATCTACAAACTTTGTTTATACCTTATTTACTTTTCGACAAATAGAGAAGAGGCTAATACAAAATTTGATGTAATTTTCGCTTTTAGTAATTACCAGTTAGTATTTTCAGTGTTTATAACAAGATTTTCGGTTGAGTAAAGGAGTTGAAACGTACAATAGGTTAACTGTATAATTAATTTGTAGCACTTACAATATTACTGCTCTGAACTTTCTCGAACGGTCATTTACCAGTTGTAGGGCTGACAACCAATCAAATTCTGTTATGATTATCACTCGGTCAAAACCCACGCGTAAATTCAGACCACGTGTAAATTCAGATGGACATCGTCTGCTCGCAATGTGTCAATTAACTTGTTTGTCATTAGTCAATAGTCATCTGCACTCAAACAGGGAGCGTGGGAAGTTTACTTTTTTTCGCATGTGTTAACAAATAGAAATAATTTTGTAATTTTGAAATATTTGATTTCAATGAGCACTCTGATCACGCTCCAATCCTATTTTCATTAAATTCAAATTTGAGTATGAAGAAAAAATATTCAACAACAAATAAACCGACAAAAACATACGATAAACTGAAATAGGATAGCAGCAAGAGCGATCTATTTTTAGAACAACTCATGAATAATCATAGAGTGCTGCTAGATTTAATCGATTGGTCAGAAACCAAAGATATGAATAGCATAGTTGGCGATTTCACGTGTTTCTTGAGGGAAAATACATTTACAGTATTTGGGAAAACCCAATGCTTGAAATACAAACATGTTGGTAATCAAAATTGTAAATAGTTTAATGAAAAATGTTTGTTGCTAAACAGGCTTTAAAACTCTATAGAGAGAGGAATAATATTAACAGACAAGCTTTTAGCTTGGCGCGTGCTCATTATAACAACGTAAAAATCTGCTAAGAAATAATTTAGACTAGCAGAGGGCTATCGAATCAGCAAACTTTCAAAATCGGACCCACGAGGTTGGATGAGCTGGCGATGTCCTCGAAAAGATGGATTGTTAAGACAAAAAACTCACAAATTTAAAGATTTTACCAACTCTTATTGTCCAAATTTGAGCCCTTTTGATTGGCGAACTATTGCACTATCCCAGCCTCCCAATGATGTACGATTTACAGTGCTGACAGCACTTTGATATTTGTAGCCAAGGCATATGTATGATGGTCAGACCACTTCTGCTATGGAGCTTAACCCTTGTCATGCTGAACCCGGAATATTCCTGCTTTGGCAGGAGCTAAAGACAAACATCAGTCTGCACATATGTGCAGTCTGATGTTAGTCTACACCACCTGTTTCTCATTTTCAAACCAGAAATGTCAATAGATTAAGTTTTTCAAATAAAAATTGACCCACAGTTGGTACTTTCAGTGCTTTTTGCCCTTTGATTTTAATGCAAATTTTTAGCCAAAATTTAACCAGCATGACAAGGGTTAAAAATGATGACTTACATAAACAGATAGGGTTGTTGCTGAATTAAGTATTTGGAAGAACATTTTCAGATCAAGTGCAGAGATCATTTTTGGGTGAGATATTGAGAGATTTCTCCTTTTTCTCTCTTAAATCTCCTTGAAACTGGCTGAATCAGTGAAAAAATTCAAATTAAAAAGGAATTTGGCGAAAGACTTGGTAAAATTTCTTACCAAAAAGTCGTTATTTCTCATAGGATGTGGTTAAATGAGATGATTGAGTGCATGATATTTTGAGCCAGGATTATCCCTGCAAATGATATAGAACCATTTATAAATTGAAATGACCCAAGTTATCAAGATTGTTCAGAAATAGGTCAGAACAAGCTGGCATTACTAATTGACCAACAAAGTGAGAGAGGCTCCTGGCTTCAGGTCATTATTACAAATATGTCAATCCTTTTATAGACACGATTCCGAGATCAATACACGCCTGGAAAGGAAATTCGTAACTTATTAGGTAATCACGATATATCACTAAATATGTCAAGTTGAGTGCATCTCTGCCAGAAATGCTTCGGAATAATTCTTGGAATAATACATAGAACAAGTATTAAGCTTTCTGGGGCCAAGATTATAAAACACTTCTCCGGCTCAACTGAGATTTTTCTCAAATTTCAAATTTAATTAAATGTATGAAAATAAAAGATAATATTAATAAGTTGTTATTTATATGTCTTTTATGCTAATACATAAAAATAAGTATTAAAACAGAGTTATGGCATTAATCTAAAGTTGAAATTTGAGAAAATTCTCAGTTGAACATGAGAAATGTTTTATAATATTTGGCCCTGATGCTGCACACGGCAGGTCATTTCTGCTATACATAAGAGTTCAGGGCCACGGTAAAAACACTTTTCTCATTCTCAAATGAGAATTTTCTCAATCTTAGAATTCAAAAAAAACTGTATGAACATAAAAGATAATATTAATAAGTTGTTATAAATAATAACTTATTAATATTTTCTTTTACATTCATACATTTATTACAGTTTCATTTTATATACTCAGAACAAGAAGTTAAGCGCCACCAGTTTTTAGACAGAAAATTTTTAAAGGCAGGGAGCCTGCATTAATTCAAAATAACAGAGATGTAAATATTGAGTTCCAAAGTTGAAAATGGTATGTTGACTTAACAATTTCACAACAATACATTGGTGGTGATAAATTTTATTGACTTTGTCAAATGTAAATGACGTATTTTCACCTTTTTTTAAACATGAAATACTATTGTCAAAGCCGACTTACAGTGTTGTCTTTGAAACAAAACTTGGTTTTAGAAGACAGATAACACAAATGCGATAAATTCGAGTCACATCTTAGTCAGTAGCGTGTGTAAGATCCTTGAGCATTGATCACTGCGCGCACTCTCCTCTTGCATGCTACGAATCAGCCTCTGGATGATGTGTTGAGGGATTTGCTGCCACTCCTGGTGCAGTGCTGCTTCTAACTCAACCACATTTTGTACAGGAGGCTCTCTCCGACGTATACGACGCCCTAAAATGTCCTACAGGTGCTCGATGGGGTTAAGATCGGGACTACAAGCCGGCCATGGAATGGTGTTGATGGCTTCACGTTGCATAACGTCCGCCACTACTCTTACTCTGTGGGGTCTGGCGTTATCATCCATGTACACTGGTCTTGTTCGAAGAGGGTGATTGTCAAAATGTGGAATTACCACAGGAAAAAGGATGTTATCGCAATATTCATCACCAGTCATTGTTCCTGGAACTGTCACGAGGTCCAGTTTACAGCCGTAGGAGATACAACCCCATATCATAACGGAGCCACCGCCACCCTGATAGGTTGGTTGGACGTACTTTGAGGAAATCGGGTGTTAGGTTGTCTCCAAACACGAATTCGGCCATCGGTGACATGCAACAACATCCTGCACTCATCTGACCAATGGATCCGATGCCATGATGCCAAGTTTCAACGTGCCCTCGTTCTACACCATATTAGACGTTCATTGATGTGTCTCTGTTGTAACTTTGGAGGTTTGAGGGGTCTTCGTGCCTTATACCCAGCCGTCCAAAGTCGATTTCGCACTGTTGAAATAGAGACCCGTCTGTGTGTATTCCAGTTATCCCTTAGTACAAGCACACTGGTGAAGGGCAGACGTCTGACGTGACGCAAAAGTGCTCTATTCTCTCGAATAGACGTTACTCTAGGGCGTCCAGATCTGACACGGTCCTTAACGTCGTCTGTCTGTGCGTGTTTTTGTACCAAACGTGTTATGACACTGTGGTGATACCCCAGCTGTCTGGCAATGACTCTACAAGACATTCCAGAATCTCGCATTCCAATTATTCGCCATCTTTCATTTGTAGACAATCTACGCCTTGCCATGACTGAGTTTCAAATCGAAATGTAAACAATTGCACGAGCTTCACAATATAAGTATCTCTGACAGAAAAGCTGATTTTCCTCTTTGCACGAGCCCTGGCTTTACAGTCATTGCACGAGACTTGCTGAATATGCACGTGCATCTGAAACGTTTTTAATCAATAGCTACAAGGTTGTTCTAACTGTTTGACAACATAGATACATTATTAAAGTTTTCGTTACAATTTTTATTAACTTAAAACTTAGTGGCGCTTAAATTTATGTTCTGAGTATAATTACAACTTTAATCTGTAATTGCAGTTTCAGCAAATTATGATTTGAGAATGAGAAAAGTTCTAAAACCTTGGGCCCTGAGTTAGATTACTGGTTACACAGAGTAGATCAGCCTACACAGAATGTTCTTGCTGATCTTATTCTACACTGTCTGATTTCTACTGCTTTCTGAGTCAAGGTATTCCAATATATATCATAATATCTATGATTTTGTTTATGGTTGATGTATGTATTACGGGAAAACTTGAACCCAAAACGTCCTAAAATTTGGCAATTTCAATTTGTATGGACAGAATTAAAATTCAGCAGGATTATAGTTAAGACTGCTAACTCTGCAGTCATTCAAGTGATTTTTTTTTTAAAATGAACTATGAGTATGAAACTCAATTTAAAATCCTACCTTACTTTTGTGCAGTTAAGTACTCTGCAGCACTAATGCAACTTGAACAAGATGTTTTTGTGAAGCACGAATGCCCCGTAAGTGACAATTTTTAGAATTTTGACCTCAGCTGATGACCTTGACATAGTCACATGACCTTGGTATCTGTAAATGGGCATTGTGGAGATCTATCATCATACATAATATGATTGTATCTTGAAAAGCCTAGAAGTAATTAGCGATGTAAAGTTTTTAGGTTACATTCAGCAGACAGACAAACTGAGTTCAGCAGACAGACAAACTGACAGAGTGCAAAGACACTGAAGACTCTGATCAGACAATGGAAAGGTTGATGTGTCATAAATTGACAAATACCATAAAAAATTCAATAGAGTTTTTATGTAGTAAAAGTGTGTGTTTCGAGTGTGCGGCCTGATCTGTGTCGGTCACTGCTCGAACTCTTACTCATAAACAATTAAAGTTGGGCCAGTTCACGTCTAATGGACCTTGGACATAGGGCTACCTAATAAAACAGAGAAACAACTCCTGTTCAACAAAGCAGTCTTTACTTCAGTCTATACAGTGTAGATTGAGATTACAATACATAAATACTTTAAAACATTTAAGAGTCTATTTAAGTCTAATTGTAAGTATTGCATGTTCATGGTAAATATAAATGGATAGATAAGAGTCACTGTTTTTAATATTATAGCTACCTTTCAAAGATACAACTTTCTTGCGTTGAACTTAATGAAAAGAGCTACACTTTGGAGATACAGCTTTCTTGCATGTGAACCAGATAATTTATAAAATTAGGTTAGTCTTCAAATAAAACATTCAGTGACTTCTTATCTAAACATTTCCCAAAATTAAAATAATATACTTTTTGTTTGATACGGAAAGTATTCAATAAGTGAAATACAAAATTATAAAGAAATATTACAAAATGTAAGTCTCTAATTAAAACATGTTTGTGGGGAATTAACATGTGACAGAGCATTAAATTCTCTTAATATATCATTTCATATTATGAATTATTATAAGGCAAATATTGTTCCAAAAGGTGAAATGTATTCATATTCACATAGTGGACAAATATAGCCTTCCATGAAATCAATCATGAATTAGGGAGCATTTAGCTTAATATGAAATTAACCATTATAAGAGACACAAGTCTGATTTTGATTTACAAAATCAAGACTAGAAGATTCGCTTTGCAGTGAGAGTTGTTATAACCGTGTCACAAATGTTTAAATAAAGGTATCATAGAAATACACATTTATACATTCTGACATGGATACCTACAACCAAGGTAAAAAGGTATCTTAACAAATGGTTTACAATTGTTTTGACATCTCAAAGATAAAGTGAATTATGTGACATATTACAATCAACAATTAACAGTTTTTTCAACTATTGATAATGTTAGAATTATTCTTAATTAGGTAATTTTGATGTTTTAAACAATAAATACTTATTAAAAAGGAAATATCTCAAAGTCTTAAATTGAAACTTATAATTTAAAAGTAAAGAAACAGGACTTACCTAATAAAACAGAGAAACAACTCCTGTTCAACAACGCAGTCTTTACTTCAGTCTATACAGTGTAGATTGAGATAAGACAGTCATTGGAACTGGGTTTTTTATACTTCTCTGTTGCCTTCAGGCCTTAATCTTATTAGTATCTTAATGAGCTTAAAAGATCTTCAAACATATACATCCTGTTGAAGTTGCAAAGATATTTGTCTTAAGATGATAGGTAAGCACCTTTAGGGACTTTATTACATAAAAAAGAGGATTTTAGGGTTGTTTGGAAGATAACTAATACTGTCTAATGCACTGAAGTACCAGCTTTTGTTGCATAATATTAATTCCTAAGTTAAGAGAAAACTGAAAAAAACAAAATTGTTGAATTTAAAGAAAAAACTATAAATGTTTCAAAACTTACAAGTTTCACACAAAAACTAAATTCTACTAAATTATTCATAATCTACGAGTCATTTGCTAAAATTTGATACCAAACATGAAACGATTATTAGTATGATTTGATTTCTGACATTTTGAGCTTATAAAGCAAAAATGCAAAAATCTAAATCATAATAGAGCCTCATGCTCTAATAAAATCCCTCTCTAAGAGCTTGTAAATATATATAGCAATTTTGGCTATTTCTCATTGTCATTGATGGCTCAGCACCAACTAGAACTGTCGCAGAGCGGACTTATACCCCCCACCAGCACTTTGTCAAAATATAAGTGCTTTAAATGCAAGATGTGTTTGTAACAAATATTGAGGTCATATACAGCAATTGCATGAAGTTTCATGATTCTAGATCCCTTGGTTCTTGAATTAGAGTCTGGAAACAAAAACTGAAAAAAATTTAATGCGACCTTGACCTTTGACTTATGTGACCTTAAAACAATAGGGCACTTCCTTGAGTCATTAGTAACATTTACATAGAGTTTCATGATTCTAGGTTGCTTGGTTCTCGACTTAGAGTCCGGAAATGAAAATTGAACAAAAATTTACTGTGACCTTGACCTTTGACCTATGTGACCCCAAAACAATTTAAATTGCAGGTGCACAACTTCACATGATAGGGTTAATTACCCAATTTGGTAACTCCCCTTATGGATACTGAGTTTTGCAATTTTAAATTTTGACTACTTCCCCCCCCCCCCCCTTTTCCATAAAAAGTTGAAAGTGGCATAACTCTGAAACTAATGACTGGATCAGGATGAAAATTGCAGGTGCACAACTTCATATGATGGGAAACAACCTGATAAAATATCAGCAAAATTGGTCCAAAACTGTGGGAGGAGAAGAGGACACAAAATTAGAAAAATGTACCCCCTCCTTAAAAAGTTCAAAGTGGCATAACTCTCAAACTAATGATCGGATCTGGATGAAAATTGCAGGTGCACAACTTCATGTGATAGGAAACAACCTGATAAAATTTCAGCAAAATTGGTCCAAAACTGTGGGAGGAGAAGAGGACACAAAATAATGTCTACGGACGGACGGACGGACGGACGGACAGACGGACGGACGGACAACCTGATTCCAGTACACCCCCCCATAACTTCGTTGTGGGGGGTATAATAAGTTGTAATTGCCTATATATTTAAAGGCAGACAACTGTTTGGCACTTAGCCATTGATATAGCGTAGCCTCTAATAAAAGCCCATCAAAATTCCTATAGAACCCTGGAGTTCTATCTGAGCTTTTACGGTATACAAACCATTTGACATGTAATACAGTCTATGCATTTTCATTTATTTGTATGGATGCCAATTTCAAGATAATTGCGGTTTTTCTCCGGCAGCCGGTGCTCCTACCCATTACTTTCTGCTGATTCTCACAACAACATTTCATCAGTCATCCACAGCCTCTTGGACATACATCTAACTATTTGCCTCTTGGTGATAGATAAATGACCCAATTGTCACAATGAATTTGCCAAGCAGGGGATAAAACCTGAGTATGACTCCAGGATTTATAAAGCCCAAATGGTTACCAACTTAACCCTTGTCATGCTGAACCCAGAATATTCCTGCTTTGGCAGGAGCTATAGACAAACATCAGCCTGCACATATGTGCAGTCTGATGTTAGTCTACACCACCTGTTCCTCACTTTCAAACCAGAATTGTCAATAGATTTAGTTTTCAAATAAAAATTGACCTACAGTTGGTACTTTCAGTGCTTTTTGCCCTTTGATTTTGTTGAAAATTTTTAGCCAAAATTTATTCAGCATGACAAGGGTTAACTAACTCAGGACTTGCCTCATACATATTTCAGACCTATCAGGCTGATAAGAACACGCTTTTACCAGTCAACTTTAACCCTTTGCTGTTTAACACCTGCCTTTTATGTGCCTGTGATTTTTTGATTGAGAAAACATTGTGAAAAAAGAAGAAATTGCTTCTGACAAGCAATTTCTTCTTTTTCCACACTATTTTCTACCGTACTGAATGTTTTTTTTTTTCAAATTAAATCCACTTTAAATTTTCGTCTGCAAAACCTTTGAATTTGGACAGGTCCAAAATTTTGTAAAACAGGAAAGGGTTAAAGTCAATAATTCTCAAGAAAGTTCAATTTGATCTCTCTTCACCAGACTACCATTATAATTAAGCAGTATTTCAAATCAATATTTCTTACCAAATTACAGAGATTGTCATCACATCTTCAGAAGCCCTAGAAAACCAGGTCAACCAAATTGACAAAATAGGTCAATGCCATCTTATTTTATTTGAATTATCTAGAGAGAAACGATTAATCAAAGTCAAGCTGCAGAGATCTTTGACAAAAATCCATTCTGTTTCACTAATCTTTTGAGGTACTTGTAATTCATATTGAATTTGTGATTGAAATCAATTAAAAGTATATCAAATTTTAAAAAAGTATGTTTTTTCCAGGCACTACAACTTTCCTTATGTCTTTCATTTCCCCAGGGCAATCCTGTAATTTTGCCACTGCCTAGGCCAAATCATTGCTCCAACAGCAATTTTGTAGAAATATTATGAAGGCATAAAGTTAACCCTTTCCTATTTTACAAAATTTTGGACCTGTCCAAATTCAAAGGTTTTGCAGACGAAAATTTAAAGTGGATTTAATTTCAGAAATAACCATTCAGTAGGGTAGAAAATAGTGTGGAAAAAGAAGAAATTGCTTGTCAGAAGCAATTTCATCTTTTTTCACAATGTTTTCTCAATCATAAAATCACAGGAACGTAAAAAGCAGGGATTAAACATTAAAGGGTTAACAGACTTGTTTCAGTATCTTCAGGTTTAGTTTTGTTTTGAAATGTGAAATGAATTACATTGTTCACTTCTATGAGCCCGGCCAGCCTGGTAATTTATTTGCAATAAGTATCTTGGTTTTAGCAGGATAAGACTTAAAAATATAAGTATAAAAAAAGTATCTCAGTATGAAAATGAACTTTAAACATGAACAAAAGGAAAAAGGCTGAATGTACTTGGAAAAGTTCAGACATCCAATGTAACAATATGAAGAGAACCTGAAGTTTCCAATTGCCACTTTATTGCCTATTATGTCCAAAATAATACCTTGTGTCAAAAGCAATAAAGGACAGAGCTGTGGTTGACATTTCCAAGAAGTTTCCATTTATACCACTCTAGAGAAATTTGATCTCGCTACAGGCAATGAAGTAACCTATATTATTTCTCTGGAAACAAAATTCGAGGGGTTAGAGCTAAACTAATATTGTCTTTAAATATGAAGGCATCAAGTAAAATGGATTTTTACTTGCTTTTTACGCCCCCCTTCAAAGAAGAGGGGGTATGTTGCTTTGCACTAGTCGGTCGGTCAGTCCGTCAGTCCATCCGTAGACTGTTTTTTGTCCAGTGCATATCTCATAAAGTATGCACACTAGAATCATGAAACTTCACAGGTGGATAGATCTCATTGTTGAAAAGTGCAGTGCATAAGAACCAAAACTCTAATCGTCATATTTTGTGAGTTATTGCCCTCTGATGATTGACAAAGGATAGGCTATTGATCTGCTTTTATGGGGGGCATAAATGTTTTACAAACATCTCTTGTTTAATTCAATTTTGAAGCAACCATCAATGGTTAACAGTGAATCAAGATTGTGTTTGTGAAAATGAGAAATTTGTTAGAAATTTGACCTTGATAATTGACCTTTACCTTGACAGATAACATTGGCTTTGCAAATATCACCACCTTCAAATCGTGATTAAAAAACCCTATAACAATTTCATTAAAAAAATTCTTTCCTCATCATGGCTTGACATTCAAAGAAATGGTTTTCTTCACAGTAATTGTTCAAATCCCTTAAACATCATTATATTGAGATAATTGACATAAAGATCTCCACAAAATGGAACATTTATCTCAGTTTTGAAATTTTCATGGCTCCCCATCCATCAGGTCTAATTTAGAAATTTCAACTGGGATTGTAATAGGATTTGAAAGTAAATGCTTTTAATGGCAGTCATTAGCCAGGGAGGGCTTTCAACTTTTATTTATAGAACTCCAATTATAGTTGCACTTGTCAGTATGGCTCTATAAATTGGTGCAATGATAAAACATATTTTGAAGGGCAATCAGAACTTTTAAGCTAGAGCAGTTTTATCAAGCTTGAAGCTAGAGCAGTGTTATCAAGCTGTACTTACCAGGTGTAGTTGGTTGTCCACTGACAGTAATTTAGAGGCAGGGGAAATTTGCATTTAAGCAAACCAAATATCAGAAGAGATTTCTTTTGAAAAGTTCAATTCTTTATATAAAAAACAATTCGTTTGAATTGAATTTATTGCTTTAATGCTACTTTTAACAAATTTTGTCATATTGAGTTAGCTGGAGGACCTAACATTGGAGACCTGGTATTTATCACACGGCTGCTACCATTAAATGAGACTGTGTGAGAGATATCCAACAATTTCTTATATGCACAAAGCAAAAGCTCTGACCAGCCTATGCATCTGTCATGTCTCTGCAGTGTATAGGCAAAGTAACAGTAGAGATGCCAAAATTGCACATGAAATTTCAACAAATTATTTAGCCTTGGTCAAATGGACTAGAAAAGCCCTTTTTTGCACAATGAGCTAAAAGTTAGAACACAATGGGGAACGATTTTATCCAGTTAACAATGACGCAATATCGGACAAACAATACTTTGTAGGTGTTGTTATAAATCTCGTAACTACGGCTTGAGTAAAGCCGTAGTTACGATATTTTATAATAGCATTGACGGTTTATCAAAACGTAACGGTAATCCTAGGCCTTAGCGCAGTTTGTAACGGACCTGCTTCTCATTCCAGAGGTCCCAGGTTCGATACTCGGCCGCGGCAAATACCCTTTCAGACAAAAATATCGCCCATCAATGGTTTGATATCGCGAACCTATGTGATGGAGCAGCTGGAGGCTGGGTAAGGGTGTTGTGGTAGTACTGGTATAAGAAACAATAGGAATCCATTGGTGCTCCAGCCGCTCAATATGACCACATCAGTCGAAAACGACATAAACCGTTATAAACTGATCAAAATCATCGCAATGGCAAATAAATCTGTGCAAAAAAAAAGACTAGGATTAAACCATGTCAACTATAGAAGCAGATGATTCAAACAGACGACAAATGAAGAAAGAACTCGAGACAAAGGAAAAAGGAGAGGAAGGAGGAGTAAGGAATTTTTGTTGTTGTTCTTTTATGAAATATAAGAAGTTGTTTCCCCTTTTTTACAATATATCCCCTCCGCAGGGATAGACATTGATCACATTAAACAGTTTTCAGAACAACAAATTAGAACAGCACAAAGATAATTTTAATTCCTTTACACAACCGAAAAGCTTGTAAAAAAGTTGAAAATACTAATTGGTAATTACTAACAAGAGGCCCAAGAGGGCCTGTATCGCTCCACTGGATTAAAATCTCAAGATTTGAAAGAGAGATATTGAAAATAAAAGGTAATGAAAGTGAACATTATTCAGAAGGAATTATGACTTTTTCTAAGTTGAAACTGACTAATGAAGGAATGAACTTATTTAACTGATATGTAAAATTACAAGGAAGAAAACTATTGAGATATCACTTTGAAACAAAAGGATCAGAATGGCCCTAAACCGCTCACCTGAGTTTTATTGATGGAATTGATCTCATCCAATCCAAATTTCTTGAGCAACTTTAGAAGAGGGTCACCCAAGAAACATTCTGGTAAAGTTTCATTGAAATTTGCCTAATGGTTCAGGAGGAGATGTCAATCAAAGGTTTCGGGTTCAAAAAACGCCCCCCCCCCCTGCAACGCCCACATTTGGGGGTCAATCCAAATATCTTAAACAACTTTTGAAGAGGCTCACCCAAGGAACATTCTGGTAAAGTTTCATTGAAATCAGCCCAATGGTTCAGGACAGGATGTAGTTCAAAGATTTCGGGGTCAAAATAAGCCCCATACTGCCATGCCCATATTTGAGGGTCAATCCAAATTTCTTGAACAACTTTAGAAGAGGGTCACCCAAGGAACATTCTGGTAAAGTTTCATTGAAATCAGCCCCATGGTTCATGAGGAGATGTCATTCAAAGATTTCAGGGTCAAAATAAGCCCCACCCTGCCACGCCCATATTTAGGGGTCAATCCAAATTTCTTGAACAACTTTAAAAGAGGGTCACCCAAGGAACATTCTGGTAAAGTTTCATTGAAATCTGCCCAATGGTTCAGGAGAAGATGTCGTACAAAGATTTCGGGGTCAAAATAAGCCCCGCCCTAACACGCCCATATTTGGGGGTCAATCCAAATTTCTTGAACAACTTTAGAAGAGGGTCACCCAAGGAACATTCTGGTAAAGTTTCATTGAAATCTGCCCAATGGTTCAGGAGGAGATGTTGTTCAAAGATTCGGGGTCAAAATAAGCTCCGCCCTGCCACGCCCATATTTTGGGTTCAATCCAAATTTCTTGAAAAACTTTAGAAGAGGGTCACCCAAGGAACATTCTGGTACAGTTTCATTGAAATCTGCCCTATGGTTCAGGAGGAGATGTCATTCAAAGATTTCAGGGTCAAAATAAGCCACGGATTGCCACGCCCATATTTAGGTGTCAATCCAAATTTCTTGAACAACTTTAGAAGAGGGTCACCCAAGGAACATTCTGGCCAAGTTTCGTCAAAATCCACCTATTGGTTTAGGAGGAGAAGATGTTTAAAGAAAAGTTTACGCACGCACGCACGCACGCACGCACGATGGACACCTCGCCATGACAATAGCTCGCTGGCCTTCGGCCAGTGGAGCTAAAAACGAAAAATTACATCAAATTATGTATAAACCTCTTCCTTTTTTGTCGCGAAAGTAAAAGAGATAAAAAAAATGTAGATTGTAACTAAGAAGGCTGTTTCTGCATTGTTTGTCTTGAACAAATAGCTCAGTGGATAACACGAAAAATGTAAGTGTCCAGCCTCGGTAAGAGTGGGTTTTGACCACGTGATAATCATAACAGAATTTGATTGGTTGTCAGCCCTACAACTGGTAAATGACCGTTCTAGAAAAAAAACAGAGTAGTGATATTGTAACTGCTACAAATTTATTATACAGTTAACCTATTGTATGTTTCAACTCCTTTACTCAACCGAAAATCTTGTTATAAACACTGAAAATACTAACTGGTAATTACTTAAAGCAAAAGTTACATAAAATTTTGTATTAGCCTCTTCTTTATTTGTCGCATAAGTAAATAAGATAAAAAAAGTTTGTAGATTGTGACTGAAAAGGCCGTTTCTTTGGTGTTTGAAAACATATAGTTTTGCTTGAAGACATAGCTCAGAAGATAAAGGTAAAAATGTAATGTGTCCAACAGATTGGATGTCTGGAAAACAGTATATATAAATTCGGGCTTCACAGCCCGATTTAAAAAGCAACTTAAAAGATTCTCATTTTTTCATTTTCTTATCATGAACATTGCAAGTAATAGATATAAAACCTTCATGCAGTATTGCAATTAAAAGTTTCCAAAGAAGTGTTGGGTTTCTTTGAGACCAGGAAAACAGGAGTTAAATTACAACATATTAGAGAGATTACAAAAACAAAAGTAACTTAAAACATTCTCGTCTCATCATATGTTTTCATCAATTAGTACTAATGACCATTGTCTAGACTTTCGGGCTAAAGTTTAATTTGCAGATGTTTTTTTCTTCATTTTAGAGAGAAATGTTTCATTATAAAGAGAGGATACCATTAAGCCAGAGGGTTTGTTTGGTCTAACAGAGACAGAATTATCAAATCTAGTAGACACATGAAGACTTTATTTCTTATTAAAAGATGTGTTTGATTGATAAAAAGTATCATTTTGTTATATCAATGACTAATTTTTTGTCTCAGTGCTTTTAGGCAATATGTTCCTGTACACTTATGAACAATAAATACATGGGAACCAGACTTCTTAATTGAATTTGTAAATTCAGCTTTATAAAATTGAACCCAACTTCAATAGTAAGATGCAAATGTTAAGATGACTGTTGTATTTATTTCAATTATTAAACTAAACAAGAGGGCCAGAATGGCCCTAAATCACTCACCTGAAATTTATTGGTCCAGTGGAACTCATCCAAGTAACTTTCTGGTAAAGATTCATTCACATTAGCCTTATAAGTTGTTGTATAGGAGATTTTATTCCAAGATTTTAAAGTGAAAATAGACGCTTCCCACCCATTCATTACTGCGGAGGCTCAAAATAAGCCCCTCCCTGCCACGCCAATATTTATGGGCCAATCAAAATTATGTGAGTAACTATCCAAAAGGGTCATCCAAGGAACACTCTGTTAAATTTTCATTGAAATCGGCCCAGTGGTTCAGGAGAAGATGTCTTTCAAAGATTTTGGGCTCAAAATAAGCCCCACCCTGCAAAGCCCTGCCATGCTTCGCCCATATTTATGTAGGCCAATCTAAATTTTCCAAACAATTTTAGTAAAGGGTCAGTCAAGAAACATTCTGGTAAAGTTTCATTGAAATCAGCCCAGTGGTTCAGGAGGAGATGTCTTTCAAAGATTTCAGGGTTAAAATAAGCCCCTCCCTGCCAGGCCCATAATCATGGGCCAATCAAAATTTTGCGAACAAGTTTTGAAAAGGGTCACCCAAGGAACATTCTGGTAAAGTTTCATTTAAATTGGCCTGGTGGTTCAGGAGGACATTTCGTTCAAAGGTTTCGGGCTCAAAATAAACCCCGCCCTGTCACGCTCATATTCATGGGCCAATCAAAATTTTGCGAACAATTTTTGAAAAAGAGTCTCCCAAGAAGCTTTCTTGTAAAGTTTCATTGAAATCGGCCCAGTGATTCAGGAGAAGATGTTGTTAAAGATTTCAAAGCGAAAAAATGCCCCTCCCTGCCACGCCCATATTTATGGGCCAATCAGAATTTCGTGAACAATTCTTAAAGAGGGTCACCCAAGGAACATTCTGGCAAAGTATCATTGAAATTGGCTCAGTGGTTCAGTACAAGAAGAAGTTTTTCTAAATTGTTGACGACGGACGACACACTACGGAGGACACACAACAGACTCAGGGTGATCCTAATAGCTCCCCTTGAGCATGTTGTGCTCAGGTGAGCTAAAAAGCCATGACAGTCCTTCCAAAGAATATACTATGGAGTCAAAGCTCAACATAAGAATCTGTAAGTCTCTCTATGCTCTAACAATATATGAATGCATCAGTGTAATACAGTTGTTACTGCCAATAAAAATATTAAAGTGAAATCCAACTTCAATAGTATAATGCAATTTTTTTTAGATGATTCTTGTGTATTCATTTCCATTTTTAAGCTTAAATAGCTATAAAAGTCCCTCCAAAGAACATACTATGGTGTCAAAGCACAACATAAGCATCTGTAAGCCCCTCAATAGCACAACATAAGCATCTGTAAGCCCCTCAATGCTCTAACAGTATATCCAATGCCTCAGCGTAAACGGTTGTAATAGCCCATAAAAAAATATTAAAGTTGAACCTACCTTTAAAAGTATAAAGCAAATGTTTAGATGATTCTTGTGTATTTATCAGCATTATTAAGCTAAAATGGCTATGGTAGTCTCTCCAACGAACATACTATGGAGTCAAAGTGCAACATAAGAATCTATAAATCCCTCTTTGCTCTAATAAAATATTGATGGCTCCGCATGAAACAGTTTCAAATGGAGCCATTGATATGATATGCAGGGTTTTAGTCTGCCATCAACAAAGTAGGGACCAAAGGACTTAAGCATTGGGATCTTAGGGGTCCTTTCTTAAGTTTTGGGAGTCCCTGTCTTAGGTACTGACAATTTCCTTTGGGCTTAGATCATCTTGTTTTTTGTAGATTTATTATATTTTGTAGATTTAGAGTAAATCTCAAGTTGTTAAAGATAAAGAAACTGATAGATATATATTTATATTTTGTCACAACTTCAGGAACGAATTGAAGACTGTTTAAGCAGTCTTCAATTCTTATCTGAAGTTGATCCCCCAGAGGGTCTAAGGGACTCACATCACAAAGTTTTGAGGGTCCTGACTACTTACTTTTGTGTTTCAGAACCACAAAGCCCGCATCCCTTAAATCCATGGATCATATCTAGCAAAGTGCTTCTTGGTATATGCGCCATCTTGGTTCCTATTCCTGACTTATTTTGCGGTTTCACCAGTTGGCACATTTTGATGGCTCAGCACAAAACAGCTGTAACTGCCTTTATAAACACTTTTGCCATTTTTTTTTTCAATGTGTTGCTATATAAAATGTATTTTTATATTGCTGTTGAAAATTTTAACCAAAAGTCTAAATATCATGAACAAACTCAGCATTGGATAGAGACCATCATCATAACTAAAGCCCTAAGCCTTTTCCACTTGTACAACTAAGCAATTTGAGTATCTAATTTGGTCCATAAATTAGAAAACTGGTAATCAACTTGAAGTTAAAGGACCTGACATGGGATAAGTATGGATTTGACAGATTTTTGTTACAAACAGAAAACAATCAAGTTATATAAATAAGTTTTTGTCATTTCCTCATTGCGTTCAAGTAGGTTACCCATTTGTTACTTACTCTAAATAATTAGAAACTTTTTTTCTGATGCATTCTTCTTTATTCTTTAATAATTTAATTTTAGTAGTTCCTATCAAGATTTGAACATTCTGGTTGACTGAAAAGTTGGTTTTATTCCTCAATTAAAACAGTTTTGTGCACATAGATATTTCACAAGCATCCACACAAAGTTGTCACACAAGTAAATGGTTTCATTATAGTGATGAATCTTTACTTTTTTGCTTCAAAATATAAAATAATAAAATATGACGATAGTATTTATAGATTTTAAGCAGGCATGAAACTAAAAAACCTATTCTACTTATGTATGAATCCCCTTTGTGTATTCATACAGTGTGGTTAGATTTTTAGTTACATAGACCCATGAAATCAATTAATACTATCTTTTCTCTTGATTGGATAAAAAGTTTGAAGAGCCACAATAATGTATCATAACTGTCCTAATATCTTATATAATTAATAGATTACTTCTGTCAATCAAAAATTCATTTGTCCAATTAAATAATTCATTACAAAGCATTGCTCCGTTGACCTCTGGCATTCAACCCATTTTGATTTTTTTAAAAAAAAAACTTTGTGTGGGTGACAAATAATTTGCTTTTTTGTGTTTTATGGCTAAAGACATATTTTTTCGAGATAATTGACATCTTGACATTTGAGTCAGTGCAGATACTACCAAGGTCAGGAGTCATGGCCCTGAGCAGTCCACAAATTCAAGTTTCAAGAAGGACCCCTAAACTCAGCCACCAATTCCAACGAGTCACTATTTTTTAAATTCCTTTGTCAAAATAAAAACTCCTCTGAAGAAGTGAACATTTTCAGCCTAAAAACACCATTTAAGCAGAGCTACAGATAGAGGGGGTATTTTGGATTTCAAATATACTTTTTTCAAGTATACTTGCACAATTCCTTTGTTGTTGATACTCATTAGAATCTTCTTGTCAAGACCATCCAAATGAGTACACACAACAATGGGTTCTAAAGAGAAATAAAGATTTTAGACTGGCTTTACCCCCTCGTATCTGTACCTCTGTTTAAGAGACTGACAGCACAGGCTGTATTAGTGCCAATACAAAATTAATATAAGTTTTGAAAAGCACTTAAGAATGATTTGTAATTCCTTTAATTATTATAGACCTTTCTTTTTATTATATAGAGGATATTGAATGAGTAGTCATAAAATACCAAATTCATTAAACGAGTCATCTATAAATAGATTAAAACGAGGCTTTGCCTTTGTTTTAGATGAAGAGTTTAATAAATTCAGTATTTTATGAGCACAAGTTTGATATTTTTGTGATAAATCTAGGAAATTCCAGAAATTTATCAATTAAAGTTAAATCCCATGAAACATTTGACGTTTGCAAAATGACATCAGCTTCTGCGGTATGATGTCATTTTCACAAAAAAATATAATGTTGCTATATGCTCTCAGCTCATTTGCTTAGTTATCCCACTAGTGAAAGTTCAATGCCTGCAATTACACTTACCCTTCAGAACGGAATGACTACCACTTTAATTTAAAGATCTCTATAGGAGATTTTTCTCCACTTTAGAATTCTTCATTAATTCATCCTATCTAGTGTATAATGGAGTTAGGTAACAGCATAGGCTTCTATCAAGTATAATCTCTTACCTGATTCTGACAGCAGTCAATTAAAAGTGATGAATTCCCAAGTTGAAAAATATAACATGAGATCTAATTGACTTCACTCTCTGGTTTCACAGCTAAATCTCGAGATAGTAAGTGCTTTTAACTGAAAAAGAGAAACAAAGTAATGCTCAAGTAAAAGCATTACCATATTGACTGTGCACATTCAGAAATATAACTAAAACTTTCTAGGATGGTTGACCTTGCAATGTGACCTTCATTTTTAGGTAAAAAACTTCACAATCATGCATTGATTTTTACACGTATTTACAGATCTTAGGCCATCAGTATTTTCTGCCAAAGATCTGCAAACATTTTCTTTAGCAAATGATCAAATATGATTCATTCCGTGTAAAATTAATGGTGTGATCAATAAAATTTCTAAAATTACTTAAGAGGAACAGAGGAAGAAGGGTATTCCTTAAAAAAAATAGGTATGTAAGACCATGTTTTTGTAAAAGACTGCTAATTTTTCAAGATTCATTTTCCATTTCCAAGCTCTAACAGGCAATCAGACAGTTTCTTTTATTCCCCCAGAATTTCATTTCTGCCCTAATTTTATTACCTATCACTGATCTATCAAAATGGGAAAAGCTTGTCTGTGATAAAACAGGTCTGATCAATACTCATATAGAATGCTGTGGGTCGGTCCATCAGAAAATGCGGTCGTTGTCACTTTCTGAAAGAAGATAGAATTAGATATGTAGCCATAATCGAAGACAAATTTTATTCAGACTGATCTGATCCAAATTCAAAGAAGTCTTTTAGATGACAATTGAGCCTGTACATGACATTTTCAACAATTTCAAATACACGCAAAGCAAAGTATCTGGCCAGCCTGTGTAGACGCAGTCTGACCAGAATCTTCACTATGCGCAATATAGATAGATAAGGTTTAAATACATCTTTATGCGGTCAGCATATATCATTATTGCGTTGTGTCATTGTCAACACTTCTCAAAGTCGGTACCTCGCACAGGTGTAAAATTGTTAGAAATGTCATGCACAGGCTCAATTTTCAGTGGATGGCTTTTAAAAGATCTTTGTCTGTACTAAAAAGAAAATACTGTTGATAATGAAGAAATTTCTTGTGAAAGCAACAACTGTTGTCACGTTGAATAAAAATCTTTTCAAAATAAATGTAAAATCAAAGTGCTAAAAGCACTGAAAGTTACCAAATGTGAGTGAGTATTGATTTCGGAAATGTTTTACACCTTTCCGGTTTAAAAATGAAATTCAGGTGGTATGAACTAAGATCAGACTGCACATATGTGCAGGCTGATCTTTGTCTATACCTCTTGTCAAAGCAGGAATATTCTGGGCTCAGCATGACAAGGGTTGAGAGGCATCAAAAAGATGACAATTAAGCTGACATTTTGTTCCAAAGAAGTCTAGCTAAAACATAAAGTCAGTTGAATAGTGAAGACATTGTAGACTTATAGCAAATGATGTTTGTAAATTATTTATGTCCCCCTTATTCTAGGTAATTTAACAAAGGGCAATAACTCAGATAAAAAGACAAGTAGAGTGATGGTTCTTGTGCACAGCACTTCTCCTAAATAAATGAAGTTTCATGGTTCTAGCCAACATACTTATTGAGATTATTCTCCCGACAAAAAATATTCTACAGACGGAGGGACCAATTGACAAGTACAAACCAATCTTCTAAGGGGGACATAATTAGCAGCTGCACAGGGAAATTGACATCTTTATAAATTTTGCCACTCTATTCTGGAAAACTAGAAAGCCATGAATGGCTTGAGTCGCTCCACAGGCTTGAAATTCTTGAAATAGCAAATAAAAGTTTTGACTAGATTTTTAGCTATTTTGGGATCTACCGATGTTGAAAATGATTTTCAACATTTCCACTGTATAACATATAGTGGAATGACCTCCGCCCATTAAATACCTATTTTTCATCCAACCACAGTAATATTTGGCTGCATGATAATGAGTCACCCAATGATCATACCAATTATGTTTTGTTTAATATCCATCAGTATTATACTGAGAAAAGGATTTTCAAAATTTCCACTATATAACATATAGAGAAATGACCTCTGCCCATAAAATAAATATTTTTCATCCGATCACAAAATTTTTGGTACAATGATAAAGGGTCACTCAATGATCATTCCAGTGAAATTTGGATGATATCCATCATTTACATTCTGAGAAAAAGATTTTCAAAGTTTCCACTATATAACATATAGAGAAATGACCTCCGCCCATAAAATCCATATTTTTCATCTAATCACAATAATTTTTGGTTGACTGATAAAGGGTCCCTCAAAGGTCATTCATGTAAATTTGGTTGATATCAATTGATTACATTCTGAGAAAATGATTTTCAAAGTTTCCACTATATAACATATATAGAGAAATGACCTCCGCCCATAAAAAGCATATTTTCCATCCGACCACAAAAGTTTTTGGTAGACTGATAAAGGGTCACCCAAGGATTATTCATGTAAAATTTAATTTGTATCCATCAATTAGAATCTGAGAAAACTTACTTTTTACCATATTTGGAAATTAGCCACACCCATTAAATCCATGTTTTTTTATTAGATCAAAATTTCTTGAACAACTTTGAAAGAGGGTCACCCAAGGATCATTCCTGTGAAGTTTGGTTGAAATTCATGCAGTAGGAGAAGATTCTAAAAGAAAATGTTTACAACCGGACGGACAGACTGACGGATGCACGACGAACACAACGCCATGACAATAGCCCCAGTGGCCTTCGGCCAGTGGAGCTAATTATTGAAAATGCCACTCTCACTAAAAATAAACTATTGGTTAAGTCTCATTTTGTGATAGTGCATTCTTGTGTGACACACTCATCTTTTTTCTTCACAATCCAGTCTACGGTAATTGTCCTATTTGGTATTGAATAACTAGAGCGCTGCGGTAATCCCTATATATGGAAAGAAATAGGACCCCAGACATGGGAATAATCATTCATTCATCCTCCAGCTTTGTTCCATGTCCTAACACATAGTTACTGTAGATAAGAGTAATAGAATTTAGTCTTAAATCTTTATTTACCAAAGAAATTCTATGTTGTTGGTAATCATTTGAATCGTCTCATTGAGACGATTTCAATGAGTACCTGCAACATATGCTTGGGGTCAGTATTCTTGAGATATTCGAATTTAAATTTCAGAAAAACTTCTTTAACTGTGTCTCTGTAATGTCATCAGGGTTCCATACTAAAACAAGTGCATGTCGTATTGCGATGCAATACAGGAGTCCCCCACGGGATAACAAAAAATCCTTTCTTATAATATATCTCCTACTTACTAGATCTATAACTGTATACAAAATTTGAAGTTGCTAGCACATTAGGTTTTGAACAAAATGTCCCAAACAAAAGTATAAGAGTACAAACAACCAATGGCAAAAACTCCAAAAGTGGGCGGAGAAGAATGATTCTTATACATGCCACTTGTCCTCAATGAGATCTATAAGTGTACCAAGTTTGAAGTTGCTAGCACTGATTGCTCAGGAGATATGGTCTGGACAAAAATGTCAGGATAACAAACAACAACGGACAACTAACAAAAAACACTAAAAAAGTGGATGTGGCAAAGTAACAGTTCTTCCGCATTACACTTCTTCTCAATGAGATCTACCAGTGCACTAAGTTTGAAGTTGCTAGGGCTTATGGTTTAGGAGATAAGTACGGGACAAAAATGTAAGGATAGAAACAACAAAGGGCAATAACTCAACAAGAGGACCAAGATGGTCCTAGATCGCTCACCTGAGTCTCTTTGACCCCTGGGACATCACATTAAT
This sequence comes from Fragum whitleyi, assembly GCA_948146395.1. Classification (NCBI taxonomy): domain Eukaryota; kingdom Metazoa; phylum Mollusca; class Bivalvia; order Cardiida; family Cardiidae; genus Fragum; species Fragum whitleyi. Next base: position 59,699,480 of record OX411544.1, on the reverse strand, counting down.
TAGATAGGCAGATGTCAAAAAGACGATAATTGCCTAAGACCAATACCATGGAACATTTTCAGCGAAGAGCAAAACAGATATGCCTTTTTGCTCTTTGATTCTATGTAAAAAGGGATGCACCCGGGTGGACCCCAAATGTGACCCCAGGGTCTTGATATGAACAAACCTGAAAGAGGTCCATAAGATGATGCTACATACTAAATATGAAAGCTGTCTGCCTTCTGGTTTCAGAGAAGAAGATTTTTGAAGGTTTTCCTATTTTCACCTATCATGTTCAGATGAGCTGAAAGGGATGTGCCGGGTTGGAGCCCAAATCTGACCCCAGGGTCTTGATATGAACAAACCTGAAAAAGGTCCATAAGATGATGCTACATACTAAATATGAAAGCTGTCTGCCTTCTGGTTTCAGAGAAGAAGTTTTTTGAAGGTTTTCCTATTTTCACCCATCATGTTCAGATGAGCTGAAAGGGATGTGCCCGGTTGGAGCCCAAATATGATCCAAGGGTCTTGATATGAACAAACTTGGTAGGGGCCCACTAGATGATGCTACATACCAAAAATGAAGGCAGTGTGTCCTCTGGTTTTGATTAAAGAAGATTTAAAAAGATTTTTGCTCTTTGATTCTATGTAAAAAGGGTTGCGCCCAGGTGGAGCCCAAATATGATCCTAGGGTCTTGATATGAACATACTTGGTAGAGGTCCACAAGATGATGCTACATACCAAATATGAAAGCTGTCTGCCATCTTGTTTCATAGAAGAAGAGTTTTGAAGATTTTCGTTTTTTTACCCTTTGTGCTCATAAGAGATAAAGGGATGCACCCGTGCAAAGCCCAAATATGACCCAAGGGTCTTGATATGAACAAACTTGGTAGAGGCCCACTAGGTGATGCTACACACCAAATATTAAAGCTGTCTGCCATCTGGTTTCGATTAAAGAAGATTTTAAAAGATTTTTGCTCTTTGATTCTATGTAAAAAGGGTTAAACCCAGGTGGAGCCCAAATATGATCCTAGGGTCTTGATATGAACATACTTGGTAGAGGTCCACTAGATGATGCTACATACCAAATATGAAAGCTGTCTGCCATCTGGTTTCAGAGAAGAAGATTTTTGAAGGTTTTCCTTTTTTTACCCTTCGTTCTCATAAGAGATAAAGGGATGCACCTGTGCAAAGCCCAAATATGACCCAAGGGTCTTGATATGAACAAACTTGGTAGAGGCCCACTAGGTGATGCTACACACCAAATATTAAAGCTGTCTGCCTTCTGGTTTCAGAGAAGAAGATTTTTAAAGATTTTCGCTTTTTGATTCTATGTAAAAAGGGTTGGGCCCGGGCAAAGCCTAAATATGACCCCAAGGTCTTGATATGAACAAACTTGGTAGAGGACCACTAGATGATGCTACATACCAAATATGAAAGTTTTCTGACATCTGGTTTCAGAGAAGAAGATTTTTAAAGATTTTCATATTTTCACCCTTTTTGTTAAGGGTAAAGGGAAAGTTAAGGGTGGATTTCATTTATTTAAACAACTTTGGTAGAGCTTGACCCAAGGAACATCCCTTCCAAGTTTCATCAAAGATTGGCCCACTGGTTTAGGAGGAGAAGATGTTTAAAGAAATTGTGGACGACGCTAGACGCACGACGGACGACTGACGATGGACGACGGACATTCCACGATCCAAATAGCTCACCTTGAGCACTTCGTGCTCAGGTGAGCTAAAAAGTGGACATGGCAGAGTGACAGTTCTTGTACATGACACTTGTCCTCAATGATATCTATAAGTGTAGCAAGTTTGAAGTTTCTAGCACTTATGATTTAGAAGATATGTTCTGGACAAAAATGTAAAGGTAAAAACAACAAAGGGCAATACCTCAAAAAGTGGGTGTGGTAGAGTAACAGTTCTTGTACATGACACTTGTCCTCAATGAGATCGTGTACAAAGTTTGAAGTTGCTAGTACTCCATTGGATTAGGAGATATGTTCCGGACAAAAATGTAAGGGTACAAGAGCCATGTCAGACATGGCCATCCCCCGCCGAGAAAGCTTGATAGTAAACTGAAGCCTAATAGATTAAGGGTTCTACTTTAAAAAATTAAGCCCCTATAAAATCTAAGTCTTAAACAAAGGGCAATAACTCCAAAATTATGCAAGCCTGAGTTATAGTTCTTGTGCACTGCATTCCTCTTCCATGAGATCTATCCACCCTTAAAGTTTCAAGTTGATAGCTAAAATACTTTAGGAGATATGCTCCCAACAAAATCTAAGTCTTAAAAATAACAAAGGGCAATAACTCAAAAATTATGCAAGCCAGAGTTATAGTTCTTGTCCACTGCACTTCTCCTCCATGAGATCTATCCACCCATAAAGTTTCAAGTTGATAGCTATTATACTTAAGGAGATATGCTCCAGACATAATCTAAGTATTAAAAATAACAAAGGGCAATAACTCCAAAATTATGCAAGCAAGAGATGTAGTTCTTGTGGACTGCACTTTTTCTCCATGAGATCTATCCTCCCATTAAGTTTCAAGTTGATAGCTTTAATACTTTAGGAGATATGCTCCGGACAAAATCGAAGTCTTTAAAATAACAAAGGACAATAACTCCAAAATTATGCAAGAAAGAGTTGTAGTTCTTGTGCACTGCACTTTTCCTCCATGAGATCTATCCACCCATAAAGTTTCAAGTTGATAGCTATTATAATTAAGGAGATATGCTCCCGACAAAATCTAAGTCTTAAAAATAACAAAGTGCAATAACTCCAAAACTATGCAAGCAAGAGTTGTAGTTCTTGTGCACTGCACTCCTCTTCCATGAGATCTATCCAACCATAAAGTTTCAAGTTGATAGCTATTATACTTAAGGAGATATGCTCCCGACAAAATCTAAATCTTTAAAATAACAAAGGGCAATAACTCCAAAACTATGCAAGCAAGAGTTGTAGTTCTTGTGCACTGCACTTCTCCTCCATGAGATCTATCCACCCATAAAGTTTCAAGTTGATAGCTATTTTACTTTAGGAGATATGCTCCGGACAAGTTTAGTAACGTAACCTTGGAAGGACGGAATGACAGAATGATGGAATGACAGAATGACGGAATGACAGCACAATATGATTTTATTTGAATTAGTGTTTAAAGCTGATTTCAACAATCTTTCCGCTATATCACAGCTAAGTTAATTATGTGCTTCCTGGGTCTCTAGACTTGCGCTCTGAAAAGCCTTGCCCAAGGACATATCTTCATGATCAGTTGTATGGTTGAGATTCAAACCAACAACCTCTAATTGATTTCTCCCAGATAATAAGTCTACTCCCATAACCATTGAGCCATACAGGACCACTCACCCAAACAATCCACAGTCTGACAAGGGTCAGTACTTCAAACTTCATTTGGGAGGATGCAAACATTTTTTAGTGTACTTTGATGAAATTTAACCTAGCATGCTGACCCAGGAATTTTCCTTGTTGATAGGAGGTTAAGCCTGCAAATAGGTGCAGTCTGATCTTGGTCTATACCACCTGCCTTTCCTTTTTCTACTAGAAAAGTTTCAAAATTGCATTTTCAAAACTGAATTCTTACTCACACAAAGTGCATCCACTCTTTCGGGCACTTTGAGTTTGAAAGGTATTTTGCCAAGATTTTTATTCAGCATGATAAGGGTTAATTAAATTCAAAGAATTATCTCACACCTTTGATGGATATGGCTCATTATAGTAATGCTTTTCCACTCTAGGGGTTCTAATGTCAACATACCCATTAATTAATCAGGTAGGATACCTTGACCTACAAAACTAATTTTAATGCAGATGGTATTGATAAATTGACACACTTTGTTCAAATTTCAATTGAACCATGAATTTAATTAGTGATTTTCCTGCTATAATTAAGGGATTCTGAGCCAGACTAGTAGGTACTTAGCACAAAATATGTTTGAGGAGCAATTCACTTTTCGTAGTGTAACTGCCAGACTCTTCTTTACAGTGTTTTTTCAAAGGGAATTAAATCATTACATATCTTACAATTATGTTCCCTGTCTCTAAAAAGAAGACTCATTTTTGTTCAGCATTTGTTAATACTAACTTGGATTAAAGAGGCATGCATTAGAACTACAACAAAAATATTTTCTGAATTATGCTAACAAAAATGACTGAGGCCAGTATACACTTTTTGGTACTCATGATAGTTATGATCCCTGCTCACAGTTGTGTGACATTTTTTAACACAAGCACGCTTTACAAAAAAATGTAGCCTGGAAACTTCTTTAAAACTGGACCAGTCTAAATTTTGTTGTGTGATAAGTGCATTAACACCTCTCAGATTAACCCTAAACAGACCATAATGTAAAGCTTGCTACTCATAAAGTATTCTCTATAATTCTACATTGGCTTTGTTTTTGGTTAAAATAGATGCTTGTTTCAGGACAACAACTGTGGAGCCCTCAATTTTAAAACTTGACCTTGAGCTGTGATCTTGACCTTGTAGTTCTCTAAAATTTCTTTCAAAAAGCATATCGATGTCTCAGCATGAAACGGTTGTAACTGCCTATCATGTTTATAGGCAGTTACAACTGTTTCTTGCTGGGCCATCGATATCCTCTCATGATAGAAAACAAAGGAGCGAAATATAATTGAAATCCATCAAAAGATGTAAGAATAATTACCAAAACAAAATCAGACTGCTGGATGCACAAATGAAATGTTAATTTAAAAACCATCTCCGGCTCACCGCAAGCAGACACAAGCAGCTTTGACAAAAATGAATTATAAGGAAAAAACACTCATTATATCATGTTTGACTATATCATTCTGTTAAATTACTTCCCAGTAAACTCAAAACTGTCACTAATAAAGTAGTCTGGTATATAAGCTGAAAAGAAACTACATTTTTTATTCATTTATATTCAAACATTCTGAGCAAGTTTCAAGTTCTTTTTACATTTATAATTTCTCTTTTCTCAAATGATTCAATATATCACTAGAATGCCATCTGAATCGTTCACCATCAGTACTTTCAGTGCTTTGATTAATCTGTGGGATAGAAGGTAAAAAGTACTACAATGCAAAACGTCTAAATTTCATCTGGTCATGTAATGAAATGCAAAAATGTCAGAAGTGTTTACATCATCACAACAACATGAAAATGTGCTCAATTGAATGGAAGAAAAAACCTCTCAAGCAAAATATCGGGATGAATTCATCATCAATGTTTTTTGGTATGCTGTTGTTGCTATCCAATGAAGTTTCCGAGTCATAAAACACAACAAAATCTGGTTTTATTCCTCTAGTCATGTGACAAAGCTACCACTCATTGCGAATTGCTGTCGACAGCAATTTTCTGAAAGTGAAGCCCCTAGGAAAGATATATTAACAAAGAATGCTTTTTATTGTGGACTTTTCAATGTTTTAAGTAAATGTTTTTGCAATCAAATCATGTTTCAGGGTATAAAAAACATGGTTTTATTCTTTTTGTCATATGACCGAGCTATCACAATAGAAATTGTTGTTTCAGCAATTTTCTAAATGTGATGCCCCTACAATAGACAATATTATCAAAGAATGCTTTTTATTGCGGGTTCACAACATCATAGACTTGGGAAAAACATTTTCTTCATCTATTCTATGATAGAATTTTAGGCTAAACAATCTCTTAGATCTGCTTTACAACCAATCCATGATTTGCCCTTAAATAGTCTTTATTTGTCAATGTATTTATCCACATGTAGAAAAGCCTGTGTCAGACAAGTCAGGCATGGGAATTGCACACCCCTGGTACACATCATAAAGTCAAAAGAGTTCTTAATTAAAACAAGAAACAAGAGGTCCATGATGGCCTGTATCCCTCCACTGGCTTAAATATCTCCAGATCAGTCTAACGAACAGCCGTCAGTTCATCCCCTCAGAACCATCAAAATAATAACGGTACACCAATTTTCTATGGTCAGTTAATGACATAACACTGACCATGAAATCACCCCCAGGAGGCTAATAATGTCTTCATGGTATGTTTACTGATAAGCCAGGAATGTATTTTGAGAAAATCCAAGAGAAAGATTTATTGTGTTCATTTAATCGAGATTCTGCCAACATTATTTTCAAGGTTTTAAGCTTGCCAAACTGGAATCAACAATACAAAATCTTCGTCATATTTGCTCTGCTACGCCATATTTGCCCTGCTAACCAAAGTGCCTGACATGCGTCCGTCTGTCTGTCAGTGTACATCTGTGGTTTGTTTAGCTCCACTGGCCGAAGGCCACTCGGGCTATTAAAATGATGCCGTGTCCGTCGTGCGTCCGTCCGTAAACTTTTTCTTAAAAAATCTTCTCCTCAGAAACTACTGGATGAATTTCAATCGAACTTTACAGGAATGATCCTTGGGCGACCTTCTCTCAAAGGTGTTCAAGTATTTTTGATCCAATAAAACACAAGGCTTAAAAAATTATTGGGATAAGATGAAAAATAAGTCTTATATGGGCGGAGGTCAGTTCTCTCTATGTTAAATAGTGTAAACTCTGAAAAACATTTTCTCAGAATCTAACAGATGGATATCAACCAAATTTCATTTAGGTGATCCTTGTGTGACCCTTTATTAGTCTACAAAAAATATTATGACCAGATGATATATATCTTTTTTATGGACGGATGTCATTTCTCTATATGTTATGTAGTGGAAATTTTAAAAATCATTTTCTAAGAATCTAATTGATGGTTATCAACAAAATTTCACTTAAGTGATTCTTGGATGATCTTTTTCAAGACTACAAAAATATTGTGTTTAGACGAAAGATACGTCACTTTGGGGCGGAGGTCATTTCTCTGTATGTTATATAATGTAAACTTTGAAAAATATTATTCATTGATCATAAATTTCTCTTGGCAGAAATATTTCAGCATGTGACACTTAAAAATACTTATTTACCTGAAATAAACATTCATTCATTTATTCGCTTAAATTCTCGTTTAATCATATCGGTAGATTCAGGGCTGTGGAGTGGTTCAGCTGCTCAAGTTTCTTAAAAAAAAAAAAACAGGAAAAAAACTAGATAGATTCAATAAATTATGCACAAATTAACACTGGGAGACCCTCTTTCAGATTACTTCTAAAATGATTGATTGGTGGAAAAACACATCTTTTTTGAGATGAGGCCGCCGTCATAGCGCAGTTGGTAGCTGTCATTCTAGAGGTCCCGGGTTCGATCCCCGACAGCGGCACTCATTCTTTCCGACTATTTGTCTCTCACCAATGGGTTGATATTCGTAGACCTATGTGAGATAGCAGCTGGAGGCTAGGAAAGAATGTGATGGTTGTACTGGTGAGAGAAATACCAGGGATCCATTGTTAGGTGCTCCAGCCGCTGCGATATAACTGAAATAATGTTGAAAGCGGCGTTAAACTCCATTCAATCAATCAATTTATGAGATGAGCTCAATTTCCTTACAAGTATGATAACAAGTTACTTTTCTCATAAATTAATTGATGGATTTCAATTAAAACACACAATACAATGACCTTTTATAATACATGTTTTGAAAAAAAACAACTTCATAATAAGATAAAATTATAAACGACTGAAGTATGTCATGAAAATGACTTTTATAAGTGAAAACTTTGAATAATATTTTCTGAGTAAATGATAGTTTTCATCAAGATTTCACATATATGCATCTGAGGCGAATCTATATCAGACTGCACAATACTATTTTGATCTGTTAAAAATCGAGCCTTTGGTTAACGTAGGTTAAATCCATTAAAAAATGATTTCCATGGAAATGTTAATTTTGATTTCACACAAACTGTACTTTAATTTTTCTGAATGTCAACTTTGATTTGTTAAATGAAAAATCTGACTTCCATAGCATTTTAGCGACAGGAAGAAATAACAACTTCTGAACTGAGAAAGACAACTTCGATGAAAATCACCAAAAAAATACCTTTAAGTTTAAAGTTTATTAAGAAAAAAAGTTTGGATTGACACCACCATGTTTACCACTTCGCAAAGGCTAACATCTACACCGACATTGACAGAATGACTGCATTTACTAGACTTTTTGTTCCGAAACAGTTACAATTTTTTATAATTGGCGTAAAACCCCATTCAAACAAACAATCGATCAGTTACCATTTACAGTGTATGGTCAGTCTTGAATTAATTTTCACAGTGATGTCCTCCAGGGATCTGCCCAGGAATCAAATCAGTGGGGCCAAATGGCCCATTGGGTTTAGAAAAAGTGGGCCATTTCAGAAATTGTGGGGCCTTACCAAAAATTACAATAACAAAAGGTTAGCGAGCCAGGATTGTGTCATCATTTAAAGATAAGTAAGCGTACTGGACTATTAGGCTTTTTAACATTTTACTTGACTTGCAGATTAACACATAAGCATACTGATCTGTTGTGTTTACAGGCCAGTGTTCCCACTGGCATTCCAATCTGAGGGTAAAAATGGGTATTTTGCAGTATGCATGTACCCCCCTCTATATGAAACAAAGAAGGCTGCTTGCAAAAATAAGGGGTTCAAGCTCAGATTTGGGGGTAAATTACCCTCATTTGAGGGTTTTTGGGAACACTGCAGGCACCAGATGTAAAAGTATTTCTTTTTTATGACACATTGTTAATTGGCAGTTGAATAAATATGAATAATTATTATACTTCAAAAATAATGAATCATAATGTGAATTGACTTAAATTGATATCAATTAAGGTTGGGGTTATAATTTGGTCGAGTTGCTTATGGCGTGTTTACAGGTCACAATAATGTTCAACTTGTATTTCTCTTTGTTGTCTAAGCAGTTACACAAATCAAATCACTGTGCAATGAAAATCCGGGTCTCTTTATTTTTCTGATTTGTCGAAATATTCAATCCGTCGCGTTCTACTGTTTGCCATGCAAACTTTTTACCGAGATGGATTTCTCGAGAATCTGCGACATTGAAGCCTATCCACGGCGCGCTGAGGACTCGGTCCGGGTTCAGACGAATCAACATCATCATAAACTTACTCTATTTTGGCCAATGTCCTTGCAAAAAAGACAAAAATAGTCCTATGACACCTTTTAGTTTGATCCAATGCTCAAAAACATGTAAACAAGGAATGGTCCCCGAATAATTTTTGATTTCCGATGACGAGGTGTCCATTCGCGGGGTACCATATTGATTTTTATTTTGGAGTAGGCTAAATCGCTACGAGATGTACCGGAAGTCGTCTTTCTGCCGACGCTGTATGTAAAAATTTCACCGCGCCGTTTGGCCCATTTGTTTGATTTTTTCCGCGCCGACTGCAAATTTTTTGCGGCATTCGCGCAATGGCGCGGCCTGGGCAGAACTCTGGTCCTCATGAGAACTTGACTATTATTACATGAATATGATGATATGTTTCATTTTATGCAGGCATACAGAATATATTGGCTTGATAGAATTTCAATGCTTCCCTTCAGAAAACTATTCAAGAACTGATTGTTGAATGTTCTACAACTTCAGTGAAAATTCATGAACACCAAAGACATTTATATAATGAACTGGTTTTTGAATGTCCCAGCAATTTAGTAAATGTTTGTGAATTCAAATGGTATTTCAAGTTCTAGAACTGGTAAAAGGACTATTTCCTTGAACAAGTTTTTGAACATGACTATATTCTTTTTCTTTTACACAAAGAAGGGTAAATATTCAGACTTGATGACCCTGTAGCCGACATGAAGATTTGGTATGTATACTATGCACAAAGAGCTTGTGAAAAGGCATACCCCCTAAAACGTGTTTCATTCAACCTTGTATCTTCAAGCACGTTGGACCATTTTTCGAGCTTTTAACAAAGTTATAGCAACTTTTATATTCAGTTTCCATTTTAATATGGCAGACATGTCTTTAAGGCGACATTTTAGACCAGATGACATGAATAAGGGTATTGGCATACTTGGTCATAAGCAGCTTTTGTATGAAGTTTCATGATTCTAGGTCAATTGGTTTTTAAGTTAGAGTCTGAAAACGAATAGGTCTACTGACGGATGGACATACAGAAAGATAGACATGGTGAAACCAATAAACCCCCTTTTCTTCGTAGGGGGGGGGGGGGGGGGGGGGGTGTTGTCATAAAATTAGCCGATTAGACAAAAACATTTCGTTTCAAAGTATCTCTTTTTCAAACTGGTCACTTTTATTCTTCATATATCCTTATTGTCATATTGCATTCAGCTTGACGAAAGAGAAACATTTTAGATTCTACTATTCTATCTTTTTTTCTTCTAATTTGTCATTTTAAATCGTGGTTTCATTATTCCATTACATGTAATTTGGACCAATAGGAAATATATTTTCTCTAGTGATGTGGTTTAAAGTTGTTCTGAAAACTATACTCAGAACAAGAAGTTAATAGCCACCAGTTTTTAGACAGAAGATTTTTGAAGGCAGGGAGTCTGCATTAATTCAAAATAACAGAGATGTAAATATTGAGTTTCAATGTTGAAAATGGTATGTTGACATAACAATTTCACAACAATACATGGGTGGTGATAAATTTTATTGACTTTGTACCTTGAAATGTAAATGACGTATTTTCACCTTTTTTTAAAACATGAAAAACTTTTGTCAAAGCCGACGTACGGTGTTGTCTATGACACGAAACTTGGTTATAGAAGTCAGATAACACAAATACGATTAATTCCAGTCACATCTTAGTCAGTAGCGTGTGTAAGATCCGTGGGCATTGATCACTGCGCGCACCCTCCACGGCATGCCACGAATCAGCCTCTGGATGATGTGTTGAGGGAATTGCTGCCACTCCTGGTGCAGTGCTGCTTCTAACTCAACCACATTTTGTACAGGAGGCTCTCTCCGACATATACGGCGCCCTAAAATGTCCCACAGGTGCTCGATAGGGTTAAGATCAGGACTACAAGCCGGCCATGAAATGGTGGTGATGGTTTCACGTTGCATAACGTCCGCCACGACTCTTGCTCTGTGGGGTCTGGCGTTATCATCCATGTACACTGGTCTTGTTCGAAGAGGGTGATTGTTAAAATGAGGAATTACCACAGGAAAAGGGATGTTATCGCGATATTCATCGCCAGTCAATGTTCCTGGAACTGTCACTAGGTCCAGTTTACAGCCGTAGGAGACACAACCCCATATCATAACGGAGCCACCGCCACCCTGATAGGTTGGATGGACGTACTTTGGTGCAAATCAGGTGTTGGGTTGTCTCCAAACACGAATTCGGCCATCACTGACATGCAACAACATCCTGCACTCATCTGACCAATGAATCCGACGCCATGATGCCAAGTTCCAATGTGCCCTCGCTCTACACCATATTAGACGTTCATTGATGTGTCTCTGTTGTATCTTTGGATTTTTGAGGGGTCTTCGTGCCTTATACCCAGCCACCCGAAGTCGCTTTCGCACTGTTGAAATAGAGACCCGTCTGTGTGTATTCCAGTTGTCCCTTAGTACAGGCGCACTGGTGAAGGGCAGACGTCTGACGTGACACAAAAATGTTCTATCCACTCGAATAGACGTTACTCTAGGGCGTCCAGATCTCACACGGTCCTTAACGTCGTTTGTCTGTGCGTGTTTTTGTACCAAACCTGTTATGACACTGTGGTGATACCCCAGCTGTCTGGCAATGGCTCTACAAGACATTCCAGAATCTCGCATTCCAATTATTCGCCATCTTTCATTTGTAGACAATCAACGCCTTGCCATGACTGAGTTTCAAATCGAAATGTAAACAATTGCACGAGCTACACGACGTAAGTATCTCTGACAGAAAAGCTGATTTTCCACTTTGCACGAGCCCTGGCTTTAAAGTCATTGTACGAGACTTGCTGAATATGCACGTGCATCCGAAACGTTTTTAATCAATAGCTTCAAGGTTGCTCTAACCGTTTGACAACATAGATACGTTATTAAAGATTTCAATAGAAATTTAAATAACTTAAAACTTAGTGGCGCTTAAGTTTATGTTCTGAGTATATTTTGCCTAAGTAAGAAAGATAAACAGATGGAAGGACATAATAGTAATTATAATTAAGATATAAAAAAAGGAAAGTTTTTCTTCTACAGCCTTTTATTCTTTCCAGCTACTTTGAGACTATCAAAATTTTGATTTATTTTCGTGTTCAATTAAATGAATTAAGAAAAACTTCAAATTCCTTTTGCACTTTCTATGTGGTATGTTTAACTGAAGAAAATTGAAAGTCTGACTGACCAGCTAACTCTGATTCTTATCATTGATAAATTTCTTATCAGCATTCTTGATCGGATGTAGTTTTAGTTTTATTGCCCTCATGCTGGGAAACTCGTCTGGAATGCACTATTGACCCTCATGGTGATTAGGGATCTAACGGGATACCTGGGTGAAAAATCTGAGCCATTTTCAGGGGCCCTTCTCTACAGTGAGATTTGAAAGAGATATTGAAAATAGAAGTATAAATGAAAGGCACCAGCATTCAGAAGAAATTATGACTTTTTCCAAATTGATACTAATTAACAAGCTATCAGAAGTGAAATCATATAACTGATATCTAAAATAATATAGATGAAAGCTATTAAGATATCACTTTAAGACAAGAAGGCCAGAATGGCCCTAAACGGCTCACCTGAATTTTATTTGGTCCAGTGGATGTCACCCAAGTAACACTCTGGTAAAGTCCATTCATATTTGTCTGGAGGTTGAAGAGATGTTAAGTTTCAAGAGTTCAAAGTGAAAATAGACCCTACCCTGCCATACCCATTTTTTTGCCAAATCAGAATGTCCCAAAAATTTTGAAAAGGGTCACCAATGAAACGATCTGGAAAATTTCATTGAAAATAGTCTTTTGGTTTAGGAGACGATGTTCAAAGATTGAAAAGATTGCAAAAAGGTTCCACCCCCAACAACTACATTTAAGGGAAGAACAGATATTATCACAAACCTGAATTTAAGAAGGGTGGAACTTTCATGCCAAAATCAATTGAAATTGCCGGATTGGTTTGGGAGAAGTGAAAAGATGCCCCACCTGCTGCCACACCCATATTTGGGGGACAATCAAAATTCCACAAACAAGTTCTGAAAAGGGTCACGAAAGGAACATTTTTTGCCAAGTTTAGTTGAAACCTGCCTGTTGGTTACTGACGACAAGATGTTTTAAGATTACGGGGTCAAAATAAGATCTGCCCTGCCACACCCATATTTGGGGAACAATCAAAATTCCACAAACAAATTTTGAGAAGGGTCACCCAAGGAAAATTTCTGCCAAGTTTGAATGAAATCTGCCCATTGGTTACTGAGAAGATATTTAAAGAATTGTTGATGACTTCCAATGACTTACAGACAACAGATAAAAGGTGATCACAAAACCTCATTTTGAGTATGTTATGCTCAGGTGAGCAAAAAATGCTGAGCACCTTATACTGGCATGGGACTAAAACCTTGAAACCATCCAAGTTAATTTTTGATCATCTGCTGAACAGTTTGAAGGAGACCATTATTTTCCTAGTTTTTGCCTGATTAACTCAGCTCTAGGCTTCTCATAATGGTCTCACAAATTCAGATTATTAGGTTGCCAGCAGCATGATTCTGATGGTATCACAGGGTTATTGCAAACTGCTTCTCATTAAAGCCTTTTCTGACACTTTAATTTTTTGTCTCTTTTTATTTATTTTTACGTTTATTTTATTTGAATACACTGGTGCTGCTTTAAAACTTTTTCAGTCATATCACAAAGGCTAGAGCACCTACTATGCATTTCGATGGCTTAGCATGAAACAGTTGTAACTTCCTACAAACATATAGGGAGTTACAACTGTTTTGCCCAGTGAGCCATCAATTTGTGATATCTCTCACAAATTTTACCTGTAAATGCTTCCTAAGCCTCCCTCTCTTCTTCCCACATTAGTTTACAATTTTGGGTTAGGAATGATCTAGCTGCAATAGCATACAAAACTTTTAATAAGCAATGTCTGTTATTGGAGAAGGGTAAGCGCAAGACAAATTTTACAATGGTATACTGTGGTTTCTTGATAGACATTGCCATTTTTTACAAAGTTTACCAAAACATTTTTATTGAAACCAAATGAAATGTTTAAGCCAATTATATTGTAATGTTGATAATGGGTAGATGCTCTTAAGGTAAAGGATCAGTAATAGTTCTGCAACGTTTCGGAAGTCATGAACTTTAACAGTGTAAACCAAGGTTTCCTAATAATTTTCATTGGGAATCCTCAGTCAACATTGTGAAAGATTATGAGTTCTGAAATGTTGCGGAACTATTATGGGTCCACTACCTTAAGTAAAAATTGACTACTTATTATCTCAATGCACCAATGGCTGCATTCAAAACACAGTATATCTATAAACGTATAGGCAGTATCTATAAATGTATAGGCAGCTTTTTCTATTAAGTCATCGACATCATAATTATGTCAATTGAAGATTTCATTATGAAGAAGATTTTCTATCATTTTATCAAGAAAAGACAAACATAAGCATGAAAATGTCCAGAAACTTTTTACTTATTTCCAGTATTCCCATTTGATACCGTGGTATTACACCTTAGGTTTTCATACCACAGTAGCCAGGTTACAGGTAACTTATACCGCACACCTCTTTCAGTTTATAATTACTGAAAATACTGAAAATGTCTTGCAAGGATGCACTTGAACACAGATGGGTCAGTTGTTGTTGTTGTACAGAGTTCACACACATAAGCATGAGTATGTCCAGAAACATTTTTTATAACCAGTATTTCCATTTGATACCATGAAATTTCATACAACATACCACATGAAATTCCATACCACATACCACATGAAATTCCATACCACATACCACATGAAATTCCATAACATATAAAACTTGAGTACCCACAACATGGTGTTTCATTGTGAAATAAAGAGTTAAGACCGACTTAACCCACTCTTATCAGGAGACCCCTGTTAATATTTCACTTATTGCTGAAAAGGAGGCACAAGAATACAGATAGGCCATGTTGATGTTGTAACATTTAAAGCAAGAAACAGATTTAAACACACCCCCCTTTTTAGCTTTGCTGTTTCATAACAAAAGATTTAATAATAATGCCTCTACTGCCATTTTTCAGGCATTTTCAACATATTTTACCTTGAAAAAGACCTTGACCTTGAAAGTGGAACAGACATGTGCAGTTTAAATTACAAGCAATACTTATGTGAAATTTGAAGACTCCTTTTACAATCAAAAGTTATGGCCAATATAAGATGTGCTTTTCGGTTTTTTAAGCAAAAATACTAATATTTTACAAACATACAGGTCTAAAACAATATGCCCTCCATCTATCGATGTATAAACAAGGTGCCAAATTGTCACAAGATACGCCCGTCACACTGCTTTGTATTAACCGGGGGTTTAAATAGAACTGAGGTTATTTTGAATGAATATTTTTTGCACCAATGAATTTTCATGATCCTAGCTGTTATACTTTAAGAGATATACTCCAGACAAGATTCAAGTCTGAAAAACAACAAAGGGCAATAACTCAAAAATAGGTTAGGTAGAATTATGGTTATTGTACACTGCACTACCCCTTGATGAGATCTATACACCCATGCAGTTTCATGATCCTGGCTATTATACTTTAAGAGATATACTCCGGACGAGATTCAAGTCTGAAAAACAACAAAGGGCAATAACTAAAAAAATAGGCTAGGTATAGTTATTGGTCTTGTGCACTGCACTCCCCCTTGGTGAGATCTATACACCCATGAAGTTTCATGATCCTAGCTATTATACTTTAAGAGATATATTCCGGACAAGATTCATGTCTGAAAAACAACAAAGGGCAATAACTCAAAAAATAGGCCAGGTAGAGTTATGGTTCTTGTGCACTGCACTCCCCCTTGGTAAGATCTATACACCCATGAAGTTTCATAATCCTAGCTATTATACTTTAAGAGATATACTCCGGACAAGATTCATGTCTGAAAAACAACAAAGGGCAATAACTCAAAAAATAGGCCAGGTAGAGTTATGGTTCTTGTGCACTGCACTCCCCCTTGGTGAGATCTATACACCCATGAAGTTTCATGATCCTAGCTATTATACTTTAAGAGATATACTCCGGACAAGATATTAGTATGAAAAACAACAAAGGGCAATTACTCAAAAAATAGGCCAGGTAGAGTTATGGGTCTTGTGCACTGCACTCCCCCTTGGTGAGATCTATACACCCATGAAGTTTCATGATCCTAGCTATTATACTTTTAGAGATATACTCCAGACAAGATTCTAGTATGAAAAACAACAAAGGGCAATAACTCAAAAAATAGGCCAGGTAGAGTTGTTGTTCTTATGCACTGCACTCCCCCTTGGTGAGGTCTATACACCCATGAAGTTTCATGATCCTAGCTATTATTATAAAGAGATATACTCCGGACAAGATTCTAGTATGAAAAACAACAAAGGGCAATAACTCAAAAAATAGGCCAGGTAGAGTTATGGTTCTTGTGCACTGCACTCTGTAATGATGAGAAGAATACAATTGCCAAGTTTGAAGTCCATCGGACTTCAAGTGACAGAGTTATGCTCCGGACAAAAAGTGGACGCCGCCGGACGCCCGGACACCTGGACGCCACTGGTGATCCCATAATACGTCCCGTCTTCGACGGGCGTATAAAAATTGTGGGTGAAAATACCCTGGTTAAGAATATCTGTTTATGATAGAAAAATAACTAATATTCTCTTTTTTTCTATTAAATGAAAAATACAACTCTATCTTGTAAAAAGCTTAATCAAAATGGCTGCCAAAAGACAAGACTTTTATGCCAAAAATCTATCAAATCTTTCAAACTTCAATCTATCTCTTGGTTTGTTTATCACCTTTAATGAATTACCTGCTGTCTTTTTTTATTTACAGCATAAATGAGAAAACCTGGTTTCTAAGTCAAAAGTCAAGATAATTAAAATCCCAATGGAGTAACCTTGCTTTTAGTGAATAAATCTGGCTTCTTTCAAATTACAACAGTTTTTTGGCTTCACTGAGAAAGAAATAGGATGTCTTTGTGCCAAGCCAAAACTAATATTTCTGCATTAACAAATACTTTTTTCCCTCCAAGCGGTTTCATCTCTTTGCACCCTACAGCAATCTTAAAAGCCAAGAAAAGAAAAATTCTTAATTGGTTTCTAAGCCGAGAGAAAAAAACATCATCAGGAAAACAATTTCTTCATCAGGCTTCAATTAAAGGCAGCATTATTCAAATGAATAAAGGAAAATTTAAGTCTTTTTTTTTTCTATTTAAAAACTTTAGCCTTATTTTCAGGATGACAAAGCAAAGCAAACTGATTGCAAATTATATCTTGTTTAGTGCCCAAGTGCAGCTGCAAAGCGGGGTTTAATTTGTACTCTGTTTGCACCATTTTGTCATCTTGATTGCATGACAATTTTGCTAAAAAATAAACAAAACTATAAGAGGAAATAATCTCCGACCCCAAAGTAAAATCTTCTTCCATAAGTATTTCGAAGGTCTTCAACTTTACAAGTTTGTAAACCGAGTTCCAAAACAAAGTGTGCACTTTCATCTTATTCATTTTCCTTTTTTTAACAACATGTATTGAAATATTGTGTTTAAGATGGAATCCTTGTCATGCTTTAGATTTAACCACATAGAAACCACTAAGCTTCTCTCTCTGGGAAGTGATAACATCTGGTTTGAGTGTGTGAGAGCTTCAGCTTTTATTTGCAATTAAACTAAATTAAATTAGTATAAACTTACTAAATTTTTTTATTTTGGCATAATAACATTGGGCTCGTAATAGTATTGATATTGGAACTAGAAAGCCATGAATGGCTTGTGTCGCTCCACAGGCTTGAATTTCTTGTAAAAACAAATAAATGTTTGACTAGATCTTTAGATATTTTGGGGCTTACTGATGTTGAAAATGATTTTCAAAGTTTCAACTATATAACAAATAGAGAAATGACCACTCTTAACAGAAATATTTTTCTTCAAATCAAAATAATTTTTGGCTGCATGATAAAGGGTCACCTAAAGATCATACCAAAAATGTTTGATTGATATCCATTAGTTACATTCTGAGAAAATGATTTTCAAAGTTTCCACTTTTCAACATATTGAGAAATGACCTCGGCCCATAAAATACATATTTTTCATCCAATCAAAATAATTTTGGTACATTGATAAAGGATCACTCAAGAAACATTCCAGTGAAATTTGGTTGATATCCAAAAATAAGATTCTGAGAAAATGATTTTCATAGTTTCCACTATTCAACATATTGAGAAATGACCTCCGCCCATAAAATACATATTTTTCATCCAATCAAAATAATTTTGGTACTTTGATAAAGGGTCACTCAAGAAACATTCCAGTTAAATTTGGTTGATATCCAATAATTAGATTCTGAGAAAATGATTTTCAAATTTTCCACTATATGACATATAGAGAAATGACCTCTGCCCATAAAATGCATATTTTTCATCAGATCACAATGATTTTTTGTAGACTGATAAAGGGTCACTCAAGGATCATTCCAGTGAAATTTGGTTGATATCCATCTGTTACATTCTGAGAAAATGATTTTCAAATTTTCCACTATATAACATATAGAGAATTGACCTCCGCCCATAAAATGCATATATTCCATCTGATCACAATTTTTTTTTGTAGACTGACAAAGGGTCACTCAAGGATCATTCCAGTGAAATATGGTTGATATCCATCGCTTGCATTCTGAGAAAATGATTTTTAAAGTTTCCACTATATAACATTTAGAGAATTGACCTCTGCCCATAAAATGCATATTTTCCATCCAATCACAATGATTTTTTGTAGACTGATAAAGAGTCACCCAAGGATCATTCATGTAAAATTCAATTGGTATCCATTGATTAGAATCTGAGAAAATTCACTTTTTACCATATTTGGAAATTAGCCACGCCCATTAAGGTAACTGCGGACAGATAAAATGGTCGAAATTTCGACTTTCTTTCATTCTCACAATAATTGCTGAGATTTATATTTGGAGTGCGGGAATTAGCTAACATACAATGAAAAGGGTCTGAAGCTCGTTCATTTGACGTCGTGACGTCATTAAGGGACCAGCCCCTTTTCGACCCGCCAAAATCATTATTTGCAAATATTTTCTGAATTAATCGGTCGATTTTTACGAAAAAAATTTCATTTAGAAAGTCCATGAACGCCCGAGCTATTCGTTTAATTTCCGTGCACATTTAAACAGAAAATTGGGCCCAAATCGCTATCTATTTCGCGATTTTTAAGATTAGACATTCCTTTTTTTATTTCATTTTTTTGTAAATTAATAGAAATTTCTCAAAATTTTGCGCGGTGACCTATGCTGAATTTTTGTTAGTTTTTAGCGAAAAGAATGTTCTTTTCATTAATCAAATAAAAATGATATGTCTTCGGGTTAGATTTTTTATTAAATTCGATTTCCCGAAGTTGTTGCAACATTTTTCGTCGAATTCTACGTCGCACCAAAACCATCGGTACTATGCCTATTTGGCGCCAATCTCCGTGTAATTACGCATTCTAAAATATTTGAAATTAGGGTTTATTGTGAAAATGTAGGATTTAGAAGTATCAAATCTGAATTTGTTTTTAAGAAATAGAAAAATTCACTTAACTTTTCTTCCATTTAAAAAGACAGCTTTGGTGAACATTTAACGCGACGTTGAAGTATCCTTTGATTTGCGATATCCTCGCGGAATCGAATTTTTAAAAAAATCTAACCCGAAGACACATGATTTTTATTTCAAAAATCTTCAGCGGAATGGTTTGGCAGCAGCATATCTAAATTTCAGCATAGGTCACCGGACAAATTTTCGAGAAAAAAGGCAATATTTTCAGTAACTGTACTCGAAGCAATGCAGAAGACAATAACATTTAATACGTAAAGCTTTTTTTGTATTTCTAACATTTATTTCTTCATATGAATAAAAACATAACATCGGGCGTCTTAATACGAAGCAAATGGCGTTTTCGGGATAAAAATTGATTTATTATTTCCAAAAATAATGGACAATCTCTGATTTTGGTCCCTAAAAAAGGGGTCGGCCCCTTGATGACGTCATGACGTCAACTCTACGTTATGAAATTCCCTTTTATGACCGAAATATGAAAGCGGGTACTTCAAAGTTCAGTTTCATCGCATTAGGCATGATTTGCAGACAATTTTAAATTTTGACCTAAAATGGCACTCTATGTGTCCGCAGTTACCTTAAATCTATGTTTTTCATTGGATCAAAATTTCTTGAACAACTTTGAAAGAGGGTCATCCAAGGATCATTCCTGTGAAGTTTGGTTGAAATTCATCCCGTAGTTTCTGAGGAGAAGATTTTTAAAGAAAAGTTTACGACCGACACACGCACGCACCCACGGACGGACAGATGCACGACGGTCACAACGCCATGACAATAGCCCCAGTGGCTTTCAGCCAGTGGAGCTAAAAACCTTACAACTTTTTCACTAGCAAGAACCTGGTACTAATTTGGTATGAAAGATTTTGACCAAGTCTTCTGTATACCTTTTCCAAAGAAAAGTTTGAGTTAATTTACACACATTTTAAGCGCATTGACATAGCTAATTTCTATGTTTATTGGCCAAAACACAAATGTTTCAATGGGATTCTGAAATATCCCATTCTGAGGACACACAAGTGGATAACTTAGATTTCTATAGATAAAGCACAATTGTCACATTTCAGCTGATTTGTTTTGCATGCAATGTTATTTCTATCCTAAAAGATTGTTGGGCTTGTCATAATATGTCATGCGATATCTTGCGTTGTTTAATCTGTTGCTGCAATATAAATGTACCCCATCCAGAGATAAGTGACCATCTAGGAATAGAGCTGGGATGAGTAAAAATTTCGTACCTGTGTACCCGAAATTGTTACCCAAATTTGTGTAAAAGAGGCTTAACCCGTTTCCACATACAAATTCAGGATTCTGAGGGATGCATGGGTTGTGAGTCTGTGACCCACATTAATAAATAGCCAGGATCGAGTCTCAAAATTATGTGATGTAAATCCTTAGGAACTTCTCAAATTCAACTTCAGAAAAGATTCATTATCAAGAAAAGAAAAAAAGCCTTCACGATAACAACATTTCCATACAAATTCTGTTTTGTCCTGTGGGAATAGTTAACAGAATATTAATGGATATACTTCAACATATTTTTGCAGAATTATTATTATTGGTTATTCTGTGCCATGAATACTTTGCATTCTTTACTGCTTTTAGGTGGTTTATGGTAGATACTCATTGTAATTAAACTTACTGCCCAAGCAGAAACGGTAGGGTACAGTGTTACAGCAAAAAAATCCACTTCTTCTGCTGTTTCATTTCTTGGACCCCACCCTCAGCGTTATAATGGATTTGCAGTGTGCTGGATATATTCATGAAGCAAATCAAAAATATGTCATTGAGGGGTAATGGGATAATGGGTTCAATTTGCTGAAACAAGGGAAACCCAATTCAACTTCACAAAGCAAAGTGCTTTATAATTAAAGTATTTAAGGCAGATTCTATCAAGATTACACCTACTGAACTCAATTTCTTGTAATTTAGCCTGTGTACTAAATGTTTTTTTCTTAAGTCTTTTTAAACATCAAAGAATGTGGTCCATGCAAAAATTGCAGTTTCACACAGATTCAGTGATTCACTAAATTAGGCCAGTTAGATACTACTTTTGTATCATTATGGTTTGGTGCATAAACCAAACAATTATTGCAAATGATCAGTAAGAACTTTCACTTTTTTCCCTTGTCCAACAATTACTCAACAATACTGTTTTTGCAGAATTAATATTGTCATTCTATGGGGTTGATCAATCTCAAATATTGCCCATAAATACAATCAATGGTGCTTTGATTTCAGTGGCAGATCTAGGGTTTCTTTAAAGGGGGTTCGATGTCTGCTTACATAATTTGAGTTATCAGTCTCATAGTATCCCTATCTAGATAGGGATACTTTGGGACTAATTGCTACAATTCTGTACATCAGATATATTTTCTGTGTAGAATTTCATGTTCTTCTGGTTTCAAACACTACAAATAGGGGGGTGGTTTTCCATGTGTTACAAAATTTTAATTGAATTTAGATACTAGAAGGACAGCAAATTGGTTAATGGAATTCAAGGGGTTGGGGCAAAACTATTGTAAGTGTCTAGAGATATATAGGCACTTACAATAGTTTCATGCTGACTCATCAATGTAGTAGGGCCTAGACCTTGAAACATGCACAAGATAATGCTTCATTTAGGAGTTTGGGAGTATTTTTTATCCTTAACGCAAGGCAACATTTTTCAGTGCCGTTTTCTATGTTATATTTTCTCATTGTTTATTTTTGTTTGTTTTGAAAAAGGATACAAAACTTTTTAAAGAGTTTGATCAAATTTCACATAAAAATCTCTCTCTACCATCAATGACCCTGTTTGTTTAAGGTCAGTCATACATTGTCTGTTTTTAAACCCCCAAGACCCTTTTCAAGTGTCAAAAGTCAGCCAAAAAGTGACATTCAACAGCAAACATGGCTACTTGATTGAATCAATTCTAACCATCACAAAATGTACAAAGGTCAAACTCAGAAGAAATTAAGTAATATTTCATTTTGAATCAAGAGGGAAAAATGTGTTTCAAAAAGAATTTGTCGGAGGTCATTTTTTTTAAACAATTGGTTATGTGAAGTGTAATTATAACTAGACTGTCAAAAGGCAGACTTATACCCCCTACAAGTGCTTGTAAATAATGACAAGCCATTTTCCATCAAAGGGCCATAACTCTCAAAAGTCAATGATTCATAACCAAATTATCACTTAAATATCTCTGCCTGATACTGATCAGATCTATAAAGTTTAAATGAATTCCTCCCATTAATTGCTTAAAAATTGAGAAGACAAGAAAAAGCTACCAATGGACCAATCATCCAACGGACAGACTGTCTGATGGACAAACCAACTGACATTAGCAAAAAGGAAATTTTCAGGATTTTGACCCTGACAGGTGACCTTGTCATATGACCTTGACCATGGTACCAGCAGATCTATAATCATGTCAAATATGAATGTTGTATCTTGAATACTGTATAGGCTTGAAGTAATAGGCAATATTTTTTTTTTCTTTAAGTTTTGCAGACAGGCAGACAGACAGACAACAGTATTCCCTCAATCTTATCAATGTTGGAGCACAAAAATAGCTGGCTCTCAGGTAATTTTTGCAAGATCTAGGTTTATAAAAAGAGGCCATTTTCAGATGGTCCAGGCTATTTATGTGTCAAGTTACCTGCCTATTTGAGTCATATCTATAATATACAAAGACTATTCATCAAAATGCTGTATTCTTCACCCCACAAAAACAGACTGATAGAACACAACGAAAAAATTTAAGATGACAAGTACGTTTAACCATCACTAGACAATAAACAAGAGCACACCTACAAGTGCCTACACTTGGCTGTTGGGTGCTAGATGTAAGATAAAAGTCTAACAAGATGTGTTTGTGAAACAAGAATGCCCCCCGTAACAGCATTTTTTCCAAAATGTTTACCTTAACAGATGACCTTGACAAATATACATTGTCCTTGATACCTACAGATATACATCACCGAGAACTTTGATCATGCCAATTATGAGAACGGTATCTAAATTTTGCTTGAATAAACTGAACATGTTAGGATATTTGCTTAAGTTTTTTAGATGCTTGACCTTGACAGATGACCTTGACAGATAACCTTGTCAAATAACCTTGACTTTGGTACCAGCAGATGCGTATCATGAGATCTATCGCCATGCCAAATATGAGGCTTTTATCTTGAAAAGGCTTGGAAATATTGGAAATGTTAAGGGGTTTTTTTGCTTACTTCTTGAGAAGTTTGACCTTTGAAGATGACCTTGCCCTTGTCATATGACCTTGACTTTGGTATCAGCAGATGTGTATCATTGAGATCTATCACCATGCCAAATATAAAACTTGTATCTTGAATTGGCTTGAAGATATTGACAATGCTAAGTTTTTAGGTTAAGATTTGCAGAAAGACAGATGGACACAAGGGCGGACAATGGTAAAACAATGTTCCCCAGATCCTTTGATGCGGGGGCATCAAAAGGGGTATAATTAGCACAAAAAGCATTTAGAGTTTTCCCTCTTGATAGTATAGGTTGTCCTTTTTATGGTGAACATGTGTGCCAAGTTTAAAGTGAATGCCTTCAGTAATACCAGAGATAACTCAAAATGTCAAGGCTTCCACATGACAAACTCTAATGATGACAACAAGGCTATATGCTACCTGGGGTTTTCTGGAGTATTTGAGACTGTTCAATATCAATCAATAATCAAACATAGATTATTTATAACAACCCAAACCCCTGCAAAAACTTAAAGAACTGATTCTGTAATATTCTAATCTAACATGGCTTAAAGAACTCCTTAGTTCGGACCAAGAACTACTTCTTGAACTGCTATAACATGTTCTTGAACTTGATCTATTCTATTCAAGGTTCTTCAACTTCAAGAACTAGATTCAGAAATTCAAGAACTATTTCTAAAAGTTCAAGTTCTGGAACTGTCTTTTTTAGAACCTTCTTGAACATTCAAGATCCAGTTCGTGAAGTTTTGCAGGGGCCTCTTAAAGAAATAAAATGGTTCCAATTAACTATAGATATAGATCTTCAAAACCAGTAACTGGTCTGTAAGTTCAAAATGTCTTACTTTGTTTGACAATTAATGTCATCAAGGCCGCACAGCAGTATTACACCATCACTTACAATTAATTAGTTTGTCTGCAAGCCATGTCTAGCTGATCTATATTCTGATAAAAGATGCTGAAAGGCATACTTTGACTGATAGATTAGTTATAATGTCATGAAATACTGGGCAGCTGCTTCTTGTGTGTTCTTTAACCCCTTACATGACAACTAAATTTTGTAATGTCACATGCTACAAGTTGATATTGAAAGAGAGTATTGCAGTATCTGTTGATTCTATATCAGTTTGACTGTAGTCAGTACCATAGTAAATATGATGTATGCAATCATGACTCCACAATTTGATGGCTCAGCGCGAAACAGTTCAAACTACCTATATATGCTTATAGGCAGTTACAACTGTTTCACACTGAGCCACCAAATTACTTTCAAAACTACTTTGATAAATCTTGAAATAAACTCATAAACCAGAAGACAAAACTTTAGGTTGGTCCAATATTCCTGCATTAGCAGGAGGTAAAGACATGGATCAGCCTGCACATATGTGCAGTCTGATCTTAGTCTATACCATCTGAAATTTCATTATAAACAGAAAAGCTTAATGAGTGTATTTTCAAAAAATAAATGAATTTACAAACAGTGCATACAGAGCTTTTAGCTTTTTTTTTAATATAATGCAATTTTGCCAAGGTTTTACATATTCAGCATGACGAGGGTCAAAAAGAAATTAAGTAAGTCAAACACAAGTAATATCAGAAAACTGTGACTTTCCAGGATAAAGACTCCTCCTGGACATTCTAATCAATATCAATCTGTCCATTGATGGATGTTCGGCCATTCTTGCTGACCAGTAAAGTGACTGACCTATCACTGGTCACTCAATCAAACCCTATTCAGTGAGCCGCTATCAGACAAGTCTTTAATCAACCAGATATTATCTAACTGCTAATGGCATCAACGCCTTCATTTCCTGTTTTATGAAATTATCTACAAGGCCGGATAATAATTTTTTTGCCCTATCTAGAACAGAAAAATTGGACGGCACAAATGTGCTTGCCTTGCAGTTTTCCTAACGTTCTCTAGGAATGAATCTGTATACATAATTCAAGTTGTTTTCCTGAGTCTATCTATTGACCATAAAGTTTTTGATCCATCTTTTAAATATAATGACATTTTTTTGCCACAAGAAAGTGACGGTTCACGATTGTGACCTTTCATTTAATTTTATTACGACTATTTAGCATTGTCATGTATCTGTATTTACCCAAAAATCCTGCTGAATCTAGATTTTGTTAACCTTTGTCATGCTGAAAAAAAAAACTCATGCAAAATAGCCATAAAATCAAAGTGCTCAAAGCACTAGATGCACTAACTGTGAGTTGGTGTTCATTTAAATGATAAAATTTTTAAGCTTTTCTGGTTTCAAAAAGGGAAAACCAGGTGGTATAGACAAAGATCAGACTGCACATTTGTGCAGGCTGATGTTTGTCTATAGCTCCTGCCAAGAAAGGAATATTCCGGGTTCAGCATGACAAGGGTTAAGGTAGTGGACCCGTAATAGATCCACAACGTTTCAGCAGTAAAGAACTGTAAGAGTGTTAACCAAGGTTTCCTAATGATATTCATTAGGAAACCTTGGTTACCATTGTGAAAGATCATGAATTCCCAATTGTTGTGGAACTATTTCGGTTCCACTGCCTTAAGGTAGCAATGGACACAAAGTCATTAAGTCCTTTTTTTCCTCCCTATGAATTTTCTTCTTGTAGATGAACATTGTGTAGACATTACATCAAAATTCAAAGCTATCTTTCTGTACTTGTTTTCATGCTAGAGTCATCTGCCCTTGGATAGTATGGGCCATTTTTCAGTAAAATGACTAAGGTTGTTTTAGGTCTAGAGTAAACTAAGTACCAGCTGATAGCTATAAAATGCATGTTGATAGACCTTATACGTTTTATACAATGACTATTGCAAAAGAAATTTCTTTTTGAACAATATTATGCATATTATGCCTTCAAAAGTTGAAAAGCTCTAATTTTAGTGGTTATTTCGTACCATGTGTTGGTCATTTCGCACCAAATGACCAGGAATATAGAGATTCTCTCTTTTTTCTGCCAGAAATCTCATTACAACTGGCTTAATGAGAGAAAAAACTCAATGCCAAATGCAAATCAGTGAAGAATTTCATAAAAATTCTCACTTAAAAATCTTAATTTCTCATTAGATTTGGCTAAATGGGATATATTTTTGCACATGATATTTTTAGCCAGAATTATCCCTAAATGACTGGAGATTTTGCACAATATCATAAACTAAGAAAACAAGAGGACCATGATGGTCCTAGATCGCTCACCTGACTCTCTCTGATCACTTGAACATCACATCAAGTAAACAAGATGTGTTTGTGAAACACGAATGCCCCCGTAACGGCATTTTTTTTCAAAGTTTGACCTTGACAGATGACCTTGACCTTGTCACATGACCTTGACTTTGGTACCAGCAGATGTGGATCATTGAAATCTATCATCTTGCCAAATATTAGCTTTGTATCTTGAATAGGCTTGAAGATATTGGCAAGGTTAAGTTTTCGGGTTAAGTTTTCTGATGTTTGACCTTGACAGATGACCTTGACCTTGTCACATGACCTTGACTTTGGTACCAGCAGATGCGGATCATTAAGATCTATCATCATGCCAAATATTAGCTTTGTATCTTGAATAGGCTTGAAGATATTGGCAAGGTTAAGTTTTCGGACAGACGGACGGACAGACGGACGGACAGACAGACAGACAGACGGACAGACAGACAGACGGACATGAGTAAAACAATATGCCCCCGATCTATCGATGCGGGGGCATAAAAAGCAGATGTCATAAAGAAGATAGTTTTTTACATAAAACCAAGTTTCACCAAGTTTGGGCCATATTTGTGGCCATTAGACTTATTTCAAGTAAATTATCATTAAGACTCCTTTTCCTGTGAAATGGCATGAATCCTTCCCATTTTCAACAGAGTTCATTCTTGTGACCTTTCAAATATTTTGACCAAGTTTCGTGAAGATTGGACCATATTTGTGGCTTCCGGAGCTCTTAAAAGAAAATTGTCATTAAGGCCCCTTTTCCCGTGATATGGCACAGATCCTTCCCATTTTCGAAAGAGTTCATCCTCATGACCTAACAAACATTCTGACCAAGTTTCATGATGATTGGACCATATTTGTGGCTACTAGAGTGTAAACAAAAAAATTGTCATTAAGGCCCCTTTTCCGTGATATGGCATGGATCCTTCCCATTTTAAACAGGGTTCATCTTTGAGACCTAACAAACATTCTGACAAAGATTCATGAAGATTGGGCCATCCTTCCCATTTTCAATAGGATTCATCCTTGTGACCTTACCTACATTCTGACCAAGTTTCATAAAGATTGGGCCATATTTGTGGCCTCTAGAATGTTAACAAGAAAATTGTCATTAAGGCCCCTTTTCCTGTGATATGGCATGGATCCTTCCCATTTTCAATAGGGTTCATCCTTGCAACCTGGAGAACATTCTTACCAAGTTTCATGATGATTGGACCATATTTGTGGCCTCTAGGGTGTGAACAAGAAAATTGTCTTTTAGGCCCCTTTTCCCTTGATATGGCACAGATCCTTCCCAATTTCGATAGGGTTCATCCTTGCGACCTGGAGAACATTCTTACCAAGTTTCATAATGATTGGACCATATTTGTGGCCTCTAGAGTGTAAACAAGAAAATTGTCTTTTAGGCCCCTTTTCCCTTGATATGGCACGGAATCTTCCCATTTTCGATAGGGTTCATCCTCGCGATCTGGAGAACATTCTGACAAAGTTTCATGATGATTGGACCATATTTGTAGCCCCTAGAGTGTAAACACCTAAATTGTTGACTTCTGATGACGGACAACGGACAACGGACATCCAATGATCACAAAAGCTCACCTTGAGCACGATGTGCTCAGGTGAGCTAAAAAATTGGCATTATGGCACCAAGTTTGCTGATTGGTTAATTCTTCGAAAACGAGTTGGCTATTTGCCTTAAAATTTATTGTCAGGGTATTTCTGACTCATGACTGACTGACCGCACTAAGCCTTAAAGAATATGAATCAGTACTAGTTATTGAAATTTGACACATTTTCAAAAGTGGAAAATATATTGATGATATTTTTCATTGAACATTTCACCATTGGTCACCAGGAATTACGCTCGGAAAGTTGTATTTAACGTTAAGTTTTAAATTCATTATAATTTAGAGCTAAATTCAAATGATATTCCATGTGTAATGGTTCATTATATTCATAAGTTTCACATTAAAACTTAATCATCATTTCTAAGACCAAAAAGGGCTAAAATTCCACAAAATTTAACATCAGAGTAATGAATCTTTGACTAGAGGCTGATATTATGGTAACAGAAGCAACAGCTATAGTAGACACAGAGATGTGACACAGTTGCACCTAAAACCTTTACCAAAGAATTACTCTGATGCGGGTACTGACGCTGACACCCTGGTAACCAGAATAGCCCCCCTATTCTACGAATAGTTGAGCTAAAAAGGAAAATATTTGGAACAAGTCTGCCTTTCATTAGTAACAAGCACTTGTAGAGGGGTGTTATTCCACTTTGCAACAGTCTATTCTCAAAGCCTTGACCTTATGTTCAATTTGCTTGTTTTTGATAAGAAACTTTATTCGCAATTAACATTTTGCTGCATTTAAATAAGAGCAATTACAAGTGTCAAGTGTGTGTAAATGTCATGTTCATATTTTTCAGTCAAAGGAAGTTGCAAACAAGAAATTTTATTAATAGGTTTAATCATGGGAAACTTTTTTACAAGTGCTTGTTTAATAATGAAAGGCCATTTTCCATCAAAGGGCCATAACTCTGTCAAAAGTCAATGGATTGTAACCTTAATATCACTTGCACATCTCTGCTTGATGCTGAACACATCTTTAAAGTTTGAATGCCGAGAAGTTGAGCAGATATGAAAATGCTATGGAAAGACTCATGGACCAACAGACATTAGCATACTCCTATATACCCCTGTGGCATAGTTTACGGGCGTGGGTTGGGGTTGGGATGGGGGGTTAATATTACTTTAACCCTATGTATCTAATGATGTTCACATATCGTCCGTTTTCAGCTAAAAACTCCTAACTGCAGCTTGTTTAAAATAGAACATCAATGATAATTTGTTTCCTACTTAGATCATTTTAAGCTTAGACAGACTTTGCAGCCTAAGGTCAGCCTGAGGAGACGTGCAGCCTGGTCTTAGCCTACATCTTCTGCTTTCTTCTAAATTATTGTGATAGAAACTCAGGCTAAAATGGTATAAATATCCCCATACTGACAATCTGTTTCAAAAAAATATCAGGATATTTCAATTTTTTCCCTGTGTGTTCTTCTTTTGTACCACATCATTTGTGACTTTTTGACATCTGGACAATGCTCAATTTCTCTGGTGTTCATTACAGCTTTTTAGGTCCTAGCTAAATGAACTGTTGAGATTCAAGGCTTTTGAAAGCAGCAAATCAAAAACTCCACCAAAGAAAAAACAGGGATCTTGAAAGTCTTGGTTTGATATTGATCAATATCCTACAAAAAAGGCAACAAGAGCTATCACCAAATTTTTCTCAATAGACAATGACAGAATGGCAATTAAGTGACCGCTGACCAACCATGGTGAATGCTCCCCAGTCAGTAAAAGATGGAAAATACCTAGCCCCGAGGAAACGATGAAAATTACCCAGCATGAATTGCTTTTGTGGATGATTTTCTTGGTCACAAATCAAATTATTTTGTATTTTCTGTCATTCATTTATCTGTTCTAATTATGATTTATGAAGCAAACATTTCAACTTTCTGAAAGGTCAAATTAATAGATGGTGTTGCTATGATGAGCAAGTACAATACCATTCTAAAAGCCTGTGCTATAATGGCAGTTACAATAATAAGGCATTTATCCAGAAAAAGCTATCCCCCAAGAATTGTTATAGGTAATATCAACATTGTGTATTAAAAATGATGTAACTACAGCTTGTATAAGCTGGAGTTGCACGTTTTTTGTTGCCTACAATGATATTTGTTTCTCTTTTGATGTCTAATGCAAGACTCAAGTAAGTTATCTATATATACATTGCAAAGACACTTGTAACTGTCTTAAATTGTGTAAATATGTCACAGAGGATCCTGTGACATAGTTATTTTTAATAATAAAATGAATAATAAAATTAATACATCTAATAAACTTCAGAATAAATTATAATGATTAAATTAATATTCAGCAAAAGAATAATTTAAAAAGCATTGAGAGAATTGAAGTATTATGTATAAATTGTATATAATTTTTGTAAGTGTGAGAGAAGTGAGAAAGGTTTATTTCTTTTGATATTTTTGTTCTTTTAATTGTAATTTTCTTTGCTATAACTTGTAATGATTAAGACTTAAGTCAAAGCCTAAGTAAAATCTTTAACTTATTTAATTTGATTAATTCCAATTTGTTAGAATATGTTTAATTTAGAATTTATTGATAAATCTGATTATTTCAAGATTATCTGTTAAATAAAATTCCTATAAGGGTCAATTTCATAATAGAAGTGTTTTCACACCTTTTTGATAATGTTAACTTGAATTACTTATCTGTTTTAACTTGCTAATTTGTAGCATTAACCTTCATTGGCTTAAAACATTACCTAAATATTATTGGCTATTTTGTGTAAAGTATTTTCATTGGCTACTTTAAGTAACATTCCTTGACTATATATTGGGAGTAAAGAAGAGAGGAAAAGGAACGAGAAAGGAGAGAAGTTTTAGAGTTTAGAATAGGAGTTGGAGAGAGGAGTGTTTTTTTAGTCTGGAACATTTAGAATATTTGTAATTGCAGTTAAAATCATTATCGTTGAACAAAATTGAACTTAGAAACTTATTATGAAGAAATATTATTTGCTTGGAAAATTCTATACTTTGACTTAAATAGCTAAATCATCTTTTGTAAATACTGTCATTAAAGTAGATAGAACTGTGAATTGCCAGTCTTAGTTGGTTCATCCGAAACTTACTCTGTGCTCCAAACGGTGGAGAATAAAATAAAATTGGAGTGCAGAGGACCCCTGAGGTGATAGTGACTCTTTCGACGCAAACTAGCTGCTGCTAAGGTTTTCCTGGGCTGCTGATTCCCAAACGTTCAGTGCCTGGTACCTGTCTACCTACAACCCAGATGTACCTATTACGTAGTGACCTAGTTAATATATGCTGGCGAAAGGGCCCGCTGTCCCAAATATCTCAATATAGGTAGATTTTGTACGCTGAGACTTAGAATATATTCTTTTATAGATTGGAGATCAGTTTTGAAAATACTCCTATATCATGTTGTTATAACAGCAACAAAACTTAGCAACAGAATATTCACTGAGAAATTCACTAGCATTAATAAATATGTCAAACCCATTTCAATGGAAAAATAAGTATTTGCATTCAAGGTTGCAAGTTCATTTGCCTTTCTCTATGTAATGATAAAAAAAGTTAATGAAAAAGTGTTTTCCTAATTAAATGATCATTCAGAACTGATAGTTTAATAGTTTTTTTTAAATAAAATTAAATTCAGTACAGTAAGCGTTAATAATGCAAAAGCAGAACACAACCTTTTAAGCATTTGAGCCTGTGCGGGACATTTTCAACAATTTCACATATGTGCAAAGCCTCTGGCCAGCCTGTGCATCTGCACTGGCTGTCCAGAGACTTTACTTTAAAGCTCCCTGTTCAAAGAAAAGGTCTTAACCCCTTTCAAGGATAAGAAAATATTCCTACTGTAGTTCAGGGCTATAGATGTTGCTCCATACTTGTGCCCAACACATATGTGAAATTATTGGAAATGTCGCACACATGCTCATTTTATTTTTTGGACTAGATCTTTTCTTTGCTCTCTTATAAACCTACCTCCAGCTGTACTCGCCAGGCTTAAAAGTTTGTCATTTTCAAAAGGGACAAAGGGACGTTAATTGACATTTGATGAACCCCAATTAGTTGATTCAGCTTATGTTTTAGAAACCTACTAATGCTATTATGATCTATAATCTTTTCCTGCTGGCTAAATCTTAATAGGGAATGAAAGGGGGACATTGAACTTTCTTCATAATGACATTGTACTATATAATGTTGTTTTCCCTGATTTAATAGCCTTCATTAATTGTTACCCAATTAAGTAATTTCTCCTTTCTGTTTTTTTGTTGTTGTAAGCCTTTTAATCATATCTTAAAATGGAATATGTTTTACACAAAACATTTGATACTTTAGCATTTACTGTAATTACTTAGAAAAGAGGACTTTGAGAGCCTGAATCTCTCAACAAGCCTGTAATGCTGGTTCATACAGTAACATAGAGTTAAGTTTTAAAAACAAGAATAGGCAGAATTTTTTAATGATTTTTTTTTTACAAATTTAAAGGTTGGACTTTCAAAAACATTTAAGTCTCACAACAGACACTATCCAATTACAATAGTGACAGTGGCCTATGGCCGTGGAAGTTAGAACAGGCTAGAACTATTTCTTTAGTTCAGGTATCTAACAGTAAGTATATTTTTGAACATTTTACTGGACCTTTGGGACCCCTGTTCACTTTAACCCTTTGCTGTTTAATCCCTGCTTTTTACATGCCTGTTATTTTATGATTAAGAAAACATTGTGAAAAAAGAAGAAATTGCTTCTGAAAAGTAATTTCTTCTTTTTCCACACTATTTTCTACCCTACAGAACTGTTATTTTTCAAATAAAATCCATTTTTTATGTTCGTCTGCAAAACCTTTGAATTTGAACAGGTCCAAAATTTTGAAAAGTGTTAAAATGAATTTGGGGTGGAATTATGAGATTTTGTCCAAGATGTAGCAATTACTCAATTGATCCAATTGAAAGAAGTTACAGATGTGAAATTCAAAATTATACTTCTTCATTTTCCACAATAATTGTCCTAGCCTTGGTTTCTTAGGGGTAGAAAACAAAGCAGGATTGTTGGGAAATAGGTTAATATGCCTTACCTGTGAGGGGAGATTGAAAATAATTATAACCTCTATGTTGGAAACTAGGCTAATTCGGAATGATGCTCTGAAGCATGACATGGGATTACAATGAGTTATGAGATTGCAGATATTGTTATTGATTCATCACAGAATATAGCACTTATTAAAACAAGAGCACCCCAAGCCAATGCCATGCTAGGCTGCAAGTCCTTCTTGTGGAAATTCTTAGTCAAAAAGGGACAAAATTCCAACGAAAAATGCAGTTTTCCTCTTTGATAGTATAGCTTACTTTTGTGAATGAGAGTACACTAATGCCAAGTTTCAAGTAATTATCTTCAATACTATTATCGAAGCTAAGGCCAATGATAAAGTTTGTCATTTCAAAAATGCCATGCCTACACTGCAAAAGGACAACACAATGATATGTCAAAAAATGGTTACAGTCAAACCTGTCTTAGCGGCCACCTGTATTCAGCAAGCAACCTGTCTTAAGCAAGCGGCCAGTGAGTTCCCAAATGAACCATTTGCACTGAAATTGACCTGTATAAAGCAAGCACCTGTCTTAAGCAAGCGCTTTTTGAATGTCCCTTTGGTGCTTGCTTAAGACAGGTTTGACTGTATATGCTTCTAGTCATCCAAGCTTATTAATAAGATAGTAAATTCAGTCCTTAGAATTTATTAAAGAGAGCTTTGGTAGAATTTATTAAAGAAACCTTTGGTAAGAAAAATGAAGTCATAGACATTTAAGATCAGTCTGCCCATGGTCAGTTAGATCCGTGCATACATTGACTGTAAATGTCCAAACAGAGTCTTAAAATCACTCCAAATACCATGCATCTCAAGAAAGATTCTAAATTTTCCAACCAGTTCTTAGAAGGGATAAATGACAAACTATTGAAATCACAGGGATTCGGCAAGAGATGATTTAGCACAAAAAAAATAATGTATAAATATTCTCTATATTTATACATTTTTTTTCTTTTCAAATTAGTTTTTAGGGCCCTATGATTGAAATATATATCTGATTTTCCCTTGGAATATTGGATACAAAACTGAGAAGGGTTAGGCTAATTACAAAGGTCACAATATATGAAGAATATCAGAGTAACACATTTAATATAAAGTTTCATCCTAGATAATTAATGGCCATAAATGGAAATCATTTCCACTGAACCAATCTACTAATACTTTGCATTATGATGATTAAATCATATAAAACCCTTTTTATATTTTTTTCCAGGTCAAATATGTCAGATTGTGTTATGAAAAGGCTTAACTTTTTGTGTGTCAATGGGTAAGCGCAAAACTATTGTAAATGTACAGTCAAACCTGTCTTAGTGGCCATCTGTATTAAGTAAGCTGCCTGTATTAAGCAAGCATCCACCTAGTTCCCAAATGAAACATTTGCACTGAAATTGACCTGTATTAATCAAGCACCTGTCTTAAGCAAGCACTTTTGGGATGCCCCTTCTTCAGACGTATTTGACTGTATAATTATTTAAGGCACTATTTGGCTTAACCCCTTCTCATGCAGTTCTTGAAACATACAAAAGTTTGGCAGAGAGAGTAGCTTAAGATCACCCTGCACAGAAGTGCAGTCTGATCTTAGCCTTCTCTGTCTTTCTTAATAGTTATTTTGTGCAAAACTTAAGCCAAAGAACTTGAAATGTCCAGCAAGAGTGCCGCCTAAAGGTGACTACATTTGGCTAAATCAATCTAGTTCAAAAGGGGGTATAATTCTCACAAAATGTTTCTTGCTATCCCCCTTGATATTAAAGGGTGCTTTTTTGATAGTGCACATGTGTGCCAAGTTTCAGTTGAATACCAATGATATCTCAAAATGACATGAAGACATTACTGCCTTTAGGTTTTAGACACAAAAACTTTCAAAAGTGTAAAAGGGATTTCTTTTCTGTTGGTTCAAAAGTACAGGACAAAACAAAAGTAATTTATGGGCACTAACCATAAGCCACCATAATTTAGTTAATCCCTTTTGTTTCAAATATGGACAGATCTGACATTTTCCCCATGGGATTAATAAACGGGCTATCAGGCAAAATCAAATAAAAGTTGATCCAAATTATTCTAATTAACAATAACAAGACCTCCATCCTTAATGTTTAACGATAATCTACATTTCTAATCATACATTTTAGCACATGAATTCATCATAATTGGCCAAAGTTCCAATAAAATTGACACTGAAAAAAGCCCTGACACTGGTACAACTTTCCTTGGATTGCATTTCAATAGCTCAGCCAGAAACAGTTGTAACTGCCTATAAACATATAGGCATTTACAACTGTTTCATGCTGAGCAATAGATTTCCAATGTTTTCCACATCAAATACAATTCACATTTCCCAAATTGCTTTTCTCATCTATATATCAAATGTGTTTAAGCTGCTGTATACTAAGAAAACCCACTTCAAATACCTTAATTTTAGGAACTTTTTGAGACTTCTTCTTTAATGTGGGATGAATTTCCTCTAAACAATCATTTATATGATTGTTTAGAGGAAATTCACCTAAAATTAAAGGGAAAGAGGCATAAAAGACATAAATTTCATTGTTTTTTTTTTCTTAAATCAGAAAATACATACTTAATAAGAGCTCCCTGACCATGTTATGTATAGCTCCCTGGAGCATTTATTAGGAGAAAAACGGTATACTAGGTTGTAACCAGGCATCCAGCTAGCAGACCTAATAGGATCAAAAATGTTGTCTTTTATAAATCTGCATGTATTTGACAACAACCTTAATTCACTAAACTTTACATATAAGTTGACAAAATATTTAAAGTCGTTGCGGACACTTTTCCTATATCAGCTTGAATTCATATAAAAATGCTATAAATAACACAAACACTTCATACTGATGCCAAAGCTCATCTGTTAAGTAGTTCTGGATAGCAGAAAATAATTCTAAAGCAAGAGCACCGCCTACAGAAGCCTACCCCCAGCTGTTGAGAGCTGGATGGTGAATAAAAATCTAAGTCAAAAAAAGGGGCATAATTAGCACAAAATGCATCTGGAGTTATCCCCCTTAATTGCTCTTTTGATGGTCAACATGTGTGCCAATTTAAGTTTCAAGTGAATGTTTTTAGTAAAAACAGAGATATCACAAAATGTCAAAGTTTTTGCACAAAAATTAATGACACCAAGGCTATAGCAATATCTCAGGTTTTTTCTGAAAACAGCTGAGCTAAAAAGGGGCATAATTTGTAAATTTCAAGAGTAATCTCTCTCAATATTCATATAGGTTTAATTATAATCTCTTTTGATATTCAATGTATTTCTGAAGTTTCAAGGCAATGCTTTCTGTAATACCTGAGATATTCAATATTGTCAAAATTTTCTAATGACTATTCTGCCTACAGCACTATATTGCAATATTTTCAAATTTTCACAGAAAACAGCAAAGCTAGAAAATGTTTTGAGTAAATTGAGTAAGGTTGACAAAAGCTAGCTTTATAGAAAGAATAATATTAAGCTCGTTTCAGCCCTTTGAACTGTTAAAGGAAATTGTTATTAACTTAGAAATGTGCAAGATAATTGCATGTACTATCAAAATAAATTGTTGTCTAAAAAGAACCATAGCTTTGGCCATTTTATTCAGACAAGGCAATCCTAGAAAGTAAAACAATATCTTTAAACAAGCCTATTTCTAGGAACATCAATACAAAAAGAACTTAATAAATAAGCCGGAAATGGATTTTTTAACCACAGATAAGAGAAACGTAGATAAAAGCCCAGAAAACACTCTTTATCATGTCCAAATATTAATAGCATTGTTGAAACGATCCAATGATTGATTATGAAGACAAGATAGCTTCGGTCTAATCAATCTCGTAGGAATCTAGTCGGAAGTGCGTCCATATGGTGATTTTACTGTCAAGGAAATGAAGCGAAAGCCTATTTATCTAACCTTTGGAAAGACAATTAATCTATGTTCACAAAGTAGCTGCGACCTATAAGCCTGTACTTATACAATAGGATTGGAAACAATCTCCATTGTTTATTCATTCAGAGGTACAGACAAGAGGAAGTATTTCCAGCCTAAAATCTTTATTTCTCATTTAAACCCTATGTAGTGGGTACTCATTTGAATCGTCTTGATGAGACAATTCCAATGAGTACCAACAACATATGATTCATACAAGTATATTAAAAATAATCTTATTTGAAATCCAAGATACCCCTTCTACCTGTAGCTCTGTAAATCTTGGTCTCTGATGAGATTATGGTTGGTTCAAATGAAGAAAGAAATTTAGGAAATCCATTTTTATTGGCTTTTACAAGTTTAAATTAACATACCGATAAATGTTTTTTTTATCTAGTTCAAAGAGTGCACATTGAATCATAGTCAGGGGCCTAACTTGACACTATATGGCATTGCGTTTTGTTAAATTTATTTTTTCATCAAATGTATAACTTGAATATGGTATTGTGACTTGTGATTACAGTACATTTGTATACAATCCACGAGTCGGAATAAATAGTGAATTTTACTTGTATGTTTTGCCTTATGATAGTAGGACTATGTTTGCAACACAAAAAACAGGAACCCATAAATCTTGATATTATTCTGTCAACTAGAAGCTATTCCTTTACAAGATGCAACATTTGTTTAGAAAACATTTTAAGGTCCTCAAATATAAAAACTTTTGTATAAAAGCATGGATATTACGCAAGATTTCCCAATAAAAGGAACTGTTAACTTGACCTTTGTAACCAAACATTTGTTCATTATTTTAATTTGCATGACTTACAATGAAGCATGGAAATAGCTTTAAGATAAGAATACAAAAGGAAAAGTATGGATGGATCTGATGGACAGACACATAGTGAAATTACTATACCCCCACCCCAACCTTCTTTTCCAACAAGAGGCCCAAGAGGGCCTGTATTGCTCCACCGGCTTAAAAATCTCAAGATTTGAAAGAGAGATATTGAAAATAGAAGGTAATGAAAGTGAACAGCATTCAGAAGGAATTCCAACTTTTTCTAAGTTGAAACTGACTTATGAAGGAATGAACTTATTTAACTAATATGTAAAATTACAAGGAAGAAAACTACTTAGATATCACTTTGAAACAAGAGGACCTGAATGGCCCTAAACCTCTCACCTGAATTTTATTGATCCAGTGAATCTCATCCAATCCAAATTTCTTGAACAACTTTAAAAGAGGGTCACCCAAGGAACATTCTGGTAAAGTTTCATTGAAATCAGCCTAATGGTTCAGGAGGAGATGTAATTAAACAAGAGGCCCAAGAGGGCCCGTATCGCTCAACTGGCTTTAAAATCTTGCGACTTTCATTAAATAAAGCTTACTTTAAATGAATACATTAATTTAACACTCCAAAATCTCCTAAGACCTATCTAATAATGATTAACTGGTTCTGGTCCATATTGCACCAAAATACTCAATCACAATGAACCTGCAACCCTTGACCCATCTTATTAAATCATAAGGTTCAGAAGGAGATGTCGTTCAAAGTTTTCAGGCTCAAAATAGGCCCCACCTGCCATGCCCATATTTATGGATAAAACAAAATTTCATGAACAATTTAAGTAAATATTCACCAAAGAAACATTTGGGTAAAGTTTCATTGAAATTGGCTGAGTGGTGTTGGAGGATATATCTTTCAAAGATTTTGGCCTCAAAATGAGCCTCGCCCTGCCACGCCCAAATTTATTGGCCAATCAAAATTTAGCAAATAATTTTTGAAAAGAGACACTCAAGGAAAATTCTGGTAAAATTTCATTGAAATCAGCCAAGTGGTCTAGGAGAAAATGTCATTCGAAAATTTCGGGCTCAAAATAAGCCCCGCCCTGCCACGCCCAAATTTATGGGCCAATCAAAATTTAGCAAATAATTTTTGAAAAAAGACACCCAAGGAAAATTCTGGTAAAATTTCATTGAAAACAGCCAAGTGGTCCAGGAGAAAATGTCATTCGAAAATTTCGGGCTCAAAATAAGCCCCGCCCTGCCACGCCCATTTTTATGGACCAATCAAAATTTCTTGAACTATTTAAATAAAGGGTCACCCAAGGCACATTGAACATTCTGTTAAAGTTTCATTGAAATCAGTCCAGTGGTTCAGGAGGAGATGTCGTTAAAAAATTTCAGGCTCAAAATAAGCCCCGCCCTGGCACGCCTATATTTATGGGCCAATCAAAATTTCTTGAACAATTTGAGTGAAGGGTCACCCAAGGATCAATCATGCAATGTTTTATTGAAATCGGCCCAATGGTTGGGAGGAGAAGATTTTTAAAGATTTCAAAGTGAAAAAATGCCATGCCCTGCCACGCCCATATTTGGGGGCCAATTAAAATTCTTTGAAGAATTTAAGAAGAGGGCCACCAAAGGATCATTTCTACCAAGTTTCCTTAAAATCCGCCCATTGGTTTGGGAGGAGATGATGTTTAAAGAAAAAGTTTACGCAAGGACGCACGACGGACACTCGGCCATGATAATAGCTCGCTGGCCTTCGGCCAGTGGAGCTAAAAATTTCGGCGTCAAAAAAGCCACCCCCATATAAGGGGGTCAATCCAAATTTCTTGAACAACTTTTGAAAAGGGTCACCCAGGGAACATTCTGGTAAAATTTCATTAAAATTAGCACAATGGTTCATAAGGAGATGTTGTTCAAAGATTTTAGGGTCAAAATAAGCCCTGCCCTGCCACGCCCATTTTTGGGAGTCAATCCAAATTTCTTGAACAACTTGAGAAGAGGGTCACCCAAGGAACATTCTGGTAAAGTTTCATTGAAATTAGCCAAATGGTTTAGGAGGAGATGTCATTCAAAGATTTCGGGGTCAAAATAAGCCCTGCCCTGCCACGCCCATATTTGGTGGTCAATCCATATTTATTTGACAACTTTAAAAGAGGGTCACCGAAGGAACATTCTGGTAAAGTTTCATTAACATTGGCGCAATGGTTCAGAAGGAGATGTTGTTCAAAGATTTGGGGGTCAAAATAAGCCCCGCCCTGCCACACCCATATTTGGGGGTCAATCCAAATTTCTTGAACAACTTTAGAAGAGGGTCACCCAAGGAACATTCTGGCCAAGTTCCCCAAAATCCACCCATTGGTTTAGGAGGAGAAGATGTTTAAAGAAAAGTTTACGCACACACAGACGCATGAAGGACACCTCGCCATGACAATAGCTCGCTTGCCTCCGGCCAGTGGAGTTAAAAATGAGTAAGAATTGCTTGCATACATGCTATTGATGAATTTGAGAGAATTTAGATTACTGTTGCAAATTCAACCTGCAGGACTTCCAAATTGTTACCATACTCTAACACACTCTTACAAGGACCTGAAAAAAATATTTCTTATAAATTTTATGCATTATATTTTCAAATAAAAGGGCAGAAAAAAGAATTTCTTATTTCCTAGCATGT
Organism: Fragum whitleyi; assembly: GCA_948146395.1. Lineage (NCBI taxonomy): Eukaryota > Metazoa > Mollusca > Bivalvia > Cardiida > Cardiidae > Fragum > Fragum whitleyi. Next base: position 59,658,357 of record OX411544.1, on the reverse strand, counting down.
TATCACATCCAGAAAAGAAACTTCATGACCTTCCCATATGACATTTATTCCTCCCAGCTTCAATTGGCACTATTCATCCCAAACTAGCCAAACCTTATTATTTAGCAATCATTTCTAATCAAGGCTAGATCAGGAGTGATAACTAGGCCCTGTTATTGCCAGTTCATTTATACAACCAATTCTCCGAATTATCTACAACGACTTTAAAGTAAAGTAAGGACAATGCTATTACATTCTATTTACATTTCCAGAAAGAAATGGTCAAAGTATTTCTAAATGTTTCTTCTTGTCCCATTAATACTAGTTTTACAACTTGGATTAATTCCTGTTTAATTTTAAGCATGGAGAATTCAACAAATTCTAAAATCTTAATATGTGGGACAATCAATAAAAGAAGATCAAAAGCTGCAAAGAGCAACTCAAAAACTTTTGATCATTATGACAAGCCCACAGCATTCTAACTTTCAATCAAGGACACCAATTGACACATTTAAGAAGAGGACAAATCGAGGCATCAGTGCAACACTATTGTAGTGCCTATAAATATATAGGCACTTACAATAGTGTTGCACTGACCCCACAAAATGGCCATATCTCTTGTCACCCAAGATAAAAGCAAAATTACTAACTCCAAAGACTAGAGAGCAATTCTCTGACTGGTTCCCCGAAATCTATCAATAATGATTTACCATGAGTGACATAATTTTAACACAATTAGGCAACCAGCCAAAAGTCAATGAAGAAGAATAAGAAGTGCCAATTGACTGTTTTCCTGTCCACTTGATCAATGATGGGGGTGCCAAGAAAAACTTGATATATTATTCTGTTTTTCTTCTCTCATCTCTTGCTATTTCTATGAAGGAGGAGCTTGTATATCTGAAAGGTACTTTCATTTGACTTGGCTGGGGGCATTTGGAACAGCATATTCTTTAGATTTATATTTTTAAGTGTGTAATTGAAACTTTATATACACAGTATTTCCAAAAATTAAGATTTTGTAACTGTTTTTAAGAATTAAGAATAGGTTCATCAGTAATTTGGCGGAGTTGTGTTCCAATTCAGAATGTTGGCTAAACCGCTTACATGACAGCATAAATTTTAGACTGGTTATGTTATATCTAAAAGGAATTACAGATAATAAATGTTTAGTGAAAGTTAACATAATCTTTGTCTTTTGGGGGAAACAATTGTAGGTAATGAAGAAATTGCTTGTGACAAGCATTTTCTTCATCTCCACAATATTCTGCAAAGCTATTTGCTTATGGGGCATAAAAAAAGAAATGGTGTGGGGATTGATTGTAAGCTATTTTCCGACAAAACAATCATACTCATGTCCCCAGTTCAAATACTGGGGCTTACAAATTCAATAACAAGAGAGCAAGATGGCCTTAGATCACATACTGGGCTGAGAAATAAATGCAAGCTTCAAAACAAACCTTTCTCTTGTATACTTGCAGTTTTGTAACTTATTTATACTCACTTATGTTTAAAAACTTAGTCTATTTATGTGAAAACAAAATACATTTGTATCTCTTAAACAAGAGTCCCAAGAGGGCCTGTATCGCTCCACTGGCTTAAAAATCAAGATTTGAAAGAGAGATATTGAAAATAGAAGGAAATGAAAGTGAACAGGATTCAGAAGGAATTCAGACTTTTTCTAGGTTGAAACTGACTTATGAAGGAATTAATTATTTAACTAATATGTAAAATAACCAGGAAGAAAACTATTTAAATATCACTTTGAAACAAGAGGACCTGAATGGCCCTAAATTGCTCACCTGAATTGTATTGATCCAGTGGATCTCATCCAATCCAAATTTCTTGAACAACTTTAGATGAGGGTCACCCAAGGAACATTCTGGTAAAGTTTCATTGTAATCAGCCTAACGGTTCAGGAGGAGATGTCATTAAAAAATTTCGGAGTCAAAAAAGCCCCTCCCTGCCACACCTTTATTTGGGGGTCATTCCAAATTTCTTGAACAACTTTAGAAGAGGGTCACCCAAGGAACAGTCTGGTAAAGTTTCATTGAAATTGGCCCAATGGTTCAGGAGATGTCTTTCTGAGATTTTGGGGTCAAGATCAGCCCCGCCCTGCCCACCCATATTTGGGGGTCAATCCAAATTTCTTGAACAACTTTAAAAGAGGGTCACCAAAGGAACATTCTGGTAAATTTTCATTGAAATTGGCCCAATGGTTCAGGAGGAGATGTCGTTCAAAGATTTCGGGGTCAAAAAAAGCCCCACCCTGCCACGCCCATATTTGGGGGTCATTCCAAATTTCTTGAACAACTTTAAAAGGGGGTCACCCAAGGAACATTCTGGCCAAGTTTCGTCAAAATCCACCCATTGGTTTTGGAGGAGAAGATGTTTAAAGAAAAAGTTTACGCACACACGGACGCATGACGGACACCTCGCCATGACAATAGCTCGCTGGCCTTCGGCCAGTGGAGCTAATAATAAAGGAGATACAATTTTTTTACATCAATAACAAAAAACACGAGATATTCTAATCGACTAAGACCAAGCTTTATTATTACTGCCTTTTCTTAATCCAAACCATTTAACAATGAAAGAAAGTAAAACCTGCTGTGTTATAACTGTTAGATATGTAATTATGCTTTAATTACTGTCTTTCTTCATTTCTTATTGCAGATCTTTTGCATTTTTGCTGCTAAAGGAGTCTTATGAAAAAACGGCACCCTTATAATGCTTGTCATCTTTGAAGTGAACCAGCCCTGCGTTCAGGATGATCAAATGGTGCAAACAGTTTGTCAATTATACCCCGCTTTGCACACAAGTGCATGCCAAAAGCTGAGTATAATTGGCAAACTGTTTTTCACAGTTTGGTCATCCTGAATGCAGGGCTGGTTCACCTCAAGAGGGCTCAATAAAATAATATTTGGAATAGATCTGACTGAAATACAGGGATTACAAATTTCTTGCCTCCAGATTTTATTGCCAATGTTTCTGGTTTGAATGGATAAGCAGTTTAGTATTGATAGTATTGACAAGGACATCCCCTAACAAAGGCTTTCCAGGAACGAATACTGGAGAAAATAATCGAGCAAAAATTGATTGAACCTAGTACCATGCTAATCTAGACTGTCACCTCATTTCCTTTCTAGAATCAATACAACTGACACTAAATCCCCACAAGATCCAAAATTATCTGAAAGGAAAACTGGGTTTCTCAGGAATAGTGACACTTTTAGTTTACCTATCTGTGAAGAATGAATTACAAAACCTACATGATATCAAACAAATAATTTTATTTTGGGATACTAGTATATTTTAACTGATGGTAGAAATTAAAGAGAAAGACACTTAGATAAATAATGAGCTAACCATTTCATGTTTTATTTTCAGTTTTTTACACCAATAGAATAAGAGAGATTAATTGCAGATGTAAATAGAATTGGGTGCATTTCGAAAGGAAATCATCCTAAGAAGTAGATCATAATGTTATTAATTGAGAAATTTGTTGTTTACAAGTAATGTATATTTTCGCCACAAAATGTTCTATGATATATAATTTTGGTTATGTACTCATCATCAAAGGGCAACCAAACCACTGTACATCCAGCTTATTCAAGCTGTATTTACGATGTTTTGACCCCATATCAATGATATAGTACTATTCCATCTATAATATAAATAATGAAGAATGAAATTCGTCTATTCTAAGTGATGTCCTTTGTGGTTTGACAGTAGCATTCTTTGTACATGTCATAATGATTTTTTATTAGTTTGGGAACCAAATTAGACCATTTCCACATGCCCCCGAGGGACTCTACGGAAGGATGGGTATTTCTTCTGTCAAAGATCAAATCAATGAATTGTCATCAGTCAATATAATTTGATAGCCAGAGTGACAAATGAATAAATTTAATTAAAAGATAATGGCTACAGCTATTTCAAGGGTCCATTGCTAGCTAAGACTTTCTTGAAACATGAGCTGAAACAAGAGGGGAGTTAAAGGCTTGAGCCTGCTACAAAGCTCTCTTATTAGATAAGACACAACTGTTTGTAGAGTCAAAGTTTAAACCTTGTCATGCTGAAAAGCTAGAAAGCCATGAATGGTTTGAGTCGCTCCACAGGCTTGAAATTCTTGTAATAGCAAATCGAAGTTTTGACTGATGTTAAAAATGATTTTTCAAAGTCTCCACTACATACAATATATAGAAATTACCTCAGCCCAAAAATACATATTTTTCATCCGATCACAATAATTTTTGGTAGACTGGCAAAGGGTCACTCAAGGATCATTCCAGTGAAATATGGTTGATTTCCATCGATTACATTCAGAGAAAATGATTTTCAAAGTTTCTACTATATAACATATAGAGACATGACCTCCGCCCATAAAATATATTTTTTTCATCCGATCACAATAATATTTGGTAGAGTCATAACAGGTCACTTAAGCATCATTGCAGTGAAATTTGGTTGATGACCAGCAATTATATTCTGAGAAAATGATTTTATAAGTTTCCACTATATAACATATAGAAAAAATGACATCTGCCCATAAAAAACATATTTTTCATCCAATCACAAATTTTTTTCGCACACTGATAGAGGGTCACACAAAGATCATTCACGTTAAATTTAATTGGAATCCATCAATTAGCATCTCTGAGAAAACTCACTTTTTACCATATTTGGAAATTAGCCACACCCATTAAATCCACTTTTTCATTGGATCAAAATTTCTTGAACAACTTTGAAAGAGGGTCACCCAAGGATCATTCCTGTGAAGTTTGGTTGAAATTCATCCAGTAGTTTCTGAGGAGAAGATTTTGAAAGAAAAAGTTTACGACCGGATGCACGCATATGCACGCATGGACGGACTGACAGAGGACGGACACGACACCACAACAATAGCCCCAGTGGCCTTCGGCCAGTGGAGCTAAAAACCTTAGAATATTGTAGTAAAATCAAAGTACTAAAAGCACTAGAATCTAAGAATATTGGGATATCTTTCTTTTGATATTCAAAAGGGAATAAATAGTTGATGCAGACTTAGATCAGACTGCACATATGTGCAGACTGATGTTTGTTTACACAACCTTTTTAAACAAGAATATTCTGGGTTCAGACAAGGGTTAACAAAATGGTTATCTCCATCAAGCACTAACAAGAAGGGGATTCAGAAGATACCCTTCATTCAAAATGCTCATAAGCCAAAACTGGATACTATAACAAACAAGGCAGAAAAAATCTAAGTAAAAAAGGGACATAATTCTTACAAAAATGCCTTCAGAGTAACCCCCTTCGTAGTCTGGATAGCTCTTGTGATGGTGAACTCACAAGTTTCATGTAGCTATCAATAATAACAATAGAGGTATGAAAAAGGAAAACTTTGTCACCCAAATGCCTAAACCAACAGCCCTAATGACACCAAGTGCTGATAATACCAGTGGTTTTCTTCGAAAATAGCCAAGCTAAGAGGCCTTTAATTAACTGTTGACACACTCCTCATGGTGATACCTGACAACAGCAAGTGATGACAATACCAGTGGTTTTCTCTAAAAACAGCCAAGCTATTAGGCCTTTACCTCTTGACACACTCCTCAAGGTGATACCTGACAGGGCAAAAACCCACCTTGTGAAAGCAATGGTTTCCAACTTTGTAAAAATGATTGCCATTGTCTCTATAGTCTCTCTGTTTGTAGAACACATTTTATGGAAATCTGCATGCCTAGTCCTGAAGGAGAGAGGTGAACACTACATGCCTTTCTGCCTAATAAATAGATGAATAGCATGTCAGGAATGTATTGTAAGACACAATGATGTCGTCTTGGAAATGAATTGCTTTAAAATCAAATTGTTATAACACAATATAGTTGGGTTCCAGACACATTTTTCTTTCCTCCTTGTTTTACCCTTTCTCATTTGTTACTCATTCTTTAAATGTTTAAATATTATTTCATAGATTTCTTGTCTAAGCCTGTGCGTGACATTTCCAACAATTTTACATATGCCTGATGTGCCTTCATTGAGATTCATGGACAGACACAAAGTTTGTTTAGATGATTGCTTGCTTGTCTTCTGATACTTTGAGGCCTTATCTTTCTATTAGGTGCAAAGCTAAGACTCTGGTCAGACTGTGTGTCTTTTAGCATGTATTCAGAGGTTGGTTTCAGGGGTGTAGAATTTCCAAGTCCCACTTGCCTGACATGGACTCTTCCACTATCGGGTAAGTACTTTTTCTAGCAGTTGTCCATGGACAAGTAAATACCAAAGCAAATCTTCAAACAGTACTAAAACTAGAATTGTCACAAAGCGGACTTAAACCCCCCACCAGCACTTTGGCAAAATGTAAGTGCTATTAGTACAGGATGTGTTTGTAACAAATATTGAGGTCATTCTATGTCCCTTGGTTCTCGAGTTAGAGTCTGAACATAAAATTGACTGTGACCTTGACATTTGACCTATGTGGCCCCAAAACAATAGGGTACTTCCTTGGGTCATTAGCAGATTCTTGGTGGCTTGCAAGCATGGTTCTCGAGTAAAAGTTAGGAAACGAAAATTGAACAAAGGCTGACTGTGATCTTGACCTTTGATCTATGTGACCCCAAAACAATAGGGTACTTCCTTGGGTCATTAGCAGCATTGGTATAAAGTTTCATGATTCTAGGTGGCTTGGTTCTCGAGTTAGAGTCTGGAAACAAAAATAGAACAAAGGCTGACTGTGATTTTGACCTTTGTGACCCAAAAGCAATAGGGCACTTTCTTGGGTCATAAGCGGCATTTGTATAAAGTTTCATGATTGTAGGTCACTTGGTTCTCCAGTTAGAGTCCGCAAACAAAAATTGAACAAAGGCTGATTGTGACCTTGACCTTTGTGACCCAAAAACAATAGGGCAATTCCTTTGGTCATAAGCTTTATTTGTATGAAGTTTCATGATTCTAGGTCACTTGGTTCTCGAGTTAAAGTCTGAAAAGGTCTATTTACGAAAAGGTCTATTGACAGACGGATGGACAGACAGAGACATGTTGAAACCAATATACCACCCCTCAACTTTGAAGGCGGGGGGTTTTAAGATCTACAAGAAAAGTCATTTTGGATCCTGGACAAGAGGAAATTGACTTTTACTTGTCCATGGACAAGTGGTAGGTTCATACCCCTGGGTTTCATCTTTGAATTCTATAAATATTTATTTTTTTCCCATTAAATTACAGTATTCATGCAGTGAAACATCTTGGCAGATCACATAAACAACATCTTGAAAGTCAAAATGAAAGACAACAAAAGTTTAAAATATGTAGGCAATTGACAACAAGTATGTTAGTCCGTGGGCCAGGAGGGGTCACCATGCTCCCCCCTAAGGGCTCTCCGAGAGTGGTATGGAAATGTTCATAGGACCTCCCTGAGCGAGAATCATGATGTTAACAGCTGGTAATTTGGGTCCCGACTGCCATTCAGAGTGGTTTTCTAGATGGCAGCCAAGAATAAATTCATTTTACCTTTGGTACACTAAAGAGGGATTTTGATCATTTTAAATATTTTTTGAGAGTTGAAAACATGTATATTTTGCGTTCTGGTAAAACCCTCAATTACTTTATATGACTGTAAAGGTCCAAACTTCCGAAATGGGAGATGGCAGCCAGTTCTAGATAAGATTTTAGCTATTTTTTCGATGAATGCAATGGGATAAAAGTGTTCACCATGTACTACACAATATATCATAATGCAAAGTGCTATGATATTGTTGATATGACCTTCCCGAGTTCAAATTAAGTTGTTAACAGTCGATATTTTGGGTCCTGACTGCCTTTCTCGGTGTTTTTCTAAATAGCAGCCACTTAAATACAAATTAACCAGGAGGCTTTTTATTGGCACCCTATGATTTTGAATCATATCTAAAGACCAAAAGATGTATACTTTGCGTTCTTGATACGATAACTATTAGTTAAAGATAATTTGGGTATCCAAACATCCTTTATGAGAGATGGCAGCCAGTTTAAGATAGAAATTTTGCTATTTACTGTTGCATTCTATGAAAAATGAAGGGTCACCATGTACTTAACAAAAAATTTCCTCTGATTGTGCTATGAAATTGTTAATGCAACATGCCAAAGGTTGAATCAAGTTGTTTATAGTCGATATTTTGGGTCCCGACAGCCTTTTGATGTGTCTACATGGCAGCCAATGCAAAAACAAGTAAATAAATCGGGACAACTTGTATACGAGCAAACTTTATTTTTGATCTTTAAGGGTCAAAAACATATATATATTTGGTGTTCTAGCTACAAACTAAAAAAAAAACTAAATTCTATTTGAAGATCAAACATCCTGAATGGTAGATGGCAGCTAATCTTGAATATGGAATTTGTCAATTTTTGCTGCAGAGCATATGACAAGAGGAGACGAACCATCCTAAAACCCTTTCTGAAAGTGCAAAGGAATGTTTCTACGACCTCACTGAGTGAGATTCAAAAATCTTTTAATCGATAATTTGTGTCCCGACTACCTTTACGGGCATTTTCTACATGGCAGCCAAGAAGATGCTTGAATTACATTAGAATCCCTATGCAAATATTGTTTCACATTTTAACTCATTTTTAGGACCAGACACCTCTATTAAGCGTTTAAGCTACCATTCTATCAATTAATGTCGAAATTGAAATCCCCCCAAAAAACTGAATTTTAAACATGAATTTAATTTGTGTGTGTGTGTGTGGGGGGGGGGGGGGGGGGGGTCTAAAAAAGATTTATCCAATTAATTGTTCACAAGACCCTCCACGGTAAAATCATGTATTAATATTAATTTTTGGTATCTTTGGTTTCACCTTCTATTAAAAGTTTTCAACCTGAAAGGGAAACATATTTGATTTTTTGAAATTTTCTTCTTGGTTATCTAGGGCTAATTTGATGTTCCCGAAATTCTCAAAGCGAGATGGCAGCCAGATATTTATACGAATACGCCATATTTATTTAGTTCGATATAGGAATACTCTCAAATTGCAACCGAACATGTCCGCCAAATTAAGTAAATTTAAAAGAATCCGAAACAATTAACCAGTTTTGCTTATTTCAATATCTTAAATTCTTGAAGGGCTCAGCAGTGCTAATCCCTACGTAGCTGATACATTTAGAAATTCATGTATCAATTTGTTTAGGACGTTTTACCTAGCATTAATTAATTTAATTTTGTTAAAAACAACTTGGCCGCCATTTGACCTTATGGAAGTTTTCCTATATTTACTTTTACAAAATATATCTTTATCATTGTATGGAAATCTAAATCTGGATTTATCTGTTTTAAATTAAAAAAATGCGTCCTGTTTGACAAAATAAACGCCTCACTAAAACATTCTTAGAACGAATGACTCTTTTTTGTGACGCAGCATTATAAATGGACAAACGTTTAATGTATTCTCATACTCATATCATGAAGTATACTTTGAAAGTGTCATCAAAAAACACTCTTTAAGACAGTGCCTATATAGCATGGACAATTATGTGCTATGATTGTCCAATGATCAGGAACATTATGTTAAACCTTCTTACAAATCCATCAATAGTTTGATGAAATCCATGCACTGATTTAGAAGGAGTAACATTTACAAGACAATTGCTAATTGTGCAGCTTTTTCGTGATTTGGAATAATGTCATCCAACGGAGTTAATAAGCGCCCATAGTCACATGATGAGGAACATTCTTAGAAAGTAGCACGCAAACCCATCAATAAATGCAATATGAATGTGTGGACAAGAAATTTTACATCAAGTCCCCTTTTTCCGTTACTCGGCATTATATCAGCAATCAATAACAAAAATAGTTTTGTTATATTGTGTGAAAGTTTCAAGAAAGTATGTCTATAACTGAAGTAAATGTTTGGCGGTAAAAAACATCGTGTACTTGACACTAAGTCTAGTCAAAACCATTATTTATCATTTAATCAGCATTCAATTCATGGCATTTTTGAAGCACTAACTCTAAATGCCCCAAAATCATTAAAAAAAAACGTTGAATTGACCAATTTTAACCGCTCCGCATCATTCAATGATCTTCCAATCATTCAATAATTCCATTAGCTTGAGTGGATTTGGAAGCTTTTGATTGGTCCTGAATACAAACATATCATCTAAAAGAACAGTATGTCATCATATTGTATAATTGTATAATTTTGCCAAAGATCGATAAAATGAAAACATTCAAATCATTCAAAATTCGCTTATGCTACTATCCCTTGTCAATCCACAATGTTCTTAATCGAAACAAGAAATGACCTAACCTATGTGTAAACACACGGACTGACAGATGGAGAAAATGATACCAATATGCATCCTTCTTTGACAGAAACATGTACACAGATGTTTTTACAGAAATAAGATGAATTCAAATTATGACCTGACTACCATCTCATATTTGAGATTTCATTTTATCATTTATTTTTATGAGACAATTTAAAACTACCCTAATCCGTCAGATGGGACGAAAGATAGAAAATATTGATGTCAAGGATATATGGTGAACAACTTGATACATCCCCCCCTTCCACAGAAGTGACATGTTCTATCCTATCCTAGTTCCCGATCATCAAAGCAACATTGCTATTTAATCTATTATAAATAAGATACTTTCGAAAGAATGCCACCCAACTATTTCCAGAGACTATTACAGTTAAGTAAGCAAAATTACGTATTTAACATTGGCTGCTATCTTCATTTCAGTATGATTGGTTTTTAGATTAGACACTAAATTGAAGAAATAATAAGAGCTGCGCTATACTTAGGTGATTTGGTCCTGAAATAAGATAAAAAATAGACCAATGTTAGCAAAGGGATTCTTATATAATCTATACTTTTTCTTGGCTGCCATCTAGAAAAAAACATTCGGAAAGGCAGTCCGAACACCAAAAACATTGATTGATCCTTTTTTGCTTCTCACTGAGTAATATCGGTTAAACTTTTCCTTTGTCCTATCAGAGATAACTTTTAAGATGATGTTGAACTGGAAAAACAAGAGCCGTCAGAGACGGATTATGCTCCCCGAATAAGGCATTGTCACAAAAACAAGAGCCATGTTGGACATGGACATCCCCCACCACAAAGCTTGATAGTAAACTAAAGCCTAATAGAATAAAGATTCTTTTGTACTGTCAGAGATTTACCTCCTATTAAATCTAAGTATTAAAAATAACGAACGGCAATAACTCCAAAATTATGCAAGCAAGAGTTATAGTTCTGGTGTATTGCACTTCTCCTCCATGAGATCTATCCACCCATAAAGTTTCAAGTTGATAGCTATTATACTTTAGGAGATATGCTCCAGACAAAATCTAAGTATCAAAAATAACAAAGGGCAATAACTCCAAAATTATGCAAGTAAGAGTTGTAGTTCTTCTGCACTGCACTTCTCCTCCATGAGATCGATCCACCCATAACTGTTCAAGTTGATAGCTATTATACTTTAGGAGATACGCTCCAGATATAATCTAAGTATCAAAAATAACACAGATAAAATCTAAGTATCAAAAATAACAAAGGGCAATAACTCCAAAATTATGCAAGCAAGAGTTGTAGTCCTTGTGCATAGCACTTCTCCTCCATGAGATCTAAGCCGCCACCATAGCGCAGTTGGTTAGGCATAAGACTTCCAATCTGGAAGTCGTGGGTTCGATCCCCGGTGGCGGCAAATATCCTTTCCGACGTTTGTCTCTCACCAATGGGTAGATAATCGTTAACCTATGTGAGGTAGCAGTCGGAGGCTAGGAAAGGATGTAATGGTAGTACAGGTGAGAGAAATACCAGGAATCCATTGTTAGGTGCTCCGACCGCCGCGATATAGCTGAAATAATGTTGAAAGCGGCGTTAAACTCCAATCAATCAACCATGAGATCTATCCACCCATAAAGTTCCAAGTTGATAGCTATTATACTTTAGGAGATATGCTCCAGACATAATCTTAGTATCAAAAATAACAAAGGGCAATAACTCCAAAATTATGCAAGCAAGAGTTGTAGTTCTTGTGCACTGCACTTCTCCTCCATAAGATCTATCCACCCATAAAGTTTCAAGTTGATAGCTATTATACTTTAGGAGATATGCTCTGTGGTCAGATTTCAAAGACTCAAATAAGCTTTTATCTTATACAGCTAACATAAAGGTAACAAACATTAAACCCCCTTTTTGCATGACATACTTTTAGACACAAATTTCAAATAGTTTAGGGTAAAGACCATCTGATTTGCTACTCAAATGTGAAATTTCATCAAATTCTGAGCATAAAACTAGGAGAAATGAAAGAATAATTGTATTTTACGCGCTAACGTAAAGGTAACAAACATTAAGCCCCCTTTTTCCATGATATATACTTTTTTACGTTAATTTCAAATTGTTTATAGTAAAGGGCTATTTCAAGGGTCCATTGCTAGCTAAGACTTTCTTGAAACATGAGCTGAAACAAGAGGGGAGTTAAAGGCTTGAGCCTGCTACAAAGCTCTCTTATTAGATAAGACACAACTGTTTGTAGAGTCAAAGTTTAAACCTTGTCATGCTGAAAAGCTAGAAAGCCATGAATGGTTTGAGTCGCTCCACAGGCTTGAAATTCTTGTAATAGCAAATCGAAGTTTTGACTGATGTTAAAAATGATTTTTCAAAGTCTCCACTACATACAATATATAGAAATTACCTCAGCCCAAAAATACATATTTTTCATCCGATCACAATAATTTTTGGTAGACTGGCAAAGGGTCACTCAAGGATCATTCCAGTGAAATATGGTTGATTTCCATCGATTACATTCAGAGAAAATGATTTTCAAAGTTTCTACTATATAACATATAGAGACATGACCTCCGCCCATAAAATATATTTTTTTCATCCGATCACAATAATATTTGGTAGAGTCATAACAGGTCACTTAAGCATCATTGCAGTGAAATTTGGTTGATGACCAGCAATTATATTCTGAGAAAATGATTTTATAAGTTTCCACTATATAACATATAGAAAAAATGACATCTGCCCATAAAAAACATATTTTTCATCCAATCACAAATTTTTTTCGCACACTGATAGAGGGTCACACAAAGATCATTCACGTTAAATTTAATTGGAATCCATCAATTAGCATCTCTGAGAAAACTCACTTTTTACCATATTTGGAAATTAGCCACACCCATTAAATCCACTTTTTCATTGGATCAAAATTTCTTGAACAACTTTGAAAGAGGGTCACCCAAGGATCATTCCTGTGAAGTTTGGTTGAAATTCATCCAGTAGTTTCTGAGGAGAAGATTTTGAAAGAAAAAGTTTACGACCGGATGCACGCATATGCACGCATGGACGGACTGACAGAGGACGGACACGACACCACAACAATAGCCCCAGTGGCCTTCGGCCAGTGGAGCTAAAAACCTTAGAATATTGTAGTAAAATCAAAGTACTAAAAGCACTAGAATCTAAGAATATTGGGATATCTTTCTTTTGATATTCAAAAGGGAATAAATAGTTGATGCAGACTTAGATCAGACTGCCCATATGTGCAGACTGATGTTTGTTTACACAACCTTTTTAAACAAGAATATTCTGGGTTCAGACAAGGGTTAACAAAATGGTTATCTCCATCAAGCACTAACAAGAAGGGGATTCAGAAGATACCCTTCATTCAAAATGCTCATAAGCCAAAACTGGATACTATAACAAACAAGGCAGAAAAAATCTAAGTAAAAAAGGGACATAATTCTTACAAAAATGCCTTCAGAGTAACCCCCTTCGTAGTCTGGATAGCTCTTGTGATGGTGAACTCACAAGTTTCATGTAGCTATCAATAATAACAATAGAGGTATGAAAAAGGAAAACTTTGTCACCCAAATGCCTAAACCAACAGCCCTAATGACACCAAGTGCTGATAATACCAGTGGTTTTCTTCGAAAATAGCCAAGCTAAGAGGCCTTTAATTAACTGTTGACACACTCCTCATGGTGATACCTGACAACAGCAAGTGATGACAATACCAGTGGTTTTCTCTAAAAACAGCCAAGCTATTAGGCCTTTACCTCTTGACACACTCCTCAAGGTGATACCTGACAGGGCAAAAACCCACCTTGTGAAAGCAATGGTTTCCAACTTTGTAAAAATGATTGCCATTGTCTCTATAGTCTCTCTGTTTGTAGAACACATTTTATGGAAATCTGCATGCCTAGTCCTGAAGGAGAGAGGTGAACACTACATGCCTTTCTGCCTAATAAATAGATGAATAGCATGTCAGGAATGTATTGTAAGACACAATGATGTCGTCTTGGAAATGAATTGCTTTAAAATCAAATTGTTATAACACAATATAGTTGGGTTCCAGACACATTTTTCTTTCCTCCTTGTTTTACCCTTTCTCATTTGTTACTCATTCTTTAAATGTTTAAATATTATTTCATAGATTTCTTGTCTAAGCCTGTGCGTGACATTTCCAACAATTTTACATATGCCTGATGTGCCTTCATTGAGATTCATGGACAGACACAAAGTTTGTTTAGATGATTGCTTGCTTGTCTTCTGATACTTTGAGGCCTTATCTTTCTATTAGGTGCAAAGCTAAGACTCTGGTCAGACTGTGTGTCTTTTAGCATGTATTCAGAGGTTGGTTTCAGGGGTGTAGAATTTCCAAGTCCCACTTGCCTGACATGGACTCTTCCACTATCGGGTAAGTACTTTTTCTAGCAGTTGTCCATGGACAAGTAAATACCAAAGCAAATCTTCAAACAGTACTAAAACTAGAATTGTCACAAAGCGGACTTAAACCCCCCACCAGCACTTTGGCAAAATGTAAGTGCTATTAGTACAGGATGTGTTTGTAACAAATATTGAGGTCATTCTATGTCCCTTGGTTCTCGAGTTAGAGTCTGAACATAAAATTGACTGTGACCTTGACATTTGACCTATGTGGCCCCAAAACAATAGGGTACTTCCTTGGGTCATTAGCAGATTCTTGGTGGCTTGCAAGCATGGTTCTCGAGTAAAAGTTAGGAAACGAAAATTGAACAAAGGCTGACTGTGATCTTGACCTTTGATCTATGTGACCCCAAAACAATAGGGTACTTCCTTGGGTCATTAGCAGCATTGGTATAAAGTTTCATGATTCTAGGTGGCTTGGTTCTCGAGTTAGAGTCTGGAAACAAAAATAGAACAAAAGCTGACTGTGATTTTGACCTTTGTGACCCAAAAGCAATAGGGCACTTCCTTGGGTCATAAGCGGCATTTGTATAAAGTTTCATGTTTGTAGGTCACTTGGTTCTCCAGTTAGAGTCCGCAAACAAAAATTGAACAAAGGCTGATTGTGACCTTGACCTTTGTGACCCAAAAACAATAGGGCAATTCCTTTGGTCATAAGCTTTATTTGTATGAAGTTTCATGATTCTAGGTCACTTGGTTCTCGAGTTAAAGTCTGAAAAGGTCTATTTACGAAAAGGTCTATTGACAGACGGATGGACAGACAGAGACATGTTGAAACCAATATACCACCCCTCAACTTTGAAGGCGGGGGGTTTTAAGATCTACAAGAAAAGTCATCCGAATGTTTCTATCAAAGGGTAGAAAACAATGTCTTTAAATGAAAAAAATGCTGTAAAACAATGTCTCCTCAATATTTATCAATCCATTTTTTCTTGTGGACAAATTCATTTTGGATCCTGGACAAGAGGAAATTGACTTTTACTTGTCCATGGACAAGTGGTAGGTTCATACCCCTGGGTTTCATCTTTGAATTCTATAAATATTTATTTTTTTCCCATTAAATTACAGTATTCATGCAGTGAAACATCTTGGCAGATCACATAAACAACATCTTGAAAGTCAAAATGAAAGACAACAAAAGTTTAAAATATGCAGGCAATTGACAACAAGTATGTTAGTCCGTGGGCCAGGAGGGGTCACCATGCTCCCCCCTAAGGGCTCTCCGAGAGTGGTATGGAAATGTTCATAGGACCTCCCTGAGCGAGAATCATGATGTTAACAGCTGGTAATTTGGGTCCCGACTGCCATTCAGAGTGGTTTTCTAGATGGCAGCCAAGAATAAATTCATTTTACCTTTGGTACACTAAAGAGGGATTTTGATCATTTTAAAAATTTTTTGAGAGT
Source organism: Fragum whitleyi (assembly GCA_948146395.1). Classification (NCBI taxonomy): domain Eukaryota; kingdom Metazoa; phylum Mollusca; class Bivalvia; order Cardiida; family Cardiidae; genus Fragum; species Fragum whitleyi. The sequence continues at coordinate 59,642,270 of OX411544.1, read as the reverse complement.
TGAAAACATGTATATTTTGCGTTCTGGTAAAACCCTCAATTACTTTATATGATTGTAAAGGTCCAAACTTCCGAAATGGGAGATGGCAGCCAGTTCTAGATAAGATTTTAGCTATTTTTTCGATGAATGCAATGGGATAAAAGTGTTCACCATGTACTACACAATATATCATAATGCAAAGTGCTATGATATTGTTAATATGACCTTCCCGAGTTCAAATTAAGTTGTTAACAGTCGATATTTTGGGTCCTGACTGCCTTTCTCGGTGTTTTTCTAAATAGCAGCCACTTAAATACAAATTAACCAGGAGGCTTTTTATTGGCACCCTATGATTTTGAATCATATCTAAAGACCAAAAGATGTATACTTTGCGTTCTTGATACGATAACTATTAGTTAAAGATAATTTGGGTATCCAAACATCCTTTATGAGAGATGGCAGCCAGTTTAAGATAGAAATTTTGCTATTTACTGTTGCATTCTATGAAAAATGAAGGGTCACCATGTACTTAACAAAAAATTTCCTCTGATTGTGCTATGAAATTGTTAATGCAACATGCCAAAGGTTGAATCAAGTTGTTTATAGTCGATATTTTGGGTCCCGACAGCCTTTTGATGTGTCTACATGGCAGCCAATGCAAAAACAAGTAAATAAATCGGGACAACTTGTATACGAGCAAACTTTATTTTTGATCTTTAAGGGTCAAAAACATATATATATTTGGTGTTCTAGCTACAAACTAAAAAAAAAACTAAATTCTATTTGAAGATCAAACATCCTGAATGGTAGATGGCAGCTAATCTTGAATATGGAATTTGTCAATTTTTGCTGCAGAGCATATGACAAGAGGAGACGAACCATCCTAAAACCCTTTCTGAAAGTGCAAAGGAATGTTTCTACGACCTCACTGAGTGAGATTCAAAAATCTTTTAATCGATAATTTGTGTCCCGACTACCTTTACGGGCATTTTCTACATGGCAGCCAAGAAGATGCTTGAATTACATTAGAATCCCTATGCAAATATTGTTTCATATTTTAACTCATTTTTAGGACCAGACACCTCTATTAAGCGTTTAAGCTACCATTCTATCAATTAATGTCGAAATTGAAATCCCCCCCAAAAAACTGAATTTTAAACATGAATTTAATTTGGGTGTGTGTGTGGGGGGGGGGGGGGGGTGTCTAAAAAAGATTTATCCAATTAATTGTTCACAAGACCCTCCACGGTAAAATCATGTATTAATATTAATTTTTGGTATCTTTGGTTTCACCTTCTATTAAAAGTTTTCAACCTGAAAGGGAAACATATTTGATTTTTTGAAATTTTCTTCTTGGTTATCTAGGGCTAATTTGATGTTCCCGAAATTCTCAAAGCGAGATGGCAGCCAGATATTTATACGAATACGCCATATTTATTTAGTTCGATATAGGAATACTCTCAAATTGCAACCGAACATGTCCGCCAAATTAAGTAAATTTAAAAGAATCCGAAACAATTAACCAGTTTTGCTTATTTCAATATCTTAAATTCTTGAAGGGCTCAGCAGTGCTAATCCCTACGTAGCTGATACATTTAGAAATTCATGTATCAATTTGTTTAGGACGTTTTACCTAGCATTAATTAATTTAATTTTGTTAAAAACAACTTGGCCGCCATTTGACCATATGGAAGTTTTCCTATATTTACTTTTACAAAATATATCTTTATCATTGTATGGAAATCTAAATCTGGATTTATCTGTTTTAAATTAAAAAAATGCGTCCTGTTTGACAAAATAAATGCCTCACTAAAACATTCTTAGAACGAATGACTCCTTTTTTGTGACGCAGCATTATAAATGGACAAACGTTTTATGTATTCTCATACTCATATCATGAAGTATACTTTGAAAGTGTCATCAAAAAACACCCTTTAAGACAGTGCCTATATAGCATGGACAATTATGTGCTATGATTGTCCAATGATCAGGAACATTATGTTAAACCTTCTTACAAATCCATCAATAGTTTGATGAAATCCATGCACTGATTTAGAAGGAGTTACATTTACAAGACAATTGCTAATTGTGCAGCTTTTTCGTGATTTGGAATAATGTCATCCAACGGAGTTAATAAGCACCCATAGTCACATGATGAGGAACATTCTTAGAAAGTAGCACGCAAATCCATCAATAAATGCAATATGAATGTGTGGACAAGAAGTTTTACATCAATTCCCCTTTTTCCGTTACTCGGCATTATATCAGCAATCAATAACAAAAATAGTTTTGTTATATTGTGTGAAAGTTTCAAGAAAGTATGTCTATAACTGAAGTAAATGTTTGGCGGTAAAAAACATCGTGTACTTGACACTAAGTCTAGTCAAAACCATTATTTATCATTTAATCAGCATTCAATTCATGGCATTTTTGAAGCACTAACTCTAAATGCCCCAAAATCATTAAAAAAAAACGTTGAATAAACCAATTTTAACCGCTCCGCATCATTCAATGATTTTCCAATCATTCAATAATTCCATTAGCTTGAGTGGATTTGGAAGCTTTTGATTGGTCCTGAATACAAACATATCATCTAAAAGAACAGTATGTCATCATATTGTATAATTGTATAATTTTGCCAAAGATCGATAAAATGAAAACATTCAAATCATTCAAAATTCGCTTATGCTACTATCCCTTGTCAATCCACAATGTTCTTAATCGAAACAAGAAATGACCTAACCTATGTGTAAACACACGGACTGACAGATGGAGAAAATGATACCAATATGCATCCTTCTTTGACAGAAACATGTACACAGATGTTTTTACAGAAATAAGATGAATTCAAATTATGACCTGACTACCATCTCATATTTGAGATTTCATTTTATCATGTATTTTTATGAGACAATTTAAAACTACCCTAATCCGTCAGATGGGACGAAAGATAGAAAATATTGATGTCAAGGATATATGGTGAACAACTTGATACATCCCCCCCTTCCACAGAAGTGACATGTTCTATCCTATCCTAGTTCCCGATCATCAAAGCAACATTGCTATTTAATCTATTATAAATAAGATACTTTCGAAAGAATGCCACCCAACTATTTCCAGAGACTATTACAGTTAAGTAAGCAAAATTACGTATTTAACATTGGCTGCCATCTTCATTTCAGTATGATTGGTTTTTAGATTAGACACTAAATTGAAGAAATAATAAGAGCTGCGCTATACTTAGGTGATTTGGTCCTGAAATAAGATAAAAAATAGACCAATGTTAGCAAAGGGATTCTTATATAATCTATACTTTTTCTTGGCTGCCATCTAGAAAAAAACATTCGGAAAGGCAGTCCGAACACCAAAAACATCGATTGATCCTTTTTTGCTTCTCACTGAGTAATATCGGTTAAACTTTTCCTTTGTCCTATCAGAGATAACTTTTAAGATGATGTTGAACTGGAAAAACAAGAGCCGTCAGAGACGGATTATGCTCCCCGAATAAGGCATTGTCACAAAAACAAGAGCCATGTTGGACATGGACATCCCCCGCCACAAAGCTTGATAGTAAACTAAAGCCTAAAAGAATAAAGGTTCTTTTGTACTGTCAGAGATTTACCTCCTATTAAATCTAAGTATTAAAAATAACGAACGGCAATAACTCCAAAATTATGCAAGCAAGAGTTATAGTTCTGGTGTATTGCACTTCTCCTCCATGAGATCTATCCACCCATAAAGTTTCAAGTTGATAGCTATTATACTTTAGGAGATATGCTCCAGACAAAATCTAAGTATCAAAAATAACAAAGGGCAATAACTCCAAAATTATGCAAGTAAGAGTTGTAGTTCTTGTGCACTGCACTTCTCCTCCATGAGATCGATCCACCCATAACTGTTCAAGTTGATAGCTATTATACTTTAGGAGATATGCTCCAGATATAATCTAGGTATCAAAAATAACACAGATAAAATCTAAGTATCAAAAATAACAAAGGGCAATAACTCCAAAATTATGCAAGCAAGAGTTGTAGTCCTTGTGCATAGCACTTCTCCTCCATGAGATCTATCCACCCATAAAGTTCCAAGTTGATAGCTATTATACTTTAGGAGATATGCTCCAGACATAATCTTAGTATCAAAAATAACAAAGGGCAATAACTCCAAAATTATGCAAGCAAGAGTTGTAGTTCTTGTGCACTGCACTTCTCCTCCATAAGATCTATCCACCCATAAAGTTTCAAGTTGATAGCTAATATACTTTAGGAGATATGCTCTGTGGTCAGATTTCAAAGACTCAAATAAGCTGTTATCTTATACAGCTAACATAAAGGTAACAAACATTAAACCCCCTTTTTGCATGACATACTTTTAGACACAAATTTCAAATAGTTTAGGGTAAAGACCATCTGATTTGCTACTCAAATGTGAAATTTCATCAAATTCTGAGCATAAAACTAGGAGAAATGAAAGAATAATTGTATTTTACCCGCTAACTTAAAGGTAACAAACATTAAGCCCCCTTTTTCCATGATATATACATTTTTACGTTAATTTCAAATTGTTTATAGTAAAGGGCATCTGATTTGCTACTCAAATATGAAATTTCACTAAATTCTGACTGTTAGACTAGGAGAAATTTGGGAAAAACTGTTTTTTACCCTAAGTCCCCTTTTCCCGTGACGAGGCCTCAAATCCAAAAACTGTCACAGATGCATCATCACTATATCATAGGGAGTTCTAATGGTAAGTTTCATTCAATTTGGCCCAGGGGTTATGGAGAAATAGGTGGGGACGGACGGACGGTCAGACGGACGGTCAGACAGACGGACGGACGGAATTACGGACGTACAGACGGACAGACAAAGCGGCGGCTATATGCTCTCCCTTCGGGGAGCATAAAAAAACAGGCAAAATTAATATTCAAAACTGTCTGCCATCTACCTTTCAGGATGATTGATCTTCAAAAAGACATAAGCTATTTATTAAGCACGAACACTAAATATTTATGATTTTGTCATTAAAGATAATAAAACAAGAGCTGTCACTGTAAGATGACAATGCCCCCGACACCGCTTTGATTTAGAAGTTATGGCCAATGTTAAAGTTTTTGGACGGAATGACGGACGGACGGACAGACGGACGGACAGACGGACGGACAGACGGACGGACAGACGGACGGACGGACAAGTCAAATTTATTATGCCTCCCTATCGGGGGCATAAAAACATAGGTTGCTCTTTTATAAGTTGTTCCAATTTATTTACTTGTATTTGCATTGGCTGCCATTTAGAAAAAAACATCCCAAATAAGCAGTTGGGACTCAAAACTTCTACTGTAAACAACTTGATTCAACCTTTGGAATGTTGAAGTAACAATTTTGTGGTACAATCAAAGAGGGTTGATCGGCGAAGTACATGGTCACCCCTCATCTTTCACAGATTACAGCAAAAATAACAAAATTCTTATCTTAAACTGGCTGCCATCTCTAATAGAGGATGTTTGGATATCCAATTTAACATTGCCAAATAGATATTGTACCAAGAACATAAAAAATACACGTTTTGGTCCTTAAGGTAACTGCGGACAGATAACATTGTCGAATTTTCGACTTTCTTTAAATCTCACAATAACTTCCGAGATTTATCTTTGAAGTGTGAGCATTAGCTTAAACGCAATAAAAAGGTTTTGAAGCACGTTCATTTGACGTCATGACGTCATTAAGGGGCCAACCCCTTTTCGACCCGCCAAAATCAGTATTTGCAAATATCTTTTTAATAAATCATTCGATTTTTACGAAAAAAGTTTCATTTAAAAAGTCCAAGAACGCCAGACCTAGTCATTTAATTTCTGTGCACATTCAAACAGAAAAACAGGTGTAAAACGCTATCTATTTCGCGATTTTTAAGATTTGACGTTTCATTTTTCATTTTATTTTTTGTAAAGATATAGAAATTTCTCAAAATTTTGTCCGGTGACCTATGCTGATTTTTTGTTATTTTGTAGCGAAACTAATACGCATAACATTTATCAAATAAAAATGATATGTCTTCGGGATAAATTTTTCATAAAATTCGATTTTGTAAAGTTGTTGCAACATTTTTCGCCGAATTCGACGTCGCACTAAAACCATCAATACTTTGCTTATTTGACGCCAATCTTCATGCAATAACGTATTCTAAAATATTTGAAATTAAGGTTTATTGTAAAGTATAGGCTTCAGAATTATTGAATCTTAATTTGATTTTAAGAATTACAAAAAATCAATGAATTTTCCAACCCTTTAAAAAGACAGCTTTTGTGAATATTCGACGCGACGTTGAAATGTCCTTTGATTTGCGATATCTTCGCGGAATCGAATTTTACAGAAAATCTAACCCGAAGACACATGGATTTTATCTTAAAAATCTTCAGAGGAATGGTTTGGCAACAAAATATCTCAATTTCAGCATAGGTCACCGGACAAATTTTCGAGAAAAAAGTCAATATTTCAGTAACTGTACTCGAAAAGAGCAACGCACCCGTGCGAAAAATAAACGCAGCTCTGCGTAAAAGCTGGATAAAAGCCGGCTTTTATCCAGCTTTTCTGCGTAAATACAGAAAAACAGCACAAGAGCTGCGTATTTTTGAAAAGTTTTCAGTAAAGCTGCGTATTTTTCAGAAAGCTGCGCTTAAGCTGCGTTTTATTATTTGAAGCTGTACAGAAGCTGCGTCTTTTATGAAAAAGCTGCGTCTTTTATGAAAGAGCTGCGTAAAAGCTGAATCTTTTTCTTTACAAGCTGCGTATTCTTCTTTCAGGTTTCAATTATAAATTACCCAGTTTGTGGAAGCTGTGCAGAAGCTGCGTATTTAATGAAGGTAAAATTTGACATCTTGAAAAGTAAATATGCAGCTTTTACGCAGCTTTCAAAGGTGCGTATTTGTTTTTAGTGATGACAAATATATCAAACTTTGATAGACATAGAAAAAAATGGCACTTTTTATTTTACCCTTTTAATTGCTTGTGAATTTATAAAAAGTAGCAGTTTTGTGTAAATCACCATATTACAAAAGAGATTAAAAATTAACCAGATATTTGAATGAATTGAAACTTTTATATCACCTAAAGTTACAATAATGAATATTGATTTAAACCCTTAAAATCCTGTTGTTGTTTATAGTGTTGAAACAAATTGCCTTTTTCTAACTTCCAACCAGTGAAAGTTTTGTTTTTCCAACAATGATTTAGAAGATATCAGGTAATGTAGGCTGAGTTCAGACTGCATATCTGTGCATTTATCTAGTTTGTCAATCATATGTGAAAAGACTTATGCTCAAACATAGTGCATTATAGGTGTTAACCAATCACAATGCCCATTGTCATGCATTGGTTATCACCAATTATATCCCCCAGGGTGCTAGAGTTAAGACAAAAAACCTTTGATATACAACCTTCTTATAGCTAAGTCATAGATGAAGCAAAACCATTAGACAATCTTCCCTTTATCTCACCCTTTCTCCTAGCCATTCATTGATCCTTACTACTAACTAAAACCAAACCAAACTATCTTTCTCCTAACCCACCATCTGTCTGTATGTTTGTCTCTCTAAATCTACCCACCCACCCATCCATCTACCCACCCACCTAACCATTCATCCCATCCCTCTCTCTCTCCCTCCCTCCCTCGATCCACCCACCCATCCACCCACCCACCCACCCATCCATCCATTCATCCATCCATCCACCCACCCACCCACCCACCCACCCATCCACACCCACACCCACCCAACCATCCATCCATCCATCCATCCATCCATCCACCCATCCACCCACCAAACAAACAATCAATATTACAAAATGTTTCAATACCTATGTCTCATTTCAAAATCATACCTTGGTATTCTTTGATTTTTTTACTGGTTTCAAGATAGTAAATTTACTTTTGAAATGCAGATCAAAGGTTCACTTTTCAAAAAATGTAAAATAAAAAAGGGGCATTTTTTCCATATATTTTTCAAATGTGTTTTTCTTAGTATATAAGGATGCCTAAAATAAAGGGATAAATTTATCTCCCTTGGAGTACCTGATTTAAAAGATCATGTGACTTTATTAGCCAATCAGAAACTGTTATTTCCAAGCTGACTGGCACCATTTTGAAAAATGGCTCCAAAAAGGAATCATGACAAAAAAAAATGTATTAGCACCTTACAGGTAATCTTTCTTATATTTCATTATCAAATAGTTAAAGAAACATGCTAATTTTATTATTGATTGTTAGTATAGGTTCTATGAAAGTAAGAATTGGTTTAGGTTCACCTTCAATACTTTTATGTAAGTGGCTGACTCAATACACAATCCCATAAAATGGAGGACACATTTTGAAAGTGATTTCACACATGAAAATTATTATCATCAATGCATTTCCTTTTTCAAAGGCAATCTCAAGTAATATTTAACTGTGTAGTACTTTCTTCATATTTTCTTTGACAGAAATATTTGAAAAGATGTGAATAAATGTTTTTTTGTAACCATTGTTTATAATTTTGAATGAAAAAAAGTTTAATATAATCAAAAAAAAAATATCTGAATATTTGCTCCTTTAAATTTCAGGCAGGTGCTAAATACATATTAGATGATTGTTGTATACAGGAAATGAACAATGGAATGTTGATTCAATCTACCCCTAATCCACTGGTCAAAGGAAAAGCAATGTAATATTGCAGTATGGGTAATTAAAATATTGAATTATAAGAAGAGCAAAAGAATACCTTAATCATTCTTTTATTTAACTAAACCTATTCCTAGACAAAAACCTTCTAGTTTGGAAGCCAAAAGACAACTAAATTAGCTTGTATGAAAAAAAAAATATCAGAACCATCAAATTTATGATCTGTTGGAAAATATTGTGTGAAAAGAAGAACCCCTTGTATCTTTCTCCATTTACATCAATAAATCAACAAGGTTCATGTTCAGTGTTGGGTTAGTAGGACTTCTTAATTAGTTAAATGTATACCTAATTAATTGCCTTTGGAAATCAAGTATCTGTTAAAGTGTCAAGGTAATCTGTTGACAGGTGTGAATAAGTGACATTGGAACACACAAGGATTGTGATTGACCCTCAAACCAGGGTTATGACCCTGAAAAAGCTGAAAATATCCTATTTTGACCCAAAGAAATTTCTTCCAGGTGGTCATTTTGATACACTGGAAAGAAAATTTTAGTGGTCAAAACTGGGTTTAGCACTGAAACTAAATGTATGATTCTAATTATTGAATTTTCCCTTCATTTGATTACTAAAAAAGGTCGATTCAAACTGAAAACTACTCCTCATGATTAAGCACTTTGCTGTTTCGGTTGTTTTGGCCTATTAAGAATGAATGACTCCTTAACTTCAAACACTAGCTCAAGCCATAAACACAATCACTAAAATCAACTTGTTTGTATAAGATAGATATAATTTATATCATCAATATCATTTTATCACATTTTCTTTATAAAATGCAGTTAAACAAATTAATACCCATTCTCTGTAACGACTTAAACTATTTTGGCACACATGGTCTCCGATTTTAATAAAAATTTTATATACAAGAAGGGAATAATGAAAGGAGAAGAAATTGACCAAAAAAATGTTTTTAGATCATCTGGTTACCATAACAACGACCTTCAAAGCACGGAATTTTGCAATATTAAGCTTTTTTGAAGCTATATAATTTGGTATTTACATGAAGATGATGGTTGATTTTGTATGTATTGGATAATCTAGGACCGAAAATTTTGAACTAGATTTTTTGTTGTGTCAGTTAGTGTCAAAAATGTTGGTAACCATGACAACAAATGTGGCTAATTTTGATAAATTGATTTCAAAATGTTGTTTATAATTTCCAGTTTTTCTTCACTTATGACTGACTTTGGATATGTAGATGGAATTTATTATATAAAAGGAGCAACTAAGATTCAAATTATTTTTTTTGTTGTGCACATTGGTTACCATGACAACGGTAACTATAGCTGATAACTTGGCTGCTTTTGTTACTTTGGAGTTGATTTTTTAATTTTTGCAGCATGATAAACCGATGATGATTATTGGAACATATCAAACAAAAAGCGCTCTTTCAAAAACCGCAAAAAAATCATTGGGCCTTTTTGTTACCATGGCAACCATTTTTATTATTTTCTTAAATCAGTTATTCTAAGTCCCTGAAAGTTTATATGAGATAAGAAAAGAGATCAAATAAGCCTCTATCAAAAAACAAGAAAAAAGAATAAAAAAATTAATAGTTGCCATGGTAATTTGTCGATACAACCCAAAATTAAGCATTTTTGGGGTGATTTTGCAGCCTTTTTCCTAAAAAACTGGACCGATTAACACAACTATTTTGATATATAAGTTAGAGGAAAGTTTGAACTTTATTCAAGATTAAGAAATATTCCGATTGCTTAGTGTTGGATACCCGTATCCAAGGACTAAAAATGGGCTTTTGTGAATTATAACGTAATTGTTCCCATAGCAACAGGCTATTTCCTGAAAGTTTTTGAAAAAAAATCTCGTATGTCCTAAAAGGTCTATTTGGGCAATTATACAAATTATCATAACATTGAATTTGAGTTCAATAATCTAGTCATTTGAGGATTCTAAAGAGTTCTGAAGTTGCCTTCATTTAAGGGATATGAATTTGCGTTGCCATAGCAACGGACACAAAAAATATTTTTATTTGAAAGTTTATGTGGTATTTCCTTGTTAAAAGGAAAACAATGTCTGTATTTTGTCATTACATTTGAAAAAATGTAAAAATCAATATTTAAGTAGGGTATGTGTATTGTTGCCATGGAAACATAAGTTAACAACATAGGCCCAAAAATATTATTACTTCATTTTAGAGAACGATGATGGGGAACTTATATGTTGTGTGTTATTATTTTAGTTTGTGCTGCATTACTGATATATTTGCCTGTAAAAACTCGCAAAAAGAGACTTTTTCAATCTTTAATGTCTGTTTCCATGGCAACCAGAAGTGATATCAAGAATTTTTTCATCTTATTTTTACTTTTGGGTCAGCCCTAGCCTCATGTTTAAATTTTATCAAAATTTGAGACATAGCGTGCCACAACCCCTGTTTTAAAGTGTGAGTGCTTACAGAGAATTGCTATTAATGTTTATCTCCTTGAAATTTTGTAAGGAAAAAAGATTTTTTTTTAAATTTAAAAATACATTTGAATATTTGCTCCTTTAATTTCAGTCAGGTGCTAAATACTTAGAAGATTGTTGTATACAGGAAAACTACAATGGAATGCTCAATCTACCCTTAACCCACTGGTCATAGGATGAGCAATGGACTGATGCAGTATGGGTAATATATTTAATTCTTAGAAGAGAAAAAGATTTAAATATATCAGTAACATTTTATTTAACTAAATCTATTCATAGACAAAAAACAAACATTGCTGAAAGGCACATGGCAACAAAAATAGTTTGTATGTAGAAAGTTCAGAACCATTCCATTTACTATTGGAAAACATTTTGTGAAAAGAAGAATAAATATGTATCTTTCTCCATTTCAATCAATATCTATAATTAGTTGAAAACAAAGGAATTATCAGTGTTGGGTTAGTAAGACCCCTCTCTCTCTCTCTCTTTATTTATTTACAAAGAAATGACCATTGTGGCATCAGTATCGAACAACTTTCTATTTACTTATTACTGTTTGCAGATGACGCTGTATTACTATCCGATTCACAATCAGGCCTGCAAGATTCAATTGATCGGTTAAACGAATATTGTATAAAATGGAACTTGTCAATTAACATCGATAAAACAAAAATAGTTGTTTTTAAAAAAGGTGGACGATTTAGTGAAAGCTACAAATGGTATTTAGATGGCCAACCTATTGAAATTGTTCATACTTTTAATTATCTTGGTCTTGTTTTTTCAAGTGGTGGTTCTTTCAAACATGCTACCGACGCATTAGCCGGGAAAGCGCTCCGTGCCATTTACTCCCTCTTTAATAAGACTAAAAACATAGAAGTCCCACTTTAAATTATGATGGATTTATTTGATTCGTTTATTGGCTCTATATTGTCGTACAATTGTGAAATTTGGGGGTTTGATAAAGCCGAAAATGTCGAACGCGTGCACAGAAAATTCTGCAAATGGGTATTAAGTGTAAAATCATCAACGAACTCTCTCGCGCTATACTCAGAATTAGGGAGGTTTCCGCTCATCATTTCTAGAAAAACCCGCATTATCAAATACTGGCTTCAGCTTTATAACACTAAGGCAAATAATTGCATTTTAACCACAATCATTTCCGAGCAAATTCGAGCTACAGAGACTAACCCCAGAGTAAACAATTGGGCAAATAAAGTTAAAAACGCCCTCGAAACAGCTGGGTTCGCCGAAGTATGGTTATACCCAGAATCTATCATCATAAAAAGTTTCATCCCAGTATTTAGAAATAGACTTCGTGACATTTATATTAGCCATTGGCAATATGATTTACAACACTATAGTTCATTATCTCTGTTCTCACAAATCAGCCCAAATTTTGGTAAAGCTGAGTACCTGGATGTGTTAGGGAAAAGGTCAGTACGAAATATGATAGCTAAAGTACGCCTCTCGTCCCACAACCTCAAAATTGAAAGTGACAGACATAGAAAAATAGACAGAGATAAGAGAAAATGCACAATATGCGACAAAAATGACATTGAAGACGAATATCATTTTACATTAATTTGTCCATATTTTCAAGATGTTCGAACTAAGTTCATTCCTAGATTTTACTCTAAACAGCCTAGTATGTACAAATTTATCGATTTATTGAATACAACAAACAAGAAAACCCTCTTTAAGTTATCAAAATATTACTCTGTTGCATTTGAGAAGAGAAACAAATATTTTATGCACTCCAACTAAATTTAATATGAAGAGATAATAGTGTTTATAATATACTCTCACGTTCTTGTTTATTACGAGCATTATTTTATGTATATCACTACCATTTTCATAGCATGTTGATTTAAATGTTTGTATTTTGACTAATGAGCTTGTAATAGCTTTATGTCTAATAAAGAATCTGTATCTGTATCTGTATCTGTTTATTCATAGTTTAATTTATTCTCTTTTGAAATCAATTAAAGTTTCAAGGCAATCTTATGTAAGGTTTGGTGTGAAATACAGTAATTAAAACACAATAACTAAAATACATTTGTTTATTAGAAAAGTATATTCTAAATCCATATAATTATCTAATTCCATTGCCTTGATTCAAGGTAGATAAATATTTCAAAGATTATCTCCCTTTGCCATAAAATCTCAAGTATACAAGTTTCAATAATTTTTGTTTCCGTCTTACTATGAATTCGGAATCCAGATGAAGAAATAAGGCCTCTATCTTTCAATTTATTTGTAAAGATAAGGTCATTAATAAATATTGTTACCATTATTTTGATTGGCATGCATATATAATATCTTAGGCATATAAATTTAATGGGTCTGTGATATTTCATGGAAAACGAATTTGCAAAATTCAATTTTCGCCATTGTAATCTCTGTAAAATGCAACAAAATATCCAATTGACATTGTCAAAAATGAAATTTCGTCAGACATTGTCAACAAAAAGACCTTGTATAAACTATAAAGAACAAATGTTTTAGGCTTATCATTCCAAGTATGTCATATTAGGATTTCCTTTTACGAAAATGTTGTATGACTAAATGTCATTCGAATAATTTTCATGCACTGGATTTAATGATTTCAATAAGCCTCAAGTCACAAACTTAATTTTACCATGTACACTGAGGCTGTGTACACATATTCATGCAGAGGAGACTGACTGCAGGTACTATGTCTGTATCATCAGAAATGTCTTGAAAAAAGAAAAAAAAATGTTAAGTTTGTGCTCACATTAATAGTCAAAATAGGAATTTTTTGTGATTGCAGGTTGGAATTTCAGGATTTGTTTCAAAATGCAAGTATATTCAAGCCCACTAGGCCCCCAGTTTACCCAGTATTCTGTATTGATCATAATCAGAATATTTAGGCCTGTGGAGTAAATTAGGTGCTCAAGTGCCCTAGTTCGTTAAGATTAGAACTAAATTGATCTATTTCTGTAGTTACAAGCAAGCTTTGACTATTAAGTAATTATTGAAAAGAACCAATTATCGTAATTATGTGTAGATATGTCAATCGGTTGAAATTACATTAAAAATTTTGACCAATACAATGAAATGTCACCTTACAAAATTTTTGTATTTGACAACATGTCATAGTTGACAAAATGACGTGGGCCCATCTGCAGATACCAAGGTCATCAATTGAGGTCAAACTCAGCAACAGTAAATAAATAAACAAAAAATAAAGAGTTTCAATGAATCTTACTCAACTGTTCCTGGATTACGCTTAACAAGGGCATTTCTTGGGTATTGATGTTTCTCTTACAAACCGTGTTTCTGTTTTAGGAAAGTTATTACTGTTACATTCAACATCTGGATGGAGGATAGTCAAAGAAAGATGATGACTGCCTTGGAAGATAAATGACCTGATGGAACTTATTTCAAACAATTGTTTCCCATTTTGCTCTTGGAAGAAACTTTTTTAGTATCTCTGATTTTTAAGTGAAGGCAACACTCAAGGTGAATTTAACTGAAACTTTTTAAAAATACATTCGGACTGTATGTAAGTTAAAGGTCATAGCCACAACTCTAGGTAACACATTTTTAGGGGACCCATGTGTGGTGTCTCGACAGGAAATATCACCGAGTGCCTTCGGCTTAAGGCCATTTTGGCTGTTATCATGGTTTTGTGTCTGTGCATCAACAAAATTTTCCATTAGAAATCTCCTCAGAAATAATTTAAAGAACTGGAATTGAAATTGAAACAAAATTGTGTTTATTTCCAATTACAATGCAAAGCTATCAGAAATCATACTGCTTTACATTTTCTTAGAACATACAGGATGGCTTTCAACCAAGTTTCATAAATTGTGCTAGATTTCCTTAAAACTATAACAGGATGATTGAAGAGTTACAGTGAAGGTTCCAATTGAAAATAGGGCTAATCCATTTTAACCCTTTGCTGTTTAATCCCTGCTTTTTACGTGCCTGTGATTTTATGATTGAGAAAACATTGTGAAAAAAGAAGAAATTGCTTCTGACAAGCAATTTCCTCTTTTTCCACACTTTTTTCTATCCTACTGAATGATAATTTTTCAAATTAAATCCACTTTTAATTTTCGTCTGCAAAACCTTTGAATTTGGACAGGTCCAAAATTTTGTAAAACAGGAAAGGGTTAAAACACAGGAAAGGGGCCTTATGGAATTTTGCTCAGAATGTTCTTTTTAACAAGAAAAAAATTCCACATTTTTTCCAAATTTTGAAAATGGGGCTGATCTGTTAGAAAGAGAGGGAAAGGGATCTAATGGATTTTTCTCAATTATGCTTGTTTACAACAAATTGTTTGAATTGGGTTTAATCTTTAAAATCTTTCAATTATATCGCAGCAGCTGGAGCACATAACAATGGATTCTTGGTATTTCCCACAACAGTACTTCCATTACGTTCTTTCCAGCTGCTATTCCACTTAGGTCTACTAATAATCAGCCCACTGTTGGGAATAGAACCCTAGACCTTTTGAATGATAGTCCAACGTGCTACCATCACCATTGCCCTATCATAGCAAATGTTTACACAGTAAAATCTACAGATATTATCACAGCTGTCATAGCACAGTTGGTAGCGCATCAGACTGTCAATGTAGAGGTCCTGGGTTTGATCCCCGATGGCAGCACTCATGCTTTCAGACTATTTATCTCTCACCAATGGGTTGATATTAATAGACCTATGTGAGATAGCAGCTGAAGGCTAGGAAAGGATGTAATGGTAGTACTGGTGAAAAATACCATTGTTCGGTGCTCCAGCCGCCACAAAATAATGGAAAGATTTTCAAAAGCAGCGTAAAACCACATTCAATCAATCCATAAACTACAAATATAATCAGATTTCCATTAAACTTTCACAGGATGATAGATGAAAAACAAGGAAGGTTCCTTTAAAATGTGAGGCTAATCTGTTTGAAAACAAAGGAAAAGGGTTCGTATGGAATTTTGCTCAGAATATTCTTATTTGTGCAATAGAATCCACAAATATTACAGGATTTCCTTAAAAATTTCGCAGGATGATTGTAGGGCCATAATGAAGGTTTCTTTAGTAAATGAGCCTTATCTGATGGAAAAGACACGGGAAAGTGGGGCCTAATGGATTTGTCAATTTGATTTGAATTGGGGTTTTACGTCGCTTTACACAATCTCTCAGTTATATTGCGATGACTGGAGCACCCAACGATGGATTCCTGTTATTTCTCACACCAGTACTACCACCATATCCCTTTCCTAGCCTCCAGTTGCTATTCCACATAGGTTTGCGATTATCTACCCATTGGTGGAAGACAAATGTCGGAAAGGATAAGTGCCACGGCAGGGGATCAAACCCATGCAAATATAGACCCCTGGATTAGAAGTCTGGCACGCTACCAACTGCGCTATGGTCGCGGCTCATTCTACGTTAAGCAATTTAGTCAACAAATATTTCCAAATTGTCTCGAAACTTTCACAGGATTAGAAGTCTGGCACGCTACCAACTGCGCTATGGTCGCGGCTCATTCCAAGTTAAGCAATTTAGTCAACAAATATTTCCAAATTGTCTCGAAACTTTCACAGGATGATATTAGCATTTGAAGGAAGGTTCAGGTTCTATGTGACTTATAATGAAAACAATATAAATAGAGCCCAAAGGATTGTTGTTTAAAACAAATTGAAGGAGAGAAAATTGGCTAAGTTGATTTTTCATTTATTCATTCTTTTTAAACAATAAGTTCCTGAAATGTAAGATCAAATTGAGAGATAACTTGATAGCCAGATGAGCTTCTAAGGCTGTCATTGGCCTCTTGTTATATTTGGCAATCAAGTAAAATTGTTGAATAACTTGATGAATGCAAGATTTATTTCAAACTATTCCCTTTCAATAATTTCGATTAGATTCAGGCCTTTGGGGGGAATTAGTAACTTAAGCACCTCTAGTTGAGTTTTTTGCCTGTCACTTTGCCACGTTCAGCATCATTGCAGTCATAACACAGGGACTGGTGTACCTTCATATGATTTCCTGCATTTTTCACACCAGCACAACTACATCATTTCAGTCTGACCTCCAGTGCTCATCCGATTTAGGTGAACTACTTATCAATCCCTGATTGTAAGGAAAGCAATGACTGTTGTCATATTAACTTTTATCAAATGAAAGATGGCTGTGATAGAGGACACACTCACACCACTAGATTTGACAGCCCAAAAGGTAAGGGACTAACTAGATTTTTGTTGTGGAAACAGGACAGGGATTCTTTATCATCATATTGAAATGTAATAAAAACTGTAAAATACTAAAAATATATGTTGTTTGAGCTCAGATGTTTTGGAACAAAAAGTCAAGTCATTTTCATTACTTTTTTGTTGTCTATGTGGCTTAGGCATTAGAAGGGAGAAATTTTTTAACCTTTAGCACTAAAATTTAAGAGCTGCGTATTTTAAAATTGAGCTGAGTAAAAAATAGGCAGGGCTGCACTTAAAAAACGCAGCTTTCTTATAAAAAACGCAAAGCTGCGTTAAAGCTGGATAATAGCTGCGTAAAAGCCGGCTTTAAGCCGGCTAAAAGCCGGCGGTATTGGCACCTGCGTAAAAGCTGCGTTTACGCAGAAAAAACGCAGCTTAAACGCAGTTTTCTCTGAAAAACGCAGAAAATACGCAGCTTTCTGAGGAATTGTCTAGAAAGATGTATTAGAAAAAACGCAGTGCTGCGTAAAAAAAATGCAGTTTCTTAATAAAAATGCAGCTAGCTGCGTAAAAGCTGTACAATTTCTGCGTTTTTCTAGCTAATTCTATTTGAATTCTTATTAAGCTGCGTTTACGCAGCTATGCGTAAAAGCCGGCTTTAACGCAGGTGCCAATACCGCCGGCTTTTAGCCAGCTTAAAGCCGGCTTTTACGCAGCTAAATAGCCGGCTTTTAGCAGCAGGCATTTACATTTGATACGTTACACCTAATTGTATTTCTTAAAATTATATCTTCATATCAATCAAAACAAAACATCAGGCGTCTATTTACGAATCAAATGGCGTTTTCGGAATGAAAATCGGTTAATTATTTCCGAAAAAAATCGAAAATAACTAAATTTGGTCCCTAAAAAAGGGGTCGGCCCCTTGATGACGTCATGACGTCATTTCTACGTTATGAAATTCCTTTTTATGACCGACATAAGAAAGCGGGTATTTCAAAGTTTAATTTTATCGCATTAGGCAAGATTTGCAGACATTTTAAAATTTGGAGCTAAAATGGCCCTCGATGTGTCCGCAGTTACCTTAAATATGATTTGAAATCAAGTGATATCCGTTTAGTGTCTCCTGTTTAATTTGTATTTTTAGTGGCAACCATTTAGAAAAACACCGAGAAAGGCAGTCAGGACCCATAATACTGACTGTTAACAACTTGATTTGAACTCGGGAAGGTCATATCAACAATATCATAGCACTGCCCTTGGCGGCTTAACCACTAAATGCATGAATGCTTTCGCCATAAAAAGTAGTTCTCCCACAATGTTAAACCTTTTCAAGGAAAACGTCATGTTATATGACTCCGGACGTGCAAAAAATTGATAATCAAGGCGAACATACATATTAAAGCTGACCAAAACAAGTCATACGCGCGGGGTAATACACTGTCGCTAAGGCTGCGTTCACGTAGAAGTATGCGGTATACGGTAAACTGTGTTTGCTACACAGTATTTGCTATAAGCTATACGGGAACTGAGGTTGGTAGCACGAGCATCCAATGCGTTCCTTTCGTGAATATGATAGATAAAATTTAGCAGATGATTTGCCTTTGCTTTTTAATACAATTAGTAACATCTTGAAGTTGACATTCACCTCGACTTTAATTTCAGTTACTAACATCTTGAATTTGACATTCACCTCAATCAAAACTATTCTGAACAGCTCTCTCAGCGTTCCATTCAATGCCCCAGGCTCGATCCCAGATGACAGCAGTCATTGTTTGAGACTATTTGTCTCCCAACTACAGGATGGGTCTATAATCGTAGACCTAGAATGAATAGCAGATGGGGGTTAGGAAAAGATGTAATGGTAGCACTGGTGAGAGAAATACAAGGATTCAATTGTAAATTGCTCTAGCCAAGCAGATATGACTTAAATATATTGTAGAAAGCTTCCTAAACCCTATACAAACTAAACAAAGTTCACTCAATGCATTCAAAATACTTGATATTTCCTTCAAATCGATCAAGCAGATACACGATTTAGCAAAACTGTTATTCAAAGTGTCTGATTAGTCCGCAGAGACATACAAAAAGAAAAATACATAGATTTTGCAAAAGGGAGGTAATATAATATTGCTTATTTCATCCAATCTGTATGTTATAATTGATAATATATCACCCTCTTATAATTTCATGGTATAGAAGCACTTTGAAATGCAGGCAGAAGGACAGCACGAAAATAGAACATCCCTCTAGAAATTTCGTTTTGCAGGAAATAAATATAACTTCATTTGTAAAAATCATTTATTTACTTTACATTTCAATCAAAACACCTAATAAACTCTTAAAAATCTAAACTCTGACTAGCAAAACCAGTTGTCACACACTGTAAGCTGAACGAAAATCGATGTACGATTCCCCCTGTTCTATACTATACGCACCTATACGCGCCTATACAACCTTTTCGAGTAGTACTTTCTTATGTGAACAGGTATTAGGAAACCATAGTGTTTGATTTAACTATTTGCGTGCCTTCAAAAACATTCACAGTTTACCCGAGTAGTCTACTCCTATGTGAACTCAGCCTAAATGATTACACAATCTTGTCGGGTAAGCGACGTGTCATTACCGCTTCTGTCATACCTTTCTTTGTCGGATGCAGATGGCGAGGAATACCTTTGATTGGCCTATTGAAACAAACGAAATTCAAATCAGGGAATTATTCATAAGATCTAACATAATTTATACAGCTCTGACCGATAAAAGTTCGAAATATCCCTTTCTAAAAGTATCATAATAGATCTACAGGTATTTTATCTGAAGTGAAAATAGACTCTACCGGAAAACATTTCCGAAAGGTCAATTGACTATCCTTGTTTATAAACGGCATTTTCAGAGAACACGGGGAAATCCCAATGACGTCAAATAAAGTGTCTGCAGCAACATGTCTGCTGAGGGATTTGAAATAACCAGGTTTTCTTGACTTCTGTTATTTGGAAAATTCTGCATAATTTTAAATAAGTTTAAAAAATATATTTGCACTTTACCTAGAATGTTCGTCACCCTTGGAACAACAGTGCGATAACAATAAAGCTGCATTAATCATCAGTTTCAGTAATATCGCCGGATGCCAAAACATCGTACCTAAAATTTGAGTCAGCCGAACGATACATCTAAGGACCGATTCCAAATAGAAACTCCACAGTTTCTCATATCAGTTTCCATAGTTTATTTAATGAAAGAAATAACCAGAATTTTCACTATGCACACTACATTGTCAGTCACTTGGATAAACTATATTCAAATAAAAACTCATTCGAAAGTATGCTTTTTAACTCCTCACTTTATTTTAACCCTGATTTTGTATCATAATAATTTTTATAAAAGGAAGATTATTAAAATGTCTATGCTTTGCTAGCATTCAGTACTTGATTTTAAATGCAAGCTTTAACTTTTGTGACCAGCTGTGACCAAAACGTGACTAGCAATAATCCATTAGTGACAAACAGTTAGCTTATAAGTAGTTCAATTTACAGTGAATTAAACTCATTATCTAAATGGCTAATTTGCATTTCAAAATAGAAGTACAAAACCAAACAATCTCCATCTTATATTTATACAGACTTACAACAGTAAAACATCACTATCTGAGTTTCATATTTAACTTTTTCCTCAACCTATTCAAAAGAAAGCCACAGATGGTTCTTTCTTAATACAGTAGTTTCCTTGATAACACCTGATTTGATTGTTTGAATAGACTGTTAAACGCTACTTTTCACATTAATGTCATATCATGGCGGCTGGAGCAACTTTTAATGGATTCCTGGTATATATTACACCAGTACAACCATTACATCCTTTCCTTGCCTCTAGTTGCTATCCCGCTTAGGTAAATGGTTATTCAACCTTTGCTAGGAAACAAATTTCGTTAAGAATTTATGCTGCCGCCGTAGATCAAACCCATAACTCCATAATTTAGAGTATATTCTGGTTGTATACAAAGCTTATGAAGACACTTATAGTTTAGACTAAGTCTGCAAAGATATGAAGTATTATCTGTTAGCCTAAACTGCCTGCTTTCAATAAAATTATTTTGGGGGAAACATTGAGCAAGACTAAGTTCAAATATCTATAAAATCGGTTCAACACAAAGCAGGGTAAAAGAATGATTTTTTTTTTCATTCAATTCATAAGTCTTGCCTGCTTAAATACATTTTTTCTAACTTTTCACACAAAAAGGAGTAATGCCTCTTGGGATGAAGTACTTTTAAAAATACATTAATTAGGCTAAACTCTAAGATTGCGCTGACAAAATGAAGTTTTGTAATTTAAACCTAGGATTCATTAAACCTCAGTAATTCAAATCCAATCTAAATAAAAAGATCTAGAAAAATACAGGTTATTTTCTATGTAGGTAATGTTATTTATTAGCCATTTAAAAGCTTAATTTAAGTTTTGAGCAACTAAACCCTTTTCGTGCTGAATTTAAATTTTGTATCCAACAAATTTGACAATTTTTGCTACATTTCAATCACTGTAGCTCAAGACTTTCCCCACAATATTAAAGTACTGTAAAAGCTCTAATAGAACCCCGGGGTTCTATAAGAATCATGGGATTTCTATTAGATAGGGATTGGTTTTTATTAAAGAGTACCAGACATAATTTGTTAAGATGGTGAAAAAATGACCAAAAATAAGCATAACCTGTGCAACATATTAATATTTGATAGGGGGAAAGGTGCATAAAACCTCTGTTGAATTTTAAATGACCTTGACTTGTGGATACGGGTTTTTATTTGAGAATTCAAGAGTTGGTAAAATCTCACCATAAATGGTTGATTTTAACCTCCGAAAAGGGGATGGGGTTTTATAAGAGTAATAGGCTCTATTAGAATTTTTTTGGTATTAGACAAGTAGTGTGGGCTGAGATCAATATTATACCATTAATGGGTAACAATACCCCAGTAACTTCAGGTTTGCTAACCCAATTTTGAAATGTGCTAACTTTTGCTCAGCATGTTAATTCTTTTAGTTTTAGGATACAGTAATTTATATGCTCTTATGTTAATAATAGACTTAATTACTCTTGAAAGAACTTTAAGTATTAAAAAGTACACTTACGGCCCAAGCTGTTAAGCCATTGTCCTACTAGGTGAAAAAGAAATGCAAAATTTCATTATTAGAATGTATTATTAGCTCAGGAAAACATTGTTACAAAAGAAGAAATCGCTTGTTACAAACTTAACCATATAACAAAGATAACATAATACAACCCTTCGAGCGTATAATAAATACTGCTTTTTTTGGCACTTATTTTCAATTACAATGCTCATTCAATGCTTCTTGCCAATTTTTAGCTCGGCCGTTTTTGGAGAAAACCTGATCAGGGTATTGCCAAGGCCTTGGTGTCATTGTTGTTGTAGTCCCCGTCGTTGTGCAAAAATCTTTGACATTTCGTGATATCTCTGGTTCTACTGAATGCTTTCACTTGAAACTTGGCTCACACGTTCCATCAAAAGAGCAACCTTTACTATCAAGGGGGATAACTATAGAAAATTTTGTGCAAATTATGCCCCTTTTTGTACACAGATTTTTTCACCATCCAACACTCAACAGACTAGTGAAGGAACTCGTAGGTGGTGCTGTTGTTTTGAATAAGTAATCGGTCCAAAAAGATATCATCCGTAAATGGATTAACCAAGTTGATGTGTGTCAAAAACCAGTTACTTTTCTATCAAAGTCAATCCCATTCCCAAGTATAGGAATTCAAAAGATCAGAAGACCCAATAATTATCTAGAAATCCATTATAAGAACTACTAATCAGTGTCAATGACCTGGATTGCAATTGTAAGACATTCGATCACACAATAAATTTTCATCGATAGTCGAAACCTTACCAGTAACCCATTTCCACAAAATCCGCATTTTTGGAGCCCCTGTAAAAAAAATTCAACGACCATTTTTGAAAATAATACAATTTGCTTGTTTTCACTACCAAAAAATAAAAAATATTAAAATATACTAAAAATTTTTGTTTGCAACTTTGGACCAGTCTAAAATCTCAATTAAAGGCATAGGCGTAACTAGTATTATGAAATTTATACGCACTCATAAAGCAACCACCAAAGAATATATATTAGGATATCACATTAGGCAATATTTGAACTGTGACAAAAGATGAATGTCATCCGTCCGCTCCCCTTTACTACAGCTTAAATGCCGAACATGAGAAAAAGGTAATGCAGCCAGCATGTGGCTCGAACAAGGGACCTTTTTATTAGCACTCCACAAACTGAGCTAACCAGGCTGCTTACATGTGTTCTCTCCTAACTTTGTGCGAGTTTGTTAACGGCAATATGAAAATCTACAAATTGACAAATAAGTATGCAGCTCTTTCAAAAAACCTGAAGGATAAACAAAGAGAAGCTTTCAAGAAGAAACAGGTCAAAAAGGGTTAGAAAAAGACAAATGGTACAAAAAATACACAGGCAATTTAATTGATTATCCAGGCCTAATTCCTGAGACAAAATAGATAGAAATTAAATATACATAGCAGCCTATATACAATGATAAATTGCTTTCAGAAAATTGTGCTGCTCCCAAGCTTACAAAAGGGTAATGTAAGACAATTTTAGAGGTCGATGATGGCCTGGGACACTCTACCAACTCCCTTCAAAAGATCTATGGCATGATTGGGTACCATATAATCACAATATCAGATTATTTGAAAGTATCTATGGAAAGGCCATCTCTCTCTTACCCTGTCCTGTTTTACAAAATTTTGGACCTGTCCAAATTCAAAGGTTTTGCAGACGAAAATTTAAAGTGGTTTTAATTTGAAAAATAACCATTCAGTAGGGTAGAAAATAGTGTGGAAAAAGAAGAAATTGCTTGTCAGAAGCAATTTCTTCATTTTTCACAATGTTTTCTCAATCATAAAATCACAGGCACGTAAAAAGCAGGGATTAAACAGCAAAGGGTTAGGACTGTCAATGGTCAATGGTACGATGGAAACTGAGGACTCTATAGCAATGATGAGGATATTATAATCAAAATTCTATAAGGACACTTTTCTCATAATACTTGGCAGACCTTAACCATTTTTGAAAGGAATAATTCTTAAGTTGTACAATCATTCTGTGAAAAGTTCAAACAAATCAGATGAAAACTTTGGACTCTATTGCAATAAAAAAAATATTTTAATCAAAACTATACATTTTAGACCCTCTACATGATACTTGTTGGACCTCACCCATTTTTGAAAGGAATAATCCTTAAGTTGGTACAATCATACTTCGAAAGTTTCAAACAAATTGGATAAAGACTGTGGACTCATTGCAACAAGAAGTATATTTTAAAAAAAAATTCTACAAGACCCCTTTTCCAATGATACTTGATGTACTTTAACCATATTTAATTGAGGAACAAGCCTTATGTTGGGACAATTATTCTTTTAAAATTTGAAGCAAATTGGATGAAAACTGAAGACTCTGTTGCGATGAAAAGAATACCATTTTTTTATCAAAATTCCATAAGGCCCCTTTTTCTGTGATAATGCAGACTGAACCAATTTTTGAAAGGAACAATGCTCATTGGTACAATCATTCTGTGGAAGTTTTAAGCAAATCGGATGGAAAATGTGTACTTTATTGCGTTAGGAAGAAAAAAAGCGTACAGACACAGGGACAGCCAGACTCATGGATGAGAGGAGGGATGGGAAACAGACAATCACTATTTCTCTTCTGATCCTTGATTAGAAGAGCTAACTAGAGGACAAAATGATAGCACTGAATTGCTCACCTGAATGTATGCTCAGCTCCCAACCCTGCTGAGTGTAGCTCTTGGATACTATCAAATTTTGTTACTGTGAAGAATGATACTTGAAAATTCTGAAAGAAGGAGAATATTTAGTTAAAAAATTGTTTATAGATAAATTGTGATTAACTTTTAAAAAGCAATCAAAACAATCTGATATGAGCCAAAACTACCTGGTTTCTACTTAAATATTGTTGGAAAAACTTGAGCTCGACTAGTTGAATGTCGCCTGGGCCCAAAATTGGAAATTTGTTTAAAAATTCAAATTTGGTGGAATAAGGGTTAACATTTTTTACAAACACATCTTTTCACAAGCAGTCAGTCTTAATATATACAAACAATTAATGATTTGGTACTTTCAATCAAGAACTGCAGTGACTCTACAAAAAAGACCTTTGGAAAAATGAGGGTGCAACCTGAAAGCTGTTGTTTTGCACCTGTACATTTGAAAATTGGGGTATAATTTGCAAAAGGTTTGAACCATTTTGTCATCTTGAACGCAGCACAAGCTTCTTTCTATCTTTATCACTTGTTACTATTTCAAAGTTATCAAAAAATGAAAGGATAGTTGGTAAAGGGTTAAATTCTAAGGTTTCTTAACCCAAGAGGCCTGTGAAGGGCGGTTTAGTACTGGCCATCTGTCTCAATGGGCATAAAACTCAAGCATGTGTGAAATACTCTCCTCCAGGTTCGATAATAAAATCTGACCTTGCCCTCTCCAATACACAAAGGGACATTAGGGGTCAGCGCCTTGCCTTCCCCTAAATGAATAGAAATCCTGCTCATGGATTGGTCAGTTTCTAGATCAAACTTGTGCATCATCACATCTGCCCATTGTACCACCAAGAGTTCAATGACATTCCTGCACTCAAAAATTCAACCCATTAATTTAACCCTTATTCTACCAAATTTAAATTGCAGACATAACGAAACATTCTGTTTTAAGTTTTACCAAAAATATTCAAGTACAAAACAGACAGAGTAGGTTTAAATCAGAATGCACATTAGGGCAGGCTGATCTAAGTCTACACTGTACGACAAAAGTTTGTTTACATGCACTTGTATGTCATGATCAGTTAAGTTAACCCATTATCACATGATGCCTTTATTGTTTTGTTAACCTTCAAGAATTCTGTGATTAGGAAACTAGGAAACCAGGAGTCACTAATTCTTCCGTTTTCCTAAATTTAAGTATCTTTTTTTATCCTTAAATAAATTTGTTATCAGTAAATTCTTTCACCTTTTCTTCAAAGGGTCTGTTTATGTGAAACAATTTGATTAATTATCCTTTGCATAAAAGGATATAACAATATGCTTTTACTAGGCAGTGATATTGCTGTTATATTGATATGATAGCAATATAGGTCAATGGCGCAAAGACCATCTCTCTAAAGCACAGTCCTTCTTGCCTTGGACCTATAATGGGTACATGAATGAATTATTATTCTCATTTTTCTGAAATTTCTTATTCTTATATTCAACATACACATAAAAGTTGTGAAAGTAATTCATTAAGCTATAAGCTTTTTTTTCTGGTTTGGGCTTGGTACTAACTCAGTATATCGGGTTTTGTTTTCAAAAAGAAAGGTGAGTTCAATATAACAAATTTCAAGCCCGACTTTCCAAGGGAAGAGCCAGTATCATAATGACAATTAGAATCGTGTTATTGATAAAATTAATCAAAATGATGGGCGTAGGTGTTTATTTTCGGACCATAAATAGCCAGTAGCGTAATTACAACTTGATTAGAACATTCAGGCTAGGCACCAAAGGTGGTAATTAGTAACACGTCATGACTTGGTATGTGAGATATGGTGCCAGTGCAACAGATAGGCAGCATAAAAAGTATTTCAGACTTCAATATTTTCTTAAATACCACCGTAAACCCTATGCTCTGGGTACTCATTATAATTGTCTCATTTAAAGAATCCAAAGAGTACCAACAACATAGGGGTTATATTGAGAAATAAGGATTTTAGATCGATTTTCTCCACATTTATCTTGTCCTCTGTTAGGTCTTCAAATACCCCTTAGTAAAGTGCTGCCAATATGCCTTGGCTAACTTACAGAACATCAAAGTTAATGATAAACAGAACTGTTATAACTCTATCATTTTTTCAGCAAGTTTCTTTGCCAATGAAGAACGAATGCCAGAAGTAAACATAGAAACTTTTATGCTAAGTCTATTGGTTTGTTGAGGAATTGGCTTTTTAGACTTGTTCCAGTCATATAGCAGTAACTGGAGAACCCAACAATGTATTCTTGGTATGTTTCCCACCAGCACTTAACACTACATCATTTCTGAGCTTCAAGTCGCTCAACCACTAATGTTTATGATTATCAACCTTTCAACTTTGACCTAATTAAGACATATTGAATGACATATATATTAGGCCTATGTTGTACTCAGGAGATATTGATTGATTGACTGATTGATTGATTGATTGATTGATTGGTTGATTGATTGATTGATTGATTGATTGATTGGGGTTAAATACCATTTTCAACAATATTACAATCATATTGGGACAGTTTGTGCATCTTACTATGGCTTCCTGTTCTTTCTCACACTAGTACAAGCACATTTCATCCTAGCCACCAGATGTCCATCTCACTTAGGCTAACTACTTATCATTATTTGCCCATTGGTGAAAGACATTATGACACTTGTCTAATGAAAGTTGGTCAAGCCAGGATTCGAATTCATGATTCAAGGTTTTACCAAAGCTTTACCGATTGAGCTAGCGGGGCTTGGCAGATTTTCTTTATGAAGGCAAAACACAGTCATTCTAGCTCAAGTGATCAGGTCTAATAATGCAACCATTTTTATTGAGTCACTGTTTTGGAAATCCTAATTTTCAAATAAAAATGTTGAAACTATTGCTCTACTATTCATTATGAATTAATCCTATGTTGTATAAACTCATTTGAAGCATCTTTTTGAGGTGATTCTATTGATTTTACATAATAGAGCACCGCACAGAAGTTCCAATTTTCAATCAAGGTTATCTTTCTTATTTGTGAACAAAACTTGTACTATGCGACTATTTTCCAACAATGACCGCTTTTTGTTGGTCCCGTGAGTTTTATCGATTGATTGAGTGGGGTTTTACACAGCTTTCAACATTTTTCAGTTATATCGCAGCACCTAACAATTGATTCCTGGTTTTCCTCTCACCAGTACAACTATCACATCCTTTCCAAGCCTCCAGCTTCTATCTCACAAAGGTATACGATTATCAACCCATTGGTGAGAGACAAAAAGTCGGAAAGAATGAGTGCCATGGGTGGTTGCTTAATGCAGGTTAAACTCTATAATACTGACTGTAAAATGATTGCACAAAAGCCTCTTGGTGGTTTTCATAGATTTAAAGTGTATTTATCAGAAGAAATACAGTATGTTTGTTTTCCGATGCAGCAATAAATACTATTCAATTGTGCATTATTTTACATTAAGTGGATGAAACAATAAAAAAAAAACCTTCAAATCTGCCTGATATTCTTTAATGACAAGACACTGAAATAAAATGTCACAGACATCTTGTTTTCAACACTAGCACTTTTATTCCCTGACACAAGGCGTCAGAATCTGCCAGAGATGGTTTTGTTTGGTGTCAGCACTGAAAATGACTCCCAATAGACTTGTGCCTATTAGCTGGAAATGTGTCAAAGCCACATTCATTTGACAGCTACCAATCATATTTTCATCAATCTTTAATAAAATGGATGTTTAATGATAATTAAGAGTACCACCCATGAGTTCAAAGGCCGGTACAATTAAGAGTGTATGGCAGGCTAGTGCTTACAAAGAGTTCATTTCATTTTACTATATAAACATCATACAAACAAAAGAACCATATAGTCCATTAAAGCTCACCTAAGATAAGATTTGTTTTTTTAAATTGAGTTTATTGCCATCTTTAACAGAAAAATGTAAGGGCGCAACTTTGTATGCAGATACACATTATGTTTAAATTTCAAAGTTGTAGCTGTAAAGGTGTCTAGGAAAACTTTTGGAACAAAAAAATGCTACAGACGGAAGGGCTGACTGACTGACCGACCGGCTGATGGACCAACTGACAGGCTGACACTGTATAAAAAGATAATTGAGGACAATTGTAGAATAAGATCAGACTGCACATATGTAAAGGCTGATCTCCTTCTATACCTCCTACCAAAACAGTAATATTCCAAGTTAAGAATGACAAGTGTTAGATTTCATTACTCATTGTTGTGACACGCAATATTTTTCTATTTGAACCTGTCTCAAATCTTGCCACTTTGTAAGAACCAGGGGCCTGTTTCACTAAACATCTTATGATCA
Organism: Fragum whitleyi; assembly: GCA_948146395.1. NCBI lineage: Eukaryota > Metazoa > Mollusca > Bivalvia > Cardiida > Cardiidae > Fragum > Fragum whitleyi. Next base: position 59,612,854 of record OX411544.1, on the reverse strand, counting down.
TTTTTTGCGTCAGTCAAAATATTTCAATGTAAAATATGATGCGCCCTGATGCGCCCAAATCTGATCTCAAAGGCATTCTGGTGGAAGTCCACCAGATGATGCTACAAATATGAAAGCTATCTAAGACACCTTCAGTTTCAGAGATGAAGATTCTGTTCTTTATTTCAGTGTTAAATGGGACTTGCAAGTGCTAAGTCAAAATATGACCCAAGGGGCATGATATGAAACAAACTTGGTAGAGGTCCACTAGATAATTTTGCTTAGAAAATATGAAAGCAGTCTGCTTTCTGGTTTCAAAGAAGAAGATTTTTAAAGTTTTGCATATTTATGCTGCAGCAAACCAGAGTTAAGAGTAGATTTTAATATTTGAAAACTTTGGCATTTTTTAGTAACATGCCAAGTTCCCTAAAGAATGGCGTATACCAGTTTTGGAGGAAATGTTTGAAGAATTTGTAGATGAGGCATGACCCAAGACACTCTGAACATTGTATGATCACAATAGCTCATCAGGAAGTAAACATGCAATATTTTGCTAGCACGTTTCTACAATCTCTTTGCATACATGGACAATGCACAGTTCCTATGACAAATATAAAATAAAGTTACTTTCCCATAAACCCTTCAATGCCTTTGTCTGTTATGAAATCAGTAAACAGGCACTGATTACATTGGTGCATCCTCTATTCATATGGCAGGATTTCTAAATATCAGGGACATGTCAGTCTTTTGACTAGCCATCCGTGTCTTTTAGATTTTCAGAACTTGGTATTGCATCCACAATTAATAGCCTACAATCAGCCCGGCTACCATTAATTTTGTACAGAGCAGATGTATTTTTTTGTTTTTTTTCGGACTTTTAAACTTGTTAGAAATTGACCACTAGCCATCCAACCCCTAAGCCAGCATATCAGTGATTAGTCAACAGCATCTCGCAGTTGTATCTATAGCACATTTAGTTAATTCGATCATGCATTATCTGTCTCATGGCTGGACAAGAAATAAGACATCTTCATGTGGGTGAAAAATAGGAATCGCTTGTGTGTGGGTACCTTTTTAGCTCACCTTAGCACATCGTGCTCAAGGTGAGCTTTTGTGATCATTGAATGTCCGTCGTTCGTCGTGCGGTGTGCGTGGTCCGTCGTCATGCGTCGTCCGTCGTCATGCGTCATCAATTTAAGTGTTTACACTCTATAGGCCACAAATATGATCCAATCTTCATGAAACTTGGTCAGAATGTTGGTCAGGTGACAAGTATGAACCCTATTGAAAATGGGAAGGATCCATGCCATATCACAGGAAAAGGGGCCTTAATGACAATTTTCTTGTATACACTCTAGAGGCCAAAAATATGGCCCAATCTTCATGAAACTTGGTCAGAATGTTGATCAGGTCACAAGGATGAACCCTACTGAAAATAGGAAGGATCTGTGCCATACCACAGGAAGAGGGGCCTTATCAACAATTTTCTTGTTTACACTCTAGTGGCCACAAATATGGCCCAATCTTCATGAAACTTGGTCAGAATGTTTGTTAGGTCTCAAGGATGAAACCTATTGAAATTGGAAAGGATCAGTCCCATATCACAGGAAAAGGGGCCTTAATGACAATTTTTTGTTTACACACTAGAAGCCACAAATATGGTCCAATTATCATGAAACTTGGTCAGAATGTTGGTCAGGTCAAAAGGATGAAGTCTATTGTAAATTGGAAGGATCTGTGCCATATCATGGGAAAAGGGGCCTTAATGACAATTTTCTTGTTTACACTCTAGAAGCCACAAATATGGTCCAATCATCATGAAACTTGGTCAGAATATTTGTTAGGTCATGAGGATTGATTTCTTTGAACATGGGAAGGATCCATGCCATATCACAGGAAAAGGAGCCTTAATGACAATTTTCTTGTAATTTTCTTGTCCAGACGCCACAAATATGGTCCAATCATCATGAAACTTGGTCAAAATGTTTGCCAGGTCAAAAGAATGAACTCTGTTGAAAATGGGACGGATTCATGCTATATCACAGGAAAAGGAGTCTTAAAGATAATTTACTTGAAATAACTCTAATGGCCCGAATATGGCCCAAACTTTGTGAAACTTGGTTTTATGTAGAAATTATCTTCTTTAAGACATCTGCCTTTTTACTTGATGTGATGTTCCAGTCATCAAAGAGACTCAGGTGAGCGATCTAGGACCATCATGGTCCTCTTGTTTATGTGATTAAAGCATTAGCTTTAGATATCCAAATATAGTTAAAAGGGTTAATTGGCAGTATAAAAAAGCTGCCATCTATAATCAAAACTGTAGCAGCAAGAAAATGAGCCCCTTGGGGGAGTATGGAAGACATCAAACTGATGTGCAAGCCACAATTCAAATTGACTAAATGACTTGTTAAATGGGCATTACAAGTCCCTGGAGAACTGTTATTTGGGGTTTATTCCGAAAGAGAGACAGACAGATCTTTCTGACATGTGCTGTAGGCCAAACAGGCCTTAACCCATACCGACATAATCCCTCTTTTTTACAACACTGAAGAAATTAGATTTGGAAAATATAGTGGAAAATGAATCACTATTTCCTGTAACAGCTAACCGTCTTCTAGGGGCGTTGCTCATATGGGCGTGTGCTACGGTAGCGAGATAAACTAGAGCTTGTCACTGAATGTGACTTAATACCCCCGCAAGTGCTTTCAGAGAATGAGATAGTTTGACAGAAGAGGCAAAACATGCTTCAAATATGAAGATAACTCTTAGATTTGAGACCTCTAAATTGCAACTTGCAAAACTTAAACATGTGATAAATGTTTTCAAGCTATTGAAGGAAAACTGAAGGAGGTATTTGTAACGCAAAATTACTAGTATATGTGAACGAAAAAGAAAACAAGGAGGAGTTTGCAACACAAGATTTTTACTTGTGTACAAAAAAGCTAGAGTTCTAATTCTTGAAGCAGGGCAGTTGAGACTTGAAAATTGCGTATTGCAAAACTCTAACTTTTGTTCAATGATTGTATTAAGTTTCCTTACTATTGACTGAAAACTCATGGAGGAGTTTGCGAAACAAAATTATGAGTACACAGTAACAATCGGCAAAAAAGGTGTAAGTTCAAGGGGACATAATTCATGCACCAGGGGGAGTTGAGACTTGAAAATTGTGTCTTGCAAAACTTCAACTTATCATCAATATTTGTATTAAAAATCATAACTATTGAATGAAAACTAAAGGAGGAGTTTGCGACACAAAATTATCAGTACATAGCAACAAATAGAAAAAATGTCTAAGTTCAAGGGGAGATAATTCATGAAACAGGGGTGGAGTTGAGACTTGAAAATTCCTTCTTGCAAAACTTCAACTTATGATCAATATTTGTATTAAAAATCATAACTATTGAATGAAAACCGAAGAAGGAGTTTGCGACACAAAATTATAAGTACATGGTAACAAATAGGAAAAAATGTCTAATTTCAAGGGGAGATAATATATGAACCAGGGGGAGTTGAGTCTTGAAATTTGCATCTTGCAATACTTCAACTTGTGCCCAATGTTTGTATAAAGATTCATTTCTAATGAATGCAAACTGAAAGAGGAGTTTGAGACACAAAATTATCAGTACATAGTAGTATATAGGAAAAAAAGTCTAAGTTCAAGGGGAGATAATTCATAAACCAGGGGTAGATGAGATTTGAAAACTGCGTCTTGCAAAACTTCAACTTATGATCAATGTAAGTATGAAGTTTCATCACTATTGAATGAAAACTCATGGAGGAGTTTGCGACACAAAATTATCAGTACATAGAAATAAATAGAAAAAAATGTCTAAGTTCAAGGGGAGATAATTCATGAACCAGGGGGAGTTGAGACTTGAAAATTGCGTCTTGCAAAACTTCATCTTATGATCAATGTTTGTATGAAGTTTCATTACTATTGAATGAAAACTGAAGGAGGAGTTCGCGACACAAAATTATCAGTTCAAAGTTACAAATAGAAAAAAAATGTCTAAGTTCAAGGGGAGATAATTTATGAACCAGGGGGAGTTGAGACTTGAAAATTGCGTCTTGCAAAACTTCAACTTGTGATCATTGTTTGTATGAAGTTTCATTACTATTGAATGAAAACTGAAGGAGGAGTTCGCGACACAAAAGTATCAGTACATAGTTACAAATAGAAAAAAAATGTCTAAGTTCAAGGGGAGATAATTTATGAACCAGGGGGAGTTGAGACTTGAAAATTGCGTCTTGCAAAACTTCAACTTGTGATCATTGTTTGTATGAAGTTTCATTACTATTGAATGAAAACTGAAGGAGAAGTTCGCGACACAAAATTATAAGTACATGGTAACAAATAGAAAAAAATGTCTAATTTCAAGGGGAGATTATTTATGAACCAGGGGGAGTTGAGTCTTGAAATTGCATCTTGCAATACTTCAACTTGTGCTCAATGTTTGTATTAAGATTCATTTCTAATGAATGCAAACTGAAAGAGGAGTTTGAGACACAAAATTATCAGTACATAGTAGTATATAGGGAAAAAAGTCTAAGTTCAAGGGGAGATAATTCATAAACCAGGGGTAGATGAGATTTGAAAACTGCGTCTTGCAAAACTTCAACTTATGATCAATGTTAGTATGAAGTTTCATCACTATTGAATGAAAACTCATGGAGGAGTTTGCGACACAAAATTATCAGTACATAGAAATAAATAGAAAAAAATGTCTAAGTTCAAGGGGAGATAATTCATGAACCAGGGGGAGTTGAGACTTGAAAATTGCGTCTTGCAAAACTTCATCTTATGATCAATGTTTGTATGAAGTTTCATTACTATTGAATGAAAACTCATGGAGGAGTTTGCGACACAAAATTATCAGTTCATAGTTACAAATAGAAAAAAAAAGTCTAAGTTCAAGGGGAGATAATTTATGAACCAGGGGGAGTTGAGACTTGAAAATTGCGTCTTGCAAAACTTCAACTTGTGATCATTGTTTGTATGAAGTTTCATTACTATTGA